>CAIGQV010016645.1:13549881-13563243 GCA_903798115.1 Danio jaintianensis
AGGGCATCCGCTGCGTAAAACATATGCTGGATAAGTTGGCGGTTCATTCCACTGTGGCGACCCCAGATTAATAAAGGGACTAAGCCGAAAAGAAAATGAATGAACGAACAGCAAATTTTCTTGACCACGTCTATGTACCTAAATGTGTTGAGTTAATGCCATGTGACTGGCTGATGAAATATTTGCGTTAAAGGAGGGTAAAACAGATGTACCAAATAAAGTGGCAAGTGAGCGTAATGTAATGTAATGTATACCTTGATTGCAGTGTTTGTCAGTTGTGGTAAAGCTTCTGACAAATGCAAATATGTAAATGAAAATCTGTAAGACTCTCCTAACAAACTGTGTTTATATGAGTATTTAGTTTTTATAGGAAGATTTTTGCAAGCATATATTTAGGGTTTATTTGATGAGTTATGCTCTATTGTTGTGTTTCTTTTTAGGTCAATCTACCAAATATACACTACTATTGCCAGGTAAGTTTTATCACAACTGATCTATTAAAACACACAGCTACAGTGTGAATGTTGAATAATTGTTGGAAATGATAAATACAACAATACTTTATAAGAGCAGTAATTGGAATAAGATTACTAAAAACAATGAGTAATACTGAATTCAGGAGATGTTTTGATGTATAAACATTTGCTTCTGTGTTTTAATGAAACATGGGGAAGTAACAAAAATAACCCATTATAAATAAACCAATTATTTCCAGTAATTTTAAAGTCATTTCCATTTTCTCTAACCTTATATATGCATTATCGTAGAAGAGACATGATTGCATTAGCATTTTAATTACAACAAAATAATAAATATATATATATATTTTGTATAGAAATATATCATAAAAAAACAAATGCAAAATAGCAGCCCCAGCACCACCCCAGTCCCCAATCCAAGTATGTGTAAAATTCATGACATACCCAATTTTATGAAATTTATCTTTTGCTTTCCCTGTAGTGAATATGATTTTAGATGCATTAATTTCCATCCGAGAAATTCAGATTTTATGTAAAAGCAGCATATTAACCAGATGCACAGCACAAGTTATAACAGAGAAAGATAAACAAGCCTCGATTCGTTTGTGTTTCTAGACCTTGGTACAAAAAACAGACCACTACCTGCATCTGATCACTCCATTGACTTGATTGATTTAAGAGATTAAACAACAATCCCAAACAAGAGCAACACTGCAAGAACGAGTTCTGTAAAGCACACATTAAACATATTTTACTATACATAAACTCTTCCCACACATTTACAGCGAAGAAGTAGGTTAGGATATATTGTATTAGGACAAGTAAGTACAGATACTATTCTACAAACAGAAAAAAAGGTACAAATGCTGTCACTGGGGTTATGCCTTTTAAAAATGTACACTTTTCTACCCTTATTACCTTAAATTGTGCACCAAGAGCTATATGACATTGATTTGTTTGTGGATTTGTTATTTTTAAAACAGACGAGATGGCCAAGTTGACCTGACATCATGGTTAGCCCCAATTGTTTGGGAAGGAACTTTTGATCCCAAACTGATTGATTCAATCTACAAACAACAAAACATCACTGTAGCGACTACAGTCTTTGCTCTTGGCAAGTAGGTTCTCTTGTCTTTTTTCTCATCCTCTGATCTCATTTGACTTTGAATTAAGACATCTGCTAGACTTCTGGCTTCTGATATTTACTAAAGGCTGAGATATTTACAAAAGTATTTTTTTTGCTAAAATACAAGCAATTTTTTAATTGATATATATTTGATATGTTACAGTATAATGCAGGATGTTTTGATGTTGTATTGTTCAATCCATCCATCTTTATCTGTCAGACCCACATGGCAAAAAAATATATATATTTTCATTAAATTATTATTTTATATATATATATATATACAGTTAATTATATGAAATTATTTTGGTTTTACTATTTGTTTTTTTAGATACACAGTGTTTCTTCATGATTTCTTGGAGTCTGCAGAGCAAAATTTCTTTGTTGGGTTTCGTGTGCACTATTATGTCTTCACCGATCATCCAGAACAGGTTCCTGCTGTGAAACTGGGTGAAGAACGTAAACTGACGGTGATGACAGTCAATAGTTCTAGCAGATGGCAAGAGATGAGTTTGGGCAGGATGAAAAGGCTGGAGATGCTGATTGAGAGTGGACTGGTCAATGACGCTGACTATCTTTTCAGCCTTGATGTGGATACAAAGTTCTATGGCCGCTGGGGAGCAGAGACTTTGGGTAATCTTATAGGTGTGATACATGCATGGTTTTATAATTCTCCACGTGTGCAATTCCCATATGAGCGAAGTCCTGAGTCTCAAGCATTTATCCCTTATTCTGAGGGTGATTATTATTACGGTGGAGCTGTGCTCGGCGGTTCAGTGAAATACGTATATCAGCTCGCTAAAACCTGCCGAGAGCAGCTGGACATTGATGCAGCAAAATCCATTGAGGCAGCATGGCAGGAGGAGTCCCATTTGAACAAGTACTTCCTTTATAACAAACCCAGTAAACTTCTTTCACCCGAGTATTCTTGGGATGACCAAAAAGTGAAACCACAAGAGATCAAAATCATTAGATTCTCTCATGTCCTTAAAAACTATGCTGAAGTTCGTCCAAACACATAACATTTTTAAGTGAAGAATGTGTGCATCTCATTTCATCACTTTAATTTGCTAAAGCAATGTTCTGAAATTCACACCTTATCTAAACTGACATAAAGCATGTTAAAGGGATAGTTCATCCAAAAATGTCCAAAACTTTCTATTTTAACTCTATCACTATTTGTTCTGTTGAAGATTTTGAAGAAAGCTGTAAACCTATAACCACTGACTATTTTTTGTGTGTATTTTGTGATGTTTTTATTATTTATTTCTGCTTTTGAATTGCATTATGGGACCTTGATCTTGCTTCCAACATCTTTTAACTTTGAAAAGTTCGAAAAAGTGACTTTTATTGACAATTTTTTAAGTTGAAAGTGATATTGTCTGGGTTGATGTTGGAAATTACGGTACAAAAAACCTGGTAATAAACTGACAGTACATTTTCTGTTATTTTACAGACTTTTTTCTCTATATAATATTTATTCATTCATTCATTCATTTTCTTTTCGGCTTAGTTTTCAACATCAAAAGTCGACAGAGCAGAGATCAAGGTCCCATGATGCAATTCACAACAGTAAATAAATGTCCCATGATGCAATTCACAACAGTAAATAAATGGAACACACCTGTGAATCACAAAATACAGAAACTGTTAATTAAACAACACGTTTTTACAGTGTATAGTAGAAAAAATACGTTAACTAGCCAATCAGAAGCAATCATTCAACAGCCACATGGTGTAAATACATTTTATGCCCAATTTGGTATGCCAAATTGTTACTTAAAATTAGATTACGGAAAAAAGTTTTATATTAAATGTATGTGTTCTTGGCCCACCTTTCACTGTCTCTGGATTTTCTTTTCTTTAGGTTTCTCTGAGATTAAATTGATTTGAATTTTTATAGCACAATACGCTATGTTGATTACCCCAACAGAAATATTTGGTTCTCTGACAGTAAAACAGTGACATCTGTCTCTCTCTACTGGTGAAACAGTTTAAAACAGCTGAAAAATGCAAAAGGAAGTTGTCACAAATTTTTGTGAAAATCTACTCAATAATTGACTCTATACTGTTGAATTATGAAGGCCTCCCTGTGTATTGTATACATATTGTGTATGTATTACCGTCTCAGAATATGAACTAATTTTTAATTATTTCATTATTGTTTACACAAAAGGAGTCCAATCCAGAATTATGGTATCATCAGAGCAAACGGCAACCAGTAATGTGAGCCCCTACATCTGCTGGGAAGCTTATGTTATCCCATGAAAAGTTGTCAGACAAAACAAATAATTGAGATGTTGATGGATAAGCCTCCAGGACACAAGAAAGGGCTGTGCCAGAATGTGTCAAAACCGGTTTAGTACCACTCCACTGATTTTATATGGTGTGTCTGATGTGAGAATTAATGTGCACTTCTGTGAAAACTGACATACTCCAATTATAGATATTAGCAAAAGGTTCTACACATTTAATTACCAAATGACATCGGCCATGCTGCCAGAATTTATAAGGTAAACGCAATGGATTAGCAAAAATGTATTTACATTTTGTAGACACTGCTTTTATAATTGACAAATTGTGCATTCTTTGGGTCATGTATTTACAACTATTATCTGTACTGTACATGGTACATTGGCCTATTTATTCTATCTGGGAGCGCATGAGCATGTGCACTTCATACCAGATTACCCAATCCTTTATTAAATGTCATCTGAATCTGAATAAATGTCAACGAATTAAGTCTTATTTTGATAATCTACTTGTAGAAAATACATTCATTTGGTTAAAATGATCAAATACCAGGCGGCAAGGTGGCTCAATGTTTAGCACTGTTGCCTCACAGCAAGAAGGTCACTGGTTCTTATCATCCTCTTATATTGTTGTACTGACACTATGCAGATGTCCTGATTCCAGTGGTTATGAATCACATGCAATTTTACAGTCTTTTCTTCATTACAAACATGCTCTTTTTTAAAAACGTTTTAACCTTGTAAAACTCATTCTTGATGTGCAACTGATCACACAGAGTTGGAACTGACTTTATAATCTCAGCTGTTTATGCACGTTACTATTGAGACATATTAATACGCTCCTGTCAATCAATTCTGTGGGCGGGGAAAACTGCACTCCTACGCCACGTTGGGGGTCAAAATCACTGGGATTTGGATCCTATTTTAATGTCAGGAAATTTAGAAAAAAGAGACTTGTTGTTTCTATCATTCCATTATGACTGTGGACGCATTATACCTACACAGAGTTGTCCAAACAGCTTCCAAAAGTTGATTTTGCATCATAGGTGCCCTTTAATAATAATCATAATCACAATGATAAAATGCAGGTTTTAAAACATCACCCTCTGTCTGGCTTGTAACTCTTAACTCTTCTCGTGATTATTTGCCCTTTTATGACAAATGGCTCGGTAGCCTTCATTTGTTTAACTTTGGATAAAAATGTCTGATATTGCCTATGGTTCAAAAACACTGATGCAAAATATAATCAACGTCAGACGAATGGGTTGGAACAAAATGCAAATTTATTACAAAATTTTGAATATTCTAATAATCAATAAAAGAAGACCATAATTTGAAAATATAACATTAATATTTCACAATCAATAAACAGTGATTTCACATCAGAAATAAAATCCATTTGGTCAACAGCATTCCAATTAATAAAAGTAAATTTTGATACTCAAGTAAACCCAAATAACCATTATTGAGGTAAAATTGGTTTTATATTCGTACATTCTGACTTTCTCCTTAATAATATCATTTCAGAAAAGTACTCTGCAAATTTTAAATAGTGAGATCATGTTAGCAGCCATTGACTATCGAAGTACAACATTGTTCACAGTCAATTAAATAGTGCTAATGTTGTTTTGAAGCCATAGTTGCATGTAATTTCAGGCCGAATATTCAAAGTACCATGGTAAACAATATAGGGAGCATGTCACAAGTTGTCACTGAACGAATGTGCGAATATAAAACCAACTTTACCTCAATATAACCATTAGAGAGAGTTTACATTAAGCAGACTACATTGAAGTCAAGAATAACTAAACTAATCAAAGAGGTTAATTGAACTATGAGTTAAAGTAGACTAAGAAGAATTAAAGTAAACCTTCAGAGTTAGTTAGAAGAAGAAGTGCACCACAAAAAGTGCAGAAGTTGATTCTGAAGATCTGAAGTTGCAGACTGTGGACTGACACAGCAACCTTCACTCTCATGTATAAAAAATACATTTTCGCTTGCACCTTTAAAAGTCAATTTGTAGGCTACCTGACGCGTGTTATCCAGCCCTGCGATAATAATGTTGAACATATTTCCCCACGGGCGAGATGTCATGTGGTCCACCTGAGTCCACGCCTAATCTTTGAGGCACCTGTGACCTGTCGCGACTTCATGAACGCCCTGAAATGGACTAACTTTGGGTTTATGAGCACCGTGTGTAGATGGCGAAATGCGCCAGCCAACTGCCGCTTTTTGTGTGTCACTTAACTGATAGCCATCTCACTTGACCCATATGAAAGCCGACCCTTGCTGACAACATCGTTTAACAAGCACAGCAAGTTCAACTCGAACAAAGGTAACTGTTGTATTTTAGTGCGTTATAACGTTACCAAAAAGAGCAGTAAAGGAAGTTGCGTGAAGCTCACATTTCTATAGTAGTCTAGAGTGGGTTTTCAGGCTGAAATTATTTTCCTAATCATACAGTAACGTGTAACTCTAACACATTCCTCCTCCCTATATGTGTCTATTGCTGTCTTCCTCTATTGGACATTTGCTTTCCAACGGAACGAGAATACAAAACCTAAAACAGGAGTAATGAAACTGCTTCAAAATGCTAATACCTTTCTTCTCGTCTTGTCTGGACTCTCTCTTGCTGGGTATGTATTTTTTTTCTTTTGACATTTGCAATTTATTTACTGTTGCCTAATGTGTTTGTCTTTTTTGTCTACATTTTTTTTATTAGTGAGTCGGTTTAGTTTGTTGCTGATTTTCAGTTGGACTGATAAATAAAGCTCTTTATACAGTAGTAGCTAGTCACCATTATTTTTCAATGACATACTGGATGCCGATCATATTAAAAAGCGTTTCTTGGCTTGAAGCTGAAAGGTTTAAATTCAGATCCAGTATTACAGGTTGTTTAAAACAAATCCACTTAGAAACACTTGGTGTTTACGAGTTATTGGTCGTTTTACAGCAAACTTTGAAGGAAAGAAGTTGTTGTGATTGCCTGGATCTGGAACAAATGATTTGAATTTAAACATGTTTATTACAATGAATGTGAGGAGACAGAAATACAAAAACCACAGTGCTGTTGTGGTGTGGTTGTGTGATTAGAAAAAAAACTAATACTAGATTAATTTAGTATTAGTCCTAATGTGATTATATGTTTTATAATACAAGAAATTGTATAAAGAAATATATGCTCAAAGCTGTATTTCTAGAACAAGGAAGCGTTTTTAAGCAAGCACTTAAAAGGGATTTTTCACCCAAAACTGAAGATTCTGTAATTTACTCACCCTTCACTTGTTCCAAACCTGTATCACTTTTTTTTTTTTTTTTTTTATCTGTTTAACACAAAAGAAGATATTTTGAAGAAAGCTGCAAACCAGCAGCCATTGACTTGCATAGTATTTTTTTCCTACTATGGAAGTCAAGGATTACAAGTTTGGAACCACTTAAGGGAGAGTAAATGAGGTAATTTTCATTTTTGGGTGAATGGCTCTTTAAGAGAATCATTAGCTGTAACTCAGAATATGAGGAAGAATTCTAACACAATGTTACACACAATAGTACTGTCGCATGTCCATTACACTTTAAAAGATACTGCAAATTACAATCATTCCATAAATAATGATTCAATTATTTATTTTACCATAGCCACAGCAAAACATTAAATTAAATCTAGCTTCTTGAGTTAATTTATCATACAAATACAAGAGCAAAAAAGCCACAGAATAACAAAATACATTTTTTTTAAATTAAAAATGTTTTTAAAACTGTACAAATTGTGTTAAACTATGTTAGCCTTGTGTTACATTTTGTGTTACAAATGTTACTTTTTTTTTTTTTTTTTTTAATTGTTTTTCTTCTCCTTTGTGCAAGTCTAGAAGTAATGTTTAAACATGAAAAAGAAACATGAACTGGTCTAAGAGTTTTACAGGAAAAGAACTGTGGTAGGAGAAACAGCATTGTTATCTCTGTGTTTTTACACAGTTCTATAGTCAACCTCATTTATTAAGTTAGAAACAGAAGCTTTTTTCATCACAAAAACAGCAATTTAACTGCCATAATACACAATGTTTTAAATACAGTATCTGACAAATCATTCAAATCTACCTCCAACTCTCAGATATATTCTCTTTAATCCTTGTTCTTAATTAAAATCATGTGTAAAATATACTTCTTTTTTTTATCATAGGACAGCATTTTTGTCGAAATACAGAACTATTTGTCTCTCCTAACTTGCCACAGATTTCATAAAATTTACTGTAGTCTCCTAAAAAGTGGACAAACTGGCTTTGAGATTGTTGAAATGTCGCAGTTTCTTCTTACGGAGACTGTATATAGTAAATGTAAAGTATCCTTTAGGTGGGTTGTTATTTTAATCTAAAGATTTTACTGCCATCCAATAGTATTTATGGTATTAAATTATCCACACTTTTTTTCCCTAACAGAAATATAAAAATCTTAAAACATTTTACAGAATAAATGAAATCATTTAATAAATTAATCTGCTATTTTAACTCTGTTATAGAGCAATATTCATAAACTTAACAAGAACATTAAATTTATAATTAACTTTTATTGTTAAAGGTACTTTTCTTTGTTGCTTATTCACATTTTGTTCACATTAATTTGCATTAATTAATGAAAGCCAAATTGTGATGTTATTTATGGAATGCATTTGAAAGGTTATTTATTTATGTTTTCCCATGCGTTGTAAATGAGAGGTGACAGGTTGTTTCACTTAGCATCTTGTTTTTAATGTTGTGTAAATGAAGACAAACAAGGCAATATGTGCAGGTGTTTTCAAGCAGGCACACCTTTCCTGACTATATACGTAATAAAGATTTTTCTTCCTTTTTTGGGGTGTTTGTTGACATGAACACCGACAACGCCACCTTTTCTTCTCTATTATAATGCATATTAGAGTGAAACTCATTCTTGAACAAAAAAAGGGTGTGCTGTTTTTTGTGCATTTGATTAAGAATTACTTTATTACGCAGGAAACCTGATTTAATTTGAATTTTTGTTAATAATGGCGTGCACACTACAGTATTACAGTTATATTTTTCTGGTTAATTATGCTTATCATTCGTTGGAAGTGAAGTGCTGTTTCTTTTGTTTGAATTTCCAGCATTAACACAGCACTTAAAATGGATAGTTCACCTAAAAAAAATTTCACATTTGACTGGTTCCTTTGTGTTCAACAGAAAACTCAAACAGGTTTGGAAGACACTGACGAATGTCGTAAACCGTTGACTTCTGTAGTATTTGTTTTTCATACTTTTTGTATGAAAGGGTGACCAACATTCTTCAGTATATCTTCTTTTGTGTTTAATAGACCAAGAGAAAACACCCAAACTGGCATGTAAAGGATGAGTAAATTATGACAGTATTTTCATTTTGGGTGATTTATCCATTTATGAAATGTAACATGATGTGCTTTGAATTTTACAATTTGTCCAGATGCGATTAGGATCACATTTCTGTACTTTATTTCATTATAAATTTTAAAGTAATAATTACTTGCTGACAGGTTTTTATACCATTTCATTTGAGACGTGACATTTGGTTTAGAGGTAGAAAATGACATGAACTCATTTTACAACATTATACACCAATACAATTCCCTGGATACAAAAATGAATGGGTTTGTGCGAGACAGCACAAGAGCAAAGGCCACAACGTTTGTAATGTGTACAGTGGCATCGCAAGTGGGGGGAAAAAGGTGACAAAGTGCATAGGGTGATGGGCAGCTCTTCTCACTTAACCTCTTCACTTACGACATCACCACCACATCAATCACAACAGGCCCAAAATTGCTAGCGACATCCCTGTATGGGCGTATGTGTACATTGGGAGTAAACCTAATACTTGAGTTAGGTAATCATGTTTCTTTGATCATTTGTTTGATCATTTGGACTGCCTTTTCAAGTTTGGTGGCAGTATATTGCAATTTGCATAAATGCAAAAAAAAAAAAAGACTCCTTGGCCATATGCATGGAAAAGATTATTCACTGAAAGTGTCAGTCAAAGTCAGCTTTTCCAATTTTGCCACATGTATAGACATACAAACACGTGTGTGTGTGTATGTATATATATATATATATATATATATATATATTACACATTATACTTCCAAGTATTTAGCTTTACTTCCACATAATTGTAACCTCATTATCGTAAAGGAAGAACGTCACTTCATGAATTAAAGTTTTGTGAATGAATGTGCAAACTTTTAAACCTGATAAATCTTTTTAATTTAACAAAACTCTTCAAACTGTAAATTAATCCTTTCTGGGGTTCTTGGTATTTCCCCTCTCACTTTTTCTGCTAATGTTTCTGCTGTTTGTATACACATGTGGGTGTGGTATTAGTGGTCTGACAGGTTGTATGACAGGTTTTACAAGTGCTAATGTGTTTGTTTGGGCCAGCGACCAGTCTGGGTTGCCACAAAAATATTTTTTTCAACACAAAAATAAGTAAAACAAAAGCAATAAAAAACTGTTTTAGAACCTACAACTCGATACATTTAACTTGCATTTATATGGAACTGAAGTGGTGGAGGAATGGATCAGGCAGTGGTGAGGCCAGTATGGACCTTGTTGAAAGAGCGTGTCTATTTTTAAACTAGTTGTATAACATCTAGTTTCTTATTTCTTGTATTTATCATCTCTGATAATAATCTTTTTTTTTTTATTATCCAACACTCAAAAATATATGACAGAATGAATTACGCGTTTATTTGCTTTGACAGGCTGTTGTAAATTTATTGGAAATTAGAGCCAATACTCATGATCATGATCCAAAAAGACTTAGCTAGCTTGAATAATTGTTTATTTAAATAAGATTAATTTAAGTAATATGAATATTGAAAATACATAGATCATTAAAAACAATGGTTTGACTTGGTAAAATTATGCTACATAAAACGTGTAGAAAACGGTTGACAGGCTCAATAAAAGTGCTATTTCATTCTCTGGCTGTTGGTGACACTTCTAGACCACATAAAATTAACAGTATATTTACAATTAAGCCCATTTACGTGAAGTTTATGTTTAATAACTGCAAATAAGATCATCATATTTCCTGCAAATTTTTTCAGACATTTTTAAACATGTAAAACTAAAACGATTACCTAATCATAACAATTACAATGAAAGCTAAAAACCAAAATAAGGGTTTTTATTTAAGGCTGATAACAAGTTAAACACAATACCTTAATATTATCAAAACTCTCACAGTACTCATTTTATTTCTCCATGTCCTTTTTTTGACCAGCAAGTAAGCTGGATGCAATTCATATAATTTGTAGAGCTGCTGTGCCAGACTAAGCGTTAAATCTTAGAGCACATTCATAGAAAATAACCTCACAATGCAGTATAAGCATTTTAAGCTCAGATGTAAAGATAACTACACTTCAAAGTCAACCTTTTTGATTTTTATGTAATATATTTGATGTTTTGAGTTAAAATGTAAGATCTCTTTCAAATTCTTTCAACTGAAAAAGTAAATGGCGAATATTTAGCATCTAATGCTAATTTTAATTTGAAAGAATTTGACAATTATTAGTTTCATGTCAACTAGCATTGTTCATCTTAACAAGCTGAAGCTTATTTAATCTTTTTCAGCATTTATACTGTCATTGAACTTGACCGATAATAGGAAGAGTTTTTTTTTTCAGGTTATTTTGTTTGTTTTGGGGTTGTTATTTGCACCGTTTTATGAATATCCAGAAAAATGTTATATACATTAAGAGATGTTATGCATTACAAATACATCCGTTTTTATGCTGCTTTTGTTGTCTCCATTTTTATTCATTTTATATTAGGCTAACTGTCAACTTTTTTGTAAATGTACTATCTGCCGCTCAGTTCATGCTCTTGGGTGGCTGCATGTTTTTATCACTTGCTTGACTTGCGCCTGCACTGAGGTGAAGATAATGTGTCCTCCTGAAAAGAATCACGTGTGCTGTGGTTGTAAACAAACAGAAACTGGGATTGTGAGCCAGGTGGCCAAAGAGGTGGTCAAGCTCAGGTCAGTGCATGCAATGGCCACGGCTCAAAGCTCCACCCCTGCAGAACACCCCACTTTACCTGCTGTACAAGAGATTCCATTCTCTGCACACTGGTCCTTTAATAAATAACAGTGGCTAATTCTGACAGAATAAAATTAGTACAATCATTTCTAAGATATTTCTCTCTCTTGCTGTCTGCTTTGATTGCTTTGAGCGAATAAGGGCCTAATAGGTGGAATAATGAAACTTCAAAACATAAGTTCTTCTCTTCTTTTGTTGGCTGGCATTTCAGTAATTGGGTATGTATTGACACTTTTGTTACAGTATTTGTGGCAGAGTGGTTGTTTGAAATTTAAAGTACAGCACATCAAAATGTTGAGTTTTTGTTTGGAAACTTTATTTAGATTGTGCTTTATTTATTTTTTTCTATACATTTTAAATATCCTTCACACTTTATATACTGTATATATACACACGCACAAAGCCATATTTACTAAACTGAATGTGTCCAGTTTATGTTCTTGTTTGTGCATTTCAGAATTTGCTGAAAATAGGCTAATGGATTCATTTCATGATGGCTTTTTTGCTATGCTCTGTGTATTTAAGACACATTCAAGACAATGTGGTTCTCAACCATTTCAACTTCAAGGCCCCCATTTTCCATAATGATATTCGAAGCCCTCTTGCCTCATGTATGTTTGGGAGATTATAGGCTTGTATCTTTGTTGTCTAGACGGAAGTTCTTGTATTTCAGGTTCCCCTTCATACGGGAACTTCAACATGCGTCTGGAACAGACTATGGGAGTGTGTCAGACGACCAATCACTCTGAAGAGTAAGAAAACGGGCCAATGAAATGCCAAATTGCATTGGCAGAGCTCTGCTCCACAGCTGGCAGCAATGAGCTATCAGCGCTATATAAGCTGCACGCTGTGGAGTGAGCCTCGGAATTTCTGCTTCAGACCCTCTCACGAGACTGAAGACCTAAATCTGCCAACCTGACTAGCGAAGTGTCAGCGCTTATCACCAGTGCGGGAGAAGACGCAACAGCGGCGTTTCATCTGGGTTTTACGTCCCCTGGCCGTTTCACTGGTGTACTAAAAGAGCAGTTTCACACTAAAAGGGCAGAATTCCCTAAGAGAGCACACGGTCGCATAACGCGTCTTTTTAAAGATGTCGTTCCGACCGTGCATTTCTGGATGCGGTGGTTTCCTCTCCCCGGATGACAGGCACGAGCATTGCGTCACATGTCTGGGGGTCCGGCATGTGGATGCGGTGCTCGCGGACAGTTGCTGCCCTCACTGCGAGGGCTTAACTGTTGCACAGCTAAGGTCGCGGCGCACCCTGGCATTAGGGTGCGTCACCCCTGCTGCTCCGGACCGCTTAGATGGGTGTTACGTGGGGGCTAGAAGGGCAAGACCCTCCAAACCCCCCGTCCCTTTCTTCCCGGAGGTACACAGTGAGCTCACGCAGGCATGGAGGGCACCTTTCTCTGCCCGGTCCTCGTG
>CAIGQV010016645.1:13593243-13612408 GCA_903798115.1 Danio jaintianensis
ACCGCCCCCACGAGAGCTTTGTGTCAGAATCGCAAACGTAAATTTGAAAAACGTAAACGAAAACTCTGGAAGCGCAATCAAAACTTATCGAAAGCGAAGCAGAAAGTGAACCGAACTAATAATAAAAATTTTTTTTTTTTGTCATTTGGTTGATTGTTTTGTATTTTTTGAGTGTGTTTTTTTAAATTTGTTAATGTATATTTGTGTTCGTTTTTGGAAAAGTTTTGGCGTTTTATTTGGCACAAATCTAATTCCATAGAGAGACTGCATGTTTATTCTTAATATTCTTCCGAAATACATAAAGGCAATTGTTTATTTGGGAGAGGAATAGAGAAAATATTCTAGTAACATAAACAGTGAGTATCTTACGTGAACAAAGCATATCGTCCAGTTATATTGAAAAATAATTATTATTGCCATCTCCATAGACATCCGTGTGTATTTTACAACCCTTTAATGGTATGTTTTGCTTGTAGTTATTTGTATTTGAATTTTAGCAGTTGATGTCGTGCACTCTGAACGTTCTAATCACACTGGTGTGATTGTACACTTCAGGGACCAGCCAAGGCTGATCACACTGGTGTGATTGTATGCGAGAAAGGGTTAAGGGCACATCCAACTGTTAATTTCATCAATGCATTGGCAGAGGGTGTCAATAGGGCTGTAGTTATTAGGCAATAAGGCTAAGTAGATCTGTGTCATCAGTATAGCTGGTAGGAGATTTGGTTCTTTCTCATTATTTGGCTTAGCTGGAGCATATAAAAGTTGAACAGGAGAGGTGCCAGAATTGAACCTTGTGGGACTCCACATGTTATGGGTGTCCACCTCGACCTATGGTCACCTATACTGTCATAGTAACCTCTCCCTTCAAGGTAAGATCTGAACCATTTGAGAACCATCCTAGACAGCCCAACTCAGTTTTCCAGCCTATCTAAAAGTATAAGAAGTGTAAGAAGCTGTGATCGACAGTATCAAATGCAGCACTGAGATCAAGCAATACTAGCACTGTTAGTTTTCCTGAATCAGTATTTAGACGAATATTATAACTGACTAACTAAAAGCAAACCATTATTAAACCATTGATTGAAAAACAAAGGTTTACTTTTATATAAAATATTTTGATTATTCCAAATAACATATGTATGAGAAGAGTAAAATTGTGTTTATAGATTAAAGTCCAGGCCAAAAAGTACTTCAAATGTGAAAGTTTAACAGGAATTTTGGTTATGTTGTAATTACACATCAGTAAAAATGTAATGACCCCCACAAATGAAAATACTTGTTTTGGAAAAATATTCCAAATTGAATCTTCCTTTTTTAGATAGTGGTTAAACCAATTTATTTTGAAAGTATAATTTGAAGAACAGAAATCAATACAATTAAGACCTCCTTTACTATAAGAATTTAGTATAACAGACTTTTTCATATAGTGGCATTTATTTTTCCAGACAAAGTCTGTTAAAGTTTTGTCAATTAGTTTACATGTAGGCTTATCTACGTACAGAAATTGAGCTGCATAAGAGAGACGAAACAGACCCTCCGCTTTGGTGAGCAAAATTCTTCCTTTAAGAGATCTCTTTGAAGCCAACTATTCAATTTTCTTTTAGTTTTTGTAATGATTGGATTAAAGTTAGCATCACATCTGTTTTTATCATTAGTTATATTTATGCTATGGTATGATACCGAGTTTTTAACAGCTACACCACAAGTTGAAGAATCAATTGGAAGCAAATCCCATTGTTTTGAATGTAATTCACATTTATTAAGTTAAGATTTAAACCAGAGGCGTTGGAAAATGTTTGGAGGGTGTTTAAAGTAGCTGCCACTTGAGATGAATTTTTTAAAAACAATGTTGTGTCATCTGCTAGTTCACTTATAATTAAATCTATACCTCCAATAGTAATTTCTTTTAGATTAGCCCTTTTAACATGTAAATTAAGAAACTGCACTGATATTAAAAACAAATAAGGTGATACTGGGCATTCCTGCCTGACTCCACGATGTAAAAAAAAAAACCTTGGAGAAGTACTGCTGCTTAACTTAATTGAGCTATTTGCTTTTTATATAACATTTTATCCATTTTACAGAAAGTAACACCAAACCTGATTTCTTTAAGAGCTTGAAATAAAAAAACATGTTCTAAAGCGTCAAAGGCTTTATAATAGTAAAAAAAAAAAGTAAACTGTTTCCATCAATTATATCAGAATAGTGTAGGATATCTAAAATTAATCTTATGTTATTTGATATAAGTCTATTTTTCATAAAGCCTGATTGAGTTTCATCGATAATAGAAGGCAGAATGTTTTTTAATATTTAATTAAGACTACAGCAATTATTTTATAGTCATTGTTTAACAAAGTTATTGGATGCCAATTATCTAATAGTTTTTGATTTTTATTTGGCTTGGGGACTAAAGTAATCAAACCTTGGCATAAAGTAGGTGGGCGAAAAGAGTTATATAAACACTTAACAAGACGGGAGCAATATTTTTACTGAACATATGATAAAATTCCGATATTAAACCATCAGTGCCAGGAGATTTTAATGATTTAATTGCTTTTTCAACTTCTATTAATGTAATGGGAACCTCACAAAAAGCCTGATCAGTATTCTCCAATTTTTTTTGCAAGATAATGATTCAAATAAATCAAAAATATTTGTTTGTTAAATTTAGAGGTATATAAATCACTATAAAATTTGGCACAGAAATTAGCAATAGGCTTCTGGTCTTCACAGAGCAACTGATCAATTATAAGCTTTTCAATCAGATTTTTCTTTTTCTTTTTGTTGCTTTTCCAATATAAAAAAGTAAGAATAATTTTGCTCACGTTCTTCCAACCATCTTTTCCGTGATCTAACAAATGCTCCCTCTGCTTTTTTTCTGATAAAATGTATCTAATTTATTTTGATAATGGGTAAATTTAACCTTTTCAATTCCAATTCTGACCTCCCAATTCCTTCCAAAAACGTTTTCTTCATTTGTTTTCTTCCAGTACTTGCAAATTATAAATTCTTTATTATTTTTTTTTACTTTGTGGTTAAGCAATGAAACATTCAATTTCCAGTAAGAATTGATTCTACATAAGTTAGCAGTATCTGAAAAGGGAATGGATATAGAGATGCATTTGTGATCAGAAAGTGGTGATGGTGTAATGTCTGAATTAGCATTATAAGCCACAAATCTATACGGGACTGCTTGGAAAGAGAATTATTTCCCCTTGTAAAACATTTTTGAGAAGGATGAGTGTCTCTCCAATTATCAACTAAAGAGAATCATTCTAAAAATGTTTTCAAATAATGATTTGAATTATCAGGTAATTTTGGAGGCCATCTATCTAACATATTATCCAAAGCCACATTAAAATCCCCACCAAGGATTAAAAAAAAAGAATTTGGGTATTTGGTTAGTAATTTCAGAATGTGTTGTTCTATTAGATCAATAAGTTATTTCATTCTCTTTTTGTTGATTAAACACATAAATATTGTGGAAAAAAAATTATATAATCAAATTAACAATTATATATATTTATAATATATTTTATAACTGAAAAGTTATATTCTTTGGTTTTTTTTAATTATATCATTTCATTCAAAACTGTAACAGCCCAGCTGGGAGGGACATTAAACCTCTTGATTCCTGAGCACGGGCTTAGCCAAAGTGATGCAAATGCTATGGGCAGGGTCTTAACGACTGTGCCTTTGTCTTTGGGTGATACTTTCAAGCTGGTCAGGGCAGGTGAAACCTCTATCCAACGATCTATTCAAGACCCTAAAACAAGATCTTCAACTAAAAGTAGTCATGCCTGTTTAGCCATCTCCACCTAGCCACTCCCCTCCTCCTAAAAACATATTATAGACTCATTTTAGACTTGATTTCAGACTTGTGAAAAACTTGCAGACTGCAGACATGTAAGAGACTCCTGTAGGCTCTTGCAGACTCATGGACTTCTTGAAGACGTTGTATGACTGCAGATTAACCAACACGTCTTAATAAAGAAATTCTGCTTGTTCGATCTCCTGGACTGGGTTCTCATTTAATAAATTTTTTTTTCCAACAATATTAACAATAATATAGATTAAATTAGATATTTCAATTACAAGGGAAATATAACGGCCATTTAAATCACACTCAGAACAATTTTCAACATTTTCCCATTAAACAGATTTTTAAGGATGCAAACACCAGCTGATTTGCTTGTACCATGAGCCATCCACAAATCTAATCCCCACGGAGATCTCCAAAAATTATAGTCCTCTTTTGTGGAATGACATTCTTGCAAGAAACAAAAGTTTAAACTTATTCATATACAAAAATATGGCTTTTCTTTTCTTTTTTATAATATTTCTTAACTCTCTTGTATTAAGAGGGAAATTATAGAAAGAGACATAACAAAGAAGAAATAGCCTAACTAGATAAAACAGGTCTCAAAAAAGGATTTGCAAAGCTACATTCAGAACGATGAGAATCGCAAACTCTCTATAAACTGGTATAAATAATGTAGTGTAAGTACTTTTTAGATATAAACAAACAAGCTCCTGTTTTGTAAATCAGATTTAATTACTAAAGTAACGGAGCTACATATTTTTCCATAGCCCATAATATTACTAAAGATTATATTCAGTGGCTTTTTATTTCTTCCAGGTGTGTTAATTATAATAGTAAAAAATATATATAGAAAAATAAATTGGGATAGTCAAAATCCAAATTGAGGCCTATGCTGCATTTTCACCTTTTGCTATTAGCTTAACTGCGTAAAAAATAAATTAGAAATTAGTTAAATAAAATATTAAATCAGTTTTAATTGCTCTGAAAAGGCCATCAATTTCACAAATAGACAAGTCTTTTTTTTTTTTTTTCTTACCAACTCAATATTATAAACATCTCACATCTTCCCATGTAAAGTCTCAAACTGGAGGGAATATTTCATTTCCATCTATGAAAGCCCTATCTGCGATGAAGTAGGCACGTTTGTTATCTTTTTTTGCACTCTTCACTGCTGGCCATAGTATTATTTCTTCTTCCTTAATCTGCAAGAGATAAGGCTTCTGAAATTTTGATGTTGATTTCATGCAAAAAGGCAGAGTCCTTTGCTGCACGTCAAATAGCATCGTGATAGAAACAGGAAGCAAATTGTAGAATGATTCCTCTGTTCTTGTTCGGTTGCTTGCGACCTGACCAGTGTACAGTGTCTATGGCGCTGTCCTTGTCCTCCGGTAAGAGATGCTGACAAACCTTGACAACCCTTTCACAAACATCCTCTCTTTCTTTTTCCGGAATGCCACAGAGCCTTAAATTCCACCGTCGTGAGTAACTTTCTAACTGTGATAGCAAGTGCATGTCCAAGGCCATGTTTATTTTGGAATAATTATGTAATTTTTCAGTTTCAAAACTACAAGAAGCTTCCGGGGTTTCACTCACACTATTGTGGGGGACTTTTAAGATGGCTCCCTGGTCGCATGCTTTCATTGAGCTCCAAATTCTAACTGTTTAAATTGACCTGTATAACATATTGCAAAGTGTATATTAAAAGTTAACTTGAACTGATATTATAGCGATCTGTTACAGACGACGATGGGGGGGTCAGAGAAAAGGTAAAGTGCAGGAAAGAAGGCTGGAAAGTCCAAAAAGACAGCACATGCTAACTTGGCTAATCAAAATAGCAATTCACCGGCGACCAAAGCGTTAGATAAAATCCCTTCTAACGCCTTGATTACAGACAATTTACATGACTACCTTCAGCAGAATATTAACACTGAGGAATTTATGCTGGCGGCGGAGATAGAACTTCCATCTCTTCCAGAAACTCCATGTGAATCACCAGCCCCCAAACAACGCAGATGTGTGGAGAAATATACAACGATCATCCTTTCCCTGATTTCGGACCTTTCTCACCTCGTGCAAAATAGGTCTGACACACTTGAGAAGCTGGTGGAAAAAACATTCTCAGATAGTAAATGAAATATAAACTGAAGTCAGCGTCAATACAAAGCAGATCGCGTAATTAAAGGAAAAAAATTGAGTTCATCTGCACCAACATCAATGCCATGAAAGTTGGCTTAAAACAAGCTGAAAAGTGAAGAGCAAGAAAGACGTCTAGAAGGTTGCTAGAAGGCTATTCCTGAAGGTGGAATTTGAGGATTCAAGGGATTCAAGAGAGAAATGGAGAAGATGTTCATTAAAGTATGTCAGTGTCTACTGCCACAATTTAAAGAGAAACTGTCCGCACACCATCTTGGCCATAACAAACCTGGAAGCAGCACTCCTAGAGGTATTATATTTCAGTTTACATCACGCTTTTTTAGGGATGCTGTCTTGCACATCGTCAAAGACGCAGACTTCCTAAAGAACAATCACTTGAGGATCTCCGAGGACCTGTCTCCTGCTGACAGAGAACAAAGGCTGAAATTATGTCCCGCTGTCAAAAAATCTCGTAAGGAAAACAAGAAGACTTTCTTTGTCGGTGGCTGTGCCTTTGTGGATGGCATTGGGAACTCACCACCATCCTAAATTACGAAGGAAATGTATACTTAAGGCAATTGCAACTGGGGAAACTCTTTCTGTAAAAACTGGAATGAAAGACCTGTTCAAATATTTTGAATTTATGCAAGAAACAATAACACTTTTTTTACTTTCTCTTTGGATTAAAATGAAGATATTTTTCTTCCATGTTTGGTTAATAGACTCGAAAGAAACAGGTATTCAAATTCAGTTTTGTTGATTTGCACTTTCAGAAGAGATGCAATATTTCTTTAATTTTCTTTCCTTTGAATTTATAAGGGAGATTTTTTTTTTGTTATTCAGATCGATGACATGAAAGGGATTCAGATTTCAGTCGTATTGATTAATTTAATAATTTTATAAAAGAAACAATACACTTTTTCTCTCTTTAGATATCGTTTATGCTGGCTAAAGAAGTGAAGAGACTGAGACTCCTGTTAAATTTTTCTGTTTTACAAATTTACAGTAGAACCACTATATATGTTAAAAAAGGATTTCTGTTCTCATCCTGGGATACATTTGCTGCGTTTGCTTAATATTTGCTATATATTTATGTAGGAATCTTCTGGGTTATTTATTTAATTTTTATTTGTTTCATATTCACTCTTGTTTTATGTCTTTATCTTTTGTTTCTCTTAATTGTAGAGGGTTACGCAATATCACTAAGAGATTTTCTTGTACTTGAAGCGCTTTAATGCAGATGTTTGTTTTCTACAAGAATGCCATTCTGTCACTCAAGATGTACAATTTTGGAGGTCGCAGTGGGGACTAGATTTATGGTTATCTCATGGCACTACTGATTCTGCTGGGGTTTGTATTTTAAAAGGGAAAATCTTAAGATCTGAATGTGATGCATCTGGACACTACATTGTACTTGCCATTGAGATTTTAAATGCAACCTATATTATTGTTAATGTATATGGTTTTAACTTAGAGAAAATAAGGCTCTCTTTGATAGATTAGCAATCGGGTGATTCAAATGTTAACCATATATCCTAACTCTTCTCTAATCTGTGGTAGTGATTTCAATGTCGTCCTAGATAATAGTTTGGATAGATGGCCTCATCAAGCTGGAATTCCTAATCTGGACTATGTAATGACTTTTATAGAACAATTTTCCTTGTTTGATCCATGGAGAAAATCTCACCGAACACAAGAATGCTTTACTTGGAGTAACAAATCTTTATCTTCTCAATTGAAAGATGACAAATTTCTTTAAATATATAAATTACATTGTAAAATGCCCATAGAGATACAATTTGGCCCAAAAACTCTGACAACAAAATTGTGCTCCATTAAATACAGGTGCCATTCTAGGCATGGCTATACTAAGACAATTACATCTAACTTTAGACATGTCCTCAGAAACAGCTAGCATAAAAATTTCTTCAGTGCAAGTTTCTACTAATAATGCAATCACTCCTGAGTATGCTTTCTTACAGAATCATCCAATTTGGGCTGAAGATAAAGATGATTGTGGGCTTCCGACAGGTGTAGAACCAGTTAAATTGACAGGAACTCCACCTCCAGTTACCAAACAATATCCAATCAGTAAGGAAGCTATACAGGGAGTGAAACCTATTATAGAAAAATTACTGAAGCTAGGAGTGCTAGTTAAAACCAACAGTACCTGTAACTCACCCATTTGGCCTATAAAGAAAGCTAATGGAACATGGAGACTCACCATAGACTACAGAGTAGCCAATAAACATATTGATAAAATCACCCCATTAGTAGCAGATCCATCTACAATTTGTAATGGTTTACCATTAGATTGTAAAATTTTCACAGTGATTGATATGTCTAATGGATTTTTTTTTTTGTACCCTTGCACTCTGACAGCCAGACATGGTTAGCTTTCACAGTTGACTATGAACAATACCAGTGGACACGGTTACCACAGGGATTTCAGAATTCCCCAACCATTTATCATCAAGCTGTCAGACGTGATTTGTGTGACCCAGAATGTCCAGTCAAAAAGTCTACTATGATTCAATATGTCGATGATATTTTGATTGCCTCGACAGATCATGAGGTACATAAAACTGAATTGGCAGCATTGTTAGACTATTTGCATAAAAAAGGACATAAATGCAGCTTTCATAAAGCTCAAATTGCTAAAAACCAAGTAACATTTCTGGGTCAAACAATTGGTACAGGAAATAGATCCATTACACAGGATCGAGCAGCTTCAGTCAAAATAATACCTCCACCTACTACTATTAAAGCTCTCAGATCATTCTTGGGAACTGCAGGTTACTGTAGACCTTGGATTGAAGACTATGCATCAATTGCCCAGCCACTCTATGACTTATTGAAAGGTCAGGTTAAAGATTCTGAAACCTTTTGTATGGAAGAAACTCAGCTTAACGCTTTCAATAATTTGAAGAGAGCACTATGTCAAGCACCAGCATTAGGAATTGCACAATCAGATAGGCCCTTTGTGCTTTATGTTCATGAACACTCAGGCTTTATGACAGCATGTTTAAGATCATGGGGGCAGTTTACGCCCAATCCATTACTATTCTGGTAAACTTGACACAGTAGCTCAAGGTATAGACTTGAGAGGCAACAAGTTAAATATAATCATATTGAGAAATTGAGGATTAATGGTAATATTGTAAAGAATACTAAAATTGTTGCAAACTTTTGTTCTGAATTTTACAGTAACTTGTATTCTTCTAAATGTTGTCAACAATCTACAATAGATTTCTTTGAATTGCTACATAACATAAAACATATTAGTGTTGATGAGTTCAATATATGTGAAGCCCCTTTTAGTTTACAAGAAGTTACTGATGCCATTAACTCACTGAAAAACAACAAGTCTCCTGGAACAGACAGACTGTCTGCTCAGTTTTATAGAACATTTGACAAACTTTTAACTCCTTTTTTTGCTTGAGGTTTTTAAAGAGAGTATAGATAGATCCTTCCTTCCTCCAACCTTATGTCAAAGATTTATAACTTTAATACCAAAACTAAAAAAGATCCCTTATTAATTGATAATTGGTGACCAATTACATTGCTGAACAATGATTATAAAATTATTGCATTAGTTTTATCCAAAAGAGTAAAATGTACTTTGAACAATTTAATTTAATGTCAATCTGGGTTTTTGCAAAAAAAAAAAAAGACACATTTTTAATAACATATGCTTAGCATTAGATATTCTAGATTATTCAAACTCCTTCTCTAATGACAATTTTATACTTTTTCTTGACTATTATAAAGCTTTTGTTTTTTTAGAACAAGAATTTTTGTAACAAACTCTTAGCAGGGAAGGATTTGGAAACTTCTTTTGTAGGTCTATTAAAATACTTTACACTAATTGCAATAGTTCTATTAAACTCAGCAGCGGTACCTCTCCTAGATTTTCTTTGAGATGAGAAGTCAGGCAGGGATACCCAATCTCCTTGTATCTGTTTTTGATAGCTCTCGAACTTCTAAATATACATATTAGAGAATGCTCGTTAAAAGGAATATCTATTGAAAACACTGAAGTGGTAATAAGCCAGTAAGCAGATGATACGCTTTTGTTTTTGAAGGATGCTTCACCGATTGCTAATAATTGTTCAGAATCTTTCATTTGTAATCTCCCTGTGAGAAAGAGTGTGACATATTTGGGAATTAAAATAATCAAAGATGATAAAAGTAGATGTATTTCCAATTTTCTTCCAATTTTTGAAAAAACACAAAAGGTGATGAACCATTGGCTACAAAGAGATCTATCAATCAAAGGTTCTGCTCACTAAAGCGTAGGTATTTCTAGATTGTCATATGCCGCCCAGTCTATTTCCATTGATAAACACACAAACAAACTAATTGATGGAATGTTGACAATTTCTTTGGAAAAACAAAATTCATTATACAAACCCGATTCCAAAAAAGTTGGGACACTGTACAAATTGTGAATAAAATCTAAATGCAATGAAGTGGAAGTTCCAAATTTCAATATTTTATTCAGTATAAAATATAGATGACTGTCAAATGTTTAAAATAAGTTGATTTTATATTTCATGGCATCAACACATTTCAAAAAAGTTGTGTGATTTGATTGAACAGAAATTACAGGACTGATTTTTCTAATCCCCATAGACAAGAAAAAATAAAGTAGTGACTGCAGGTTGAAGGAAGGTAGTGGAGTAAAAGTACTGATACTGCACTAAAAATGTTCTCAAGGGAAAGTAAAAGTACACTTTTAAAACTACTTAGTAAATTACAATTCCTGAGTAAAACTACTCAATTACAGTAGTTTGAGTATTTGTAATTTGTTACTTTACACCACTGATTATTAATAACTGAGATGGTTGGTTGGGTGTGGAGCATTGCCGAAATGAATTGTGGGTCCATCGGCGCTGCTCGCTGCAGAAGCTGGGACTTTCTCAACTTTTCAAGCACCAATAGAAGCGTCAACCAATCAGATCCCTGCATGCAAATACACCAGCTCAGACAGTAACCGATTGCTGACTAATTTCATTGGCTGACGTTGCTATGACGATCGCGTCAGCCCCAACTTCAGACACGCCCTCTGTCAATCGGTGACGCTGAAGCCCCATGTGAATCGGGCGTAACTGATGGGTACATCGCCATCTTGCCGACAACATAGTTTAGACATGTGGGTCTCCATGACTTCAAGTTACGCCTCTACTAGAAGTTACGCCACCTTCATGTTATGCCCCTGTCTTGCAGTCTGCTCCAATTAAAAATAAAAACTACAAAAATTCCACTGTTTTCAATAGGGAAAATGTGTATTAATTACTGCATAAAAATTTATTATTACCACAAAACCCTCTCAAAATTCAAAATAATACAAATATTATAGAAATTTGATTGAATTAGCTAAAAAAATCAAAAACAGTGGGTACTTTACTGTAGTTCATCCCTTTTTGACCGGCTAAGACCACAAGTGTGATTCCCAAATAAGGGACACCAGAGGGTTAAAGCTGTACTAGAGACCACACCATCTAGCAAGGATGATGATTCATTTCAGCTTATCCAAGCAAATGGAAAATTTTCTTTGATTTTCTATGACTTTGTTTTTTTGAAGAACTATTTGAAATTCAATGTTTTTTCTACATTAAATGTTTTCAACAAGATCTCATACATAGTATACTTGAAATCAATGTTGAAATAATTAACCTAAATTCTGCAACCTATTTATCATTACCGCAACCAATGTTCATTAAGTGTTATTTTATTCAATTTCTTTAATTGTTTGCTTTTCAATGCATGTGCAGAATCTACAAATTATGTATTTTCAGGTTAACCACATCAGTTTGAAAATACATCAGGTTTTACAAAACTATATAAAAAAAACTGTTGTCAGTTTGGTAAGGTGTTTCGGTAATGAGAAAAACCATTAAAAATAAAAAACCCTGTTAATTTAAAAATAAATGTTGTTTCAGAATGTCAAGTAACTGTACATGACTGTTAATAATCCTTTTTTTTAAAATGTCAAAGTGAATTTGCTTTTTTAACAGAACTAAGTGTCTGCCGCGTGTCAGTACAATTATAAAAGAAGACGCTTCAATCCCAGGTTGTGGACGTTAAATCAGGTTTATTTTGTACATTAACATAACGGATATCCAAACAGCAGTGGATATTAATGTGTATCCTGTCACATTTGCCGTGCAAAAACAGTGCAAAGCTATTTGTGTGTGTGTGAACTTTGTAACGACATTGTGTGTGACTCATCATTGCAACTCCACAACAAATACATCAAATAATCATTGGGAAAGTTCTTACTGTAATATTTCTCACAAACGTTACGTGAGATCTGCTTCCTTCATGTCTGTCTGTTTTCGGAGGCAGCCGAGGGCGGAGATTGAGGCACACTGACAGGCACGTGGGAACGGTGGGTGGGGAGGACTAGCATTAAAGGCACAGTCCACAAAAACAGCTACAAGATGCTCAGAGCTAAAAATAACAAACTTCTGAAAAGTATAATAAATAATCTGATGCGTGTTTTGAGCTGAAACTTTACAGACACATTCTGGAGACACAAAAGACTTATATTAAATCTGGAAAAAGGGGTAAACTATGTGCCCTTTAATGTATTGTGCCGCTAGAAGAATACAATCTGTTGTTTCCCCTAGTAAATATTGAAGTTGTGTGGTATTGTCTAACACAGTGAATTGAGGGTAAATGCTCTGGAGTTTGGGGTAAAATGTTTCTCTCATGTGCTGATAGTTTGTGCAGCGGGTGAGGAAATGTTCCTCCGTCTCCACCTCTTCCTGGGCACAGTGTGGGCAAATGCGAATCCTCATGACTGAGGAGAGGACCCCAAACTTCACTTCCATATAGCACTATAGATTCAATCACTGATTGGAAAATTTTGAGCCAGATTCAAATTGGAACTGCTATTTGTGTCGATTTTTAATGGCATAAAAGGCCCTTCTTGCTTTCTCTTTCAGTTCACTCACAGCCAAATTTAGTTTTCCATTAGCCCTGTTATTTTCAACCCAAGGTATATAGTTTGTGGCAGGTTCAACTTTTGTTATACCAAGGGTGAAACTGTGTTTCTTTCCCTGACATGTGCAATTTATTTATAAACTAATTTTGAGAGGATCACATGCTTATGATTGAACATGGCTGGTACCGCATCAGCTCCGTATATTGCACCAATCAGATGAATACTGACTCACTATAAATAACGAGAGTTTTTCACTCCAGTCATCTTCATCTTGAAGAATGCTTCCTGCTACAAAACGCTCAAGCTCCAAAAGCTTTTACAGCATTGCACCATTCAACCTATCGACATGGATAAGAACCAACAAACAGCAACTTAAGCAAAGCCCCCGCTCTCCCCAAGACTTCAGCCGCGGCTCAGCGCCACCCAGCCCCGCCAGGACGATAAATCAAGCCTGAGGTCCCGTTAGACCATTTACTTCTACCATTTAAACACAACGCTGTCAATATAATCTCCTGCTCTGTCCACTTCAAACGCCTCACCCTACGCATTTGCTGTGTTTTCAGCCCATATCTCCAGCAAGATCACAGTCCTCAAATCCACCTGAACTCGCAGACGCCGGTAACCTTCCACGCACCACACCATCGCTATGAAGCCGATCTCTCACCCCTTTCCATTCCACCTGTGTTACATAGCATGCTTTAGGGGAAACCTCGCAAAAGTAACGACTCTACAACCTAGACTAAACACTTTTTATATATCTTTCGAAAGCTGAGACTCGTGTGATTTTAGAATGATTTCAACCATTTTAAGACTCGAAAAAAGCGGACTTTAGTGTCCTCTGTCGAACTGCCAACAACCAAAGAAGAAGAAACTCACCTCACAAGCCTCTCCTCTGTCCACAGATCCATTACATTCCAACAGCACGGAGTAATTTGACTGCAAGGGTCCAGGCAAAACATCAGTCCACAACACATTTATACATCGATAAACATCCACGGGATGTACTGCTATCAAAACTAGTTGTGTGTGTGTGTGTGTGTGTGTGGTTTTTTATTTATTTATTTATTTTTTGTTGTAAATATGTACAGACTTAGTACAAGAGTATACATCTCACAACAATTATGAACAAAATTACAAATAATAAATAAATAGGTAAGATAATAAACAAAAACGTTTATTTAATCAAATGAAATTTACATAATGCTTAATATGTTTTTTGTTTTTTTTTAGCTTTTCTGTTTCTAATGTTACATAGTGTAGTACCATATTGTTTAATCTCCTTTATAAAATGTTCACAATTTGGCTTAGCTTTGGCCCATTTCTTGACATAAATATGGTATTTTCCAAGTAATATTATTAGTTGTATAAGAAAATAAGTTGTACTTTTTGAATCAATTCCATCTTGTACTAAAGCAAACAATACATCATATAATCCAATTTGTATTAGTGTACCAAATGTCCTTGCAATAGAAACATCAATCCAAAATAATCTTGAGTATGCACATTGAAAAAACAGATAAGTAAGTTGATATCTTCCCAAGGTTCGACTCCCCAGGAGTCTCCACCGCCCCCTCCCTTTCCCAGGCTCCCGTAGGAGACCCACCCTACAGCTTTAACTCCCACGGAGTTGCTACCCTGAGCTTCGACTCCCCCGGAGTCAATCACTGCCCCCCACCACCCTGGGCAATAATCATCTCTTTGCTTTTTCTTAGAGTTCCTCCGCATCTTTTTCCCTTCCTTCCAGCGTTGAATGCTTCCGCTCTTTCCTCCACCCCCTCCATCTTCCAGCTCCTCTCCCCTCCTCCCTCTAACTCCCCACCCCTTTCCAGCGTCGAGTTGCTCCGCTACTTCTCCTTTTTTTTTTTTTGCTAGCCTCAAGTTCCTCTGCTACTCTTTCTTCCTTCCACATAGGCCATCACTCCCTAAACTCTGACTCCCACAGAGTCTCCCTGAGCTTCTACTCCCACAGGAGTCTGACTTTTGCTGAATACATTATGCTCTGTAAGGAAGCCTATGAGTCTGGTGTTGATGATGCTGCAGAACAGATTCCCCAGATTACTGCTCACAAAGATGCCTCTGTAATTGTTAGGGTCTGATTTGTCTCCACTTTTGAAAATGGGTGTTATTAATCCTTTATTCCATATGTCAGGGAAATGACCAACACTCAGAACCAAATTGAACAAATTTAAATTTCATTAAAGCCAACTGGAATTTGGGATTTATGCTTTTAATCATTTTATTAAGGATACCATCTGGACCACTTGCCTTTTTTGTTGGTAGGACTTGTATCTTATCTATTAGCTCTTTTTCTGTGATTGGGTAGTCTAACAGATTTTGGTATTTGCCAAACTATTTGCTCTTCATTCATTTTCTTTTCGGCTTAGTCCCTTTATTAATCTGGGGTCGCCACAGCGGAATGAACCGCCAACTTATCCAGCATATGTTTTACACAGCGGATGCCCTTCCAGCTGCAACCCATCACTGGAAAAACTATTTGCTCTGTATGGGTTAATTTATTTTATATATATATGCAATTGTTCCGTTCTCATGATTATTTTACTGAACAGTTTTCAAAGTAGTTTTTCCAGGCGTCTCCATTTTGTATTGTTAGCAGTTCATGTTTTCAGAGCTGTCTTGTACCCATCTATAATTATTTTTAATGTTATACAATTTACTAGGGGGGCAGCGCGGTGGCGCAGTGGGTAGCACTGTCACCTCACAGCAAGAAGGTCACTGGTTTGAGCCTCGGCTGGGTCAGTTGGCATTTCTGTGTGGAGTTTGCATGTTCTCCCCGTGTTCGCATGGGTTTCATCCAGGAAACCAGCCTGGTTTTAGAGGTTTTGGCCATTTCCAGGCTGGTTTCCAGCCATTACGAGCCTGGTTTAAGCTGAACATAGCTGGTTTTGGCTGGGCTCCCAGTACTGCATTAAATTCAATTTTTTTGTGCCATGTCTTTAAAATATGGAAATGTATTTTAGTTGTATGTCAAAGCCTGTTAAATCTTTATGTATTTTCTTTCACAAACGCTTTGCAGAAGTCACTGACCGAAATAATACTAATTTTGCATATATGGCCCATCTTGTGGGTCTTTAAAGAATACACCGGTCATAAGGATAAAGCAGTCTTCATAGTGTCAGTGTTGATGTATATACTATTACTCAATCCAGCCATTCATGCGTTGCATTTCTGCTTCACAATAAGAAAAAATTATGCTAAACAAAATTTCTAAATGTGCATAAATCCCTTAATTGAGTTTCTAGTGAAACTTTTCTAATTATAGACAGTTACAACAAACATTAATCATGCAGTGTTCCAGCATTATAATAACCTTATATCTGTTGCAGATTTAAAGTACAAAAATTCTGCTTCAAGTAAGTACTGTCACTGCTCATGTTTACTGAAACATGTTTAAAACATACAGGGTCTGGACAATGAAACTGAAACACTGGACAATTTAGTGTTGGAGGTTTCATGGCTAAATTTGACCAGCATGGTGGCCAAACTTCATTGATTGCTCATTCCACCAGTAAGAGCAGAGTGTGAAGGTTTAAATAGCACAGTTTTGTTTAAAATATTGCAATGCACACAACATTATGGGTGACATATCAGAGTTCAAAAGAGGACAAATTGTTGGTGCACGTATCGCTGACACTTCTGTGCTGCGTCACTGCCAAGGACTAGCAAATCATTCTGGAGGACCATGTGCACCTAATGGTTCAAACATTGTATCCTGAAGGCGGTGCTGTGTATCAGGATGACAGCAGGATTGGTGGGTTACCACGTTTTTAAGCTCCAAGGGATGTTTAGACAATTTTCAATCTGGTTTCAGAGCACATCATAGTACAGAGACTACCCTTATAAAGATAATCAATGATATCCGCCTAAGTACAGATTCAGGCAAACTGATTCTGGCACCTCTCCTGTTCAACCTTTATATGCTCCCACTAAGCCAAATAATGAAAAAGAACCAAATCTCCTACCACAGCTATGCTGATGACACTCAGATCTACCTAGCATTACTGCCTAATGACTTCAGCCCCATTGACACCCTCTGCCAATGCATTGATGAAATTAACAGTTGGATGTGCCAAAACTTTCTTCAGTTAAACAAAGAGAAAACTGAAGTCATTGCGTTTGGGAACAGAGATGAAGTTCTCAAGGTGAATGCGTACCTTGGCTCTAAGGGTCAAACAACAAAAAAATAAGGTCAAGAATCTTGGTGTGATTCTGGAGTCAGATATGAGTTTCAGTAATCATGTCAAAGCAGTAACTAAATCCGCATACTATCATCTCAAAAACATAGCAAGAATTAGATGCTTTGTTTCCAGTGAAGACTTAGAGAAACTTGTTCATGCTTTTATCACCAGCAGAGTGAATTACTGTAATGGACTCCTCACTGGCCTTCCCAAATAGACAGTCAGACAGTTACAGCTCATCCAGAACGCTGCTGCCAGGATTCTGACCAGAACCAGAAAATCAGAGCACATCACACCTGTCCTCAGGTCTTTACATTGGCTCCCAGTCACATTCAGAATAGATTTTAAAGTATTACTACTTGTCTATAAATCACTAAATGGCCTAGGACCTCAATACATCACAGATATGCTCACTGAATACAAACCTAATAGATCACTTAGATCTTTAGGATCATATAAATTAGAAATTCCAAGGGTTCAGTCAAAGCAGGGTGAATCGGCCTTCAGCTACTATGCCCCCTGCCGCTGGAATCAGCTTCCAGAAATGATCAGATGTGCTCCAACATTAGGTACATTCAAATCCAGACTTAAAACACATCTGTTTAGCTGTGCCTTTACTGAATGAGCACTGTGCTACGTCCGACAGATTGCACTATTATGTCTTTCTTTTCTTTTTCATTTCTTTTATAACCTGTTTTAACACCTGTTTTTATCTGTTTTTTATTATTATTATTTATACTTGTCTCTTTTATTCTTGTTTATGTAAAGCACTTTGAATTGCCACTGTGTATGAAATGTGCTATATAAATAAACTTGCCTTGCCTTGCCTTGGTGACAGAGAAGTTTAATGAACATAAAAAAGTCAAGTTAAACATCTCCCATGGCCTGTACAGTCAATAGATCTAAATATTATTCAGCCACTTTGGGGTGTTTTGGAGGAGCGAGTCAGGAAACATTTTCCTCCACCAGCATCACGTAGCATGACCTGGCCACTATTCTGCAAGAAGAATGGCTCAAAGTCCCTCTGGCCACTGTGCTGAACTTGTATCTGTCATTCCCAAGATGAACTGATGCTGTATTGGCTGCAAAAGGAGGCCCTACACCATACTAATAAATGTTTGTGGTCTAAAACCACGTGTTTCAGTTTCATTGTCCAACCCCTGTACACTTTACATACAGTACAAAAGCACATACACAGAAGCATACATACACTTATGCACATATATTCAAATATGTAAAATAAGTGTTCTTTACAATACAATAAAACTTCTCAGCAACTGCACATGTAGCAAATGCACGTTTGCAATTTCAAAAAGTAATTAAAAAAATAGTTCTTTAGACTCAAAAATATAAATAAATGCATATCAAAGAAAAACACGCACACACACGCACACACACACACACACACATGCATCCGCATACTAAGAGAAACATTCAAACACAAAAAAATCATGTTTTTTATTGATCTCCTGTTTCTTAGTATAACAAAGAAGCACCAGGAAAATGCTCTCTTGCAGTTGCCACAAGGGTGAGTACAAACATTTTCAACGGTGCTGCTCCAGTTTTTGTGATCTGTATGTTTAGTTCTAGTAAACTTGATTTGATTCTTAAACAGGAAATGTGATCCACTCAACACTCAACTCACATTTTATTTTATATAACACAGATGTTGAATGTCTTTCTTTTATTTATTTACCAGCATGTAATGGGAAGTCTGTTTCTTTTCTCTGAACTGGTACTATCCATTCATTTCGATAAGCTGGTTAAAAAAACTGGATCATCCTCATATAATGATGTGATTTGCAATTATGCATTGATGTCCATTCTTGCATCCCAACTGATAAAATTATACTCAAACACATTCAAATCAAGTCAGTAATCACAACTTCAGTTTAACTGTAACCGTAATAATGTAAATCATGGTCAAACTTTTTTATTGTAAGTTTTAAAACCAAAATTACACCCAAGTACAGGTGCTGATGTGCAAAAGTGGTTGTCATGCATGTTTTGGGTATAAATAAACTAGTAGTCCAGTCGGAAACCATTATCACCTCTTAT
>CAIGQV010016645.1:13620257-13638636 GCA_903798115.1 Danio jaintianensis
TTATAAGGTACTGTGTACAAATGCGTAGGAGAAAGTATTGCATTGTATACTGTTTTAAGGTGCTGTGTACAAATGCGTATGAAAAAGTATTGCACATGTTTATTGCACAGTAGGGGAATAATTAGCTGTTCATGAGGTAGATGGCCTGAGGAAAGAAACTTTTCCTGTGTCTGGCTGTTTTTGTGCTCGGTGTTCTGTAGCGCCGGCCAGACGGTAACAGTTCAAACAGAAAGTGTGCTGGGTGTGAAGGGTCCAGAGTGATTTTGCAAGTCCTTTTACTCACTCTGGAAGAGTACAGTTCTTGAAGTGTAGGAAGGGTAGTGCCAGTGATTCGTTCAGCAGTCCGGACTATTCGCTGTAGCCTACGGAGGTCGGTTTTGGCAGCTGAGCTGAACCAGACGGTGATTGAAGTGCAGAGGATGGATTGGATGACAGCTGAGTAGAACTGTACGAGCAGCTCCTGTGGCAGGTTGAACTTCCTCAGCTGACGAAGGAAGTACAGTCTCGGCTGGGCTTTCTTTACAATAGAGTCTATGTGAATGTCCCACTTCAGATCCTGAGAGATGGTGGTGCCCAGGAACCTGAATGACTCTACTGCAGCCACAGTGCTGTTCATGATGGTGAGTGGGGGGAGTGCAGGGGGGTTTCTCCTAAAGTCCACTATCATCTCCACCGTTTTGAGCATGTTCAGCTCCAGGTTGTTGCATCTGCACCATAGAGCCAGCCGCTCCACCTCCTGTCTGTATGCAGACTCATCACCTTTCCGCATGAGGCTGATAACAGTAGTGTCGTCAGCAAACTTCAAGAGTTTAATGGAGGGGTCTTTTGCAGTGCAGTCATTGATATACAGGGAGAAGAGCAGTGGGGAGAGAACACATCCCTGGGGGGCACCGGTGCTGATGGTGCGGCTGTCGGATGTGATTTTGCCCATTCTGACTAGCTGTTGTCTGTCTGTCAGAAAGCTGGTGATCCATTGACAGACAGAGCTAGGAACAGAGAGCTGAGTCAGTTTGTACTCAAGCAATGATGGGACGATGGTGTTGAAGGCAGAACTGAAGTCCACGAATAGAATCCTTGCGTAGTTCCCTGGTTTGTCCAGATGTTGTAGGGTATAATGCAGTCCCATGTTGACTGCATCATCCACAGACCGGTTTGCTCTATAGGCAAACTGCAGGGGGTCCAGCAAAGGTCCAGTGATGTCCTTCAGATATGCTAGCACCAGTCTTTCAAATGACTTCATGGCCACAGATGTTAAGGCAACAGGTCTGTAGTCATTGAGTCCTGTGATCTTTGGCTTCTTCTGGATTGGGATGATGGTGGAGCATTTGAAGCAGGATGGAACTTTGCGCTGTTCCAGTGATCTGTTGAAGATCTGTGAGAAAATGGGAGCCAGCTGGTCAGCGCAGGTTCTCAGACAGGCTGGTGAAACACCATCTGGGCCAGGTGCTTTCCTTCTCTTCTGTTTCCTGAAGATCTGACGCACATTATCCTCACTGATTTGAAGTGCAGGGAGGGAGAGGGGGATGGCTGGAGGTGTTGATGGCTGTGTAGAGAGATCGTCAGGGTGGGTGTGGGGTGTCTGGTCGGGAGTCTCAAATCTACAGTAGAACATATTCAGCTGCACTGGGGAAACGCTACAGGACGCGCAGGCGTGGGAAGCGAGCCAGCGCGCTCGTCAGGCTCAGACAGCGCGGCTTCAGAACAGCGCTGCCTAGCATCCATCTGGCGAATCTCCGCTCTCTTCCTAACAAAATGGACGAACTACTTCTGCTCGCACGCAGAAACAAAAACTTTACCAACTCTGCTGCTCTGTGTTTCACGGAAACCTGGCTGAACGAAGCCATTCCGGACAGCGAGTTACACCTATATTCAGCTATTTTAGTCGCATAATTGAAGTGCAGTACAGACATGTAAACACCTTAATCAAACTATTACCGTTGTGTAGGATTTTCCGCTGCATTTAGCGTCAGGATAGTCTGTACACACACGGCTGTTTGACACTATTCTCTGCACCTATAGAGTCAGAGAAGGACCACAGACACATTGTGAAATACGGAGGACAATTAACTAAGACAATTATTGGAAGCAGCTGGAAGTGGTTTTGAAAATGTGAATGCTGTGGTACAAACTTTAAAACTTAGATCACAGAGAACAGTACACTCTTTTCTGAAAAATATAAAGGTTTTGTTGAATGATGATATGAATAGATAAAAGATATTTGTGAAGAACTAAAATAATGGACGGTTTATGGCCACAGAAGAGGACAATTTTCAGAATATGATGATTTCACCTTTATTTACTTAGGAAGAGCGCTCTCATCAATTACTTGTTTAAGAAAGGCAGTTTTTTGTTCTGTGAAAGGAAAAAAGTTGTATGAATTGTGTGTCATAGCACTAAATAAGGCAAAATTGAAAGAACGAGTTTAAATGCCATGGGCTGCTCATTTTGAGGTTGTAGATGATTGTAAACCTATGTGGGAAATCATGTAAAAGACACCACTGACCAAAACTAATGGAGACTTACATTTCAGGAAACTACATGGCATTGTTGCCGTTAAGCCTTTTGAAAGCAAAATTTGTTCATTAGTAGAAAGTAGTGGTCCTTTCTGTGATCAAAAGGAAACCTTTTTTTATTGTTTCGTACATTGTAAAAGGCTTAAAGGTTTGTTTCTGAGTTGTACGTTTGCGCATTTTAAGGTTATTTTTTCTAAGGTTGGTTTCATTTTTGGTTTCAAATTTGCAAAAAAAAGAAGAGAAATAAAAGAGTGATTATTTTGTTGTAGGAAAAACCAAAATGGCAATTTACATAGCAAGAAAAGAATGGATAGAGGGTGAAGTTTGTCGAGATGTGGTGCAAGTTTTTAAGAGTTTAATTACAGTGAGAATCTATTTTGATTTTTTTTATAAGAATGTCAAGAATATTGAAGAATTTGAAAATGTGTGGATTCATAAAGATAGGTTGTGCTCTGTTAAAGATAGAGAACTAATATTTACAAAATGGCTTGAGTAAAATGTACTTTTGTAATAGTGGTATTTTTAATATGGTATGAAATACATTTTAAAAATAAAAAAAATCTCTCTCTCTTTCTCTCCAGATATACAGTGTTTCTTAAAGATTTCCTGGAGTCTGCAGAGCAGAATTATTTTGTTGGACTTCATGTGCACTATTATGTCTTCACCGACCTTCCAGAACAGGTTCCTGATGTGAAACTGGGTGAAGAACGTCAATTGACGGTAATGACAGTTGATAGTTCTAACAGATGGCAGGAGATGACATTGCGGAGGATGGAGAGGCTGGAGAAACTAATTGAGAGTCGATTGGCGAAGGAAGCCGACTATGTTTTCAGTCTTGATGTGGATACAAAGTTCTATGGTCGCTGGGGTGCAGAAACTCTGGGTCATCTTAGGTGTGATTCATCCTGGTTACTTTCAAACACCACGTGAGCAATTACCATATGAGCGAAAGCCTGAGTCTCAAGCGTTTATCCCTTATTCTGAGGGTGATTATTATTATGGCGGAGCTGTGCTTGGTGGTTCAGTGAAAGATGTATATGAGGTTGCAAGAACCTGCCGAGAGCAGCTGGACATTGATGCAGCTAAATCCATTGAGGCAGCATGGCAGGAGGAGTCCCATTTGAACAAGTACTTCCTTTATAACAAACCCAGTAAACTGCTTTCACCTGAGTATCTGTGGCAGGACTTCAAACCGCAGACAAAAGAGGTCAAAATCATTCGCTTCTCTCAAGTTATTAAAAGTTATGCTGTTGTTGGTGCAAACCCATAGTTAACTGAAACGTAACAGATTTTATGCTTTATATTTAAACTGGTGTAATTTTAATGTTTTTGTAGTCTTTCACAAAAACTGCAAAATATTTAATTTAAATAATAAAAAACAAAAAACTGTGGCCAAATATTTTTCTCATAAGCTATACAGCAACATTTGTAGTGACCATTTGCTGCTTAAAAGTCATTTAGATAAATGTATAGTGTTGATCTAAAACAGTTTTATGATTAAATAGATTCAAAAACTATTATTGTTATACCATAATAAATACCATCATAATACCATCAAAACTAACTTTTTCCTTTTGTAAACCTAAAGCATAAAACGTTACCTACTAATTAGAAATTCTGATTAAAACTCAGTTACAAGTACTTTTGCATATGTGAAAGAGAGAGCAAAGAAAGGGCCTTAACATCCCCAATCCCCAACGACACTGTTGAAATATTTAAAAGCTCCATATATGCAAAAAAAAAAAATCATCATGATCTATTGTCTGTGGTGATGTAGTTCTTATTGCAGATAACAAATAACAAAAATGTGCAACCACAAATATTTAAATATAAATGTATTGTCAATCTGGGTTTGGGTTTCCTCATGCATTGACAGTATGTTAACTGGTGTGATATATAAATTATTAAATTGCTAGAAATTTAAACTGTCTTTATTTTCCTCACACTTTGGTTGTTCCACTTTGGTCACTCTGTAGATTAGATGAGCAGTAGTGCTGAATGTGTATAGGTACAAATTTACTTTGACAAACTAATTGAATGGATAATTAAAAACAATAGCATGCTGTCCCTTTAAAGGGAACCTATTTTGCAGAATTCACTTTTACAAGTTGTTTATACTTAATTGCTTTTGGCAGTGTGTGAGCACACAAACACCCTTTTGAATTAAAAAAAAAAAAATCACTCACTCCTTGTTTTTTGATCTCCATAAATGAAAAGCAGTCTTTTGGACTTTTTCTGTAATCCTGGCTTTCTTAATTCTACTTTTGTGCAATAGCCTACCCCTCTAGTGCCTTTTTTATATACGTCATTTAGCATTGGCTTTTTATTTGAAAGCACCTAATAAACATTAAAATGAAATTCCTCTTTGCCAGATATAATTAAGGCATCGAGTAAACCAAATGAAAACGTAGGCAAAAAAAAATGATAAACAATATACAAACGATGTTGCAGCAGCTGTTGATGTATTAATACTGCTAAGTTTATTGTACAAATTGATAACGGTTATTTTATATAGTGCATGGATGGGATGTGTAAATATCCTGTTGATATTTAGAAATCTTGGTGTATTTATCTTTTAAACGCATGATTTTTTTCCGCATGGCAAATAGCTGTCCATGGTGTGTGTATTTTGGGTCCTGTTGATTGCTAAATTAAAAATAAAAGCCTTTCTAAAAATGTATGTTGTTTATATGTTATTATTTATATTTTACACGTGTTATTTCTACCCCTATGAAGATAACAAATACCAACAACCTATTATAAGTGAAATATTTTTGTGCTCATAGTCTAACTTAGGCTAGAGTGCATGAAAAATTGTTTATTTTGCAATCCAACATATATTGTTTTTATTAAATGTAAAAAAAACAGCTACATCACACAGTTTTTTTTAATAAATCGTATATTATTACATGTTTTTAAATGTAAGTGCTTTTATTTATTTTAACAAGCCTTTGTTACAGTGCTGATATGGGCTCTGTTGCGTCGTCCATATTTTTTTACAATCATTGGTATAAATTCAAGTAGGATTCTTTATTAGGAGCTTGCCAACAAGGCCACAGTCATCAAAGTCTTACTAAAGAGAAAAGTGTTACGCTGTACTTTATATACATTTTAGGGGGCTATGCTTAAAGGTGGAGACAAAACATCGGCATAACAACTTTAACCAAGGATGTAAATAAAGTCAGAAGATAAAGGTGTCTTGTCCAGAAAAAGTTTCACCCAATCTGATCTAATCAACAAAAATATCCTCCTTGGCCGTTTGCATTACCCCAGATCTAATTTTGCACTAACAACACCACCAGTTCAAAGGTGACAAGGACACCAATGAATCTTAAACAGTCAAAGTTACCACTCGAAATGCAAAGTGAGAAAAAAACTGTGGTGTCTGTAAAGTTTCAGGTCAAAATACCCATCAGATCACTTATTATGCCCTGTTGAATATGTAAATTATTTGGTCAGAGGAAATTGTAGCTGTTTTTGCACCTGTGCTTTAAAAAAAAAAAAAAAAAAAGTAGTTTTCCTCACCCACCTTTGGGACATTTCTTTCAGAGAAGGATAATCAATGTTGGATGTCAGGATAAACACAGCAAAGGACAGGAAGCAACTCAACCCACAGTCACAAATACCACTGTAAGGTGAATGAGCCACACACATATGCAGTTACATCGTTCACTGCATAAGCCCCTTTCTTTGTATAAAGACAATATACGAGCAGACCTGCATGAGACATTTAAAAGTCACTGATGGTTGATGTTATTTGTTTGTTCATCTGTGCCATAAATGGATGAAAGATCACGAATAATCTATTTTACTGGATGTTGAGCAACATTGTAAGTTTTCTGTACAAATGTGTATTAAATCCTGCTTAAAATCTAAAATCTAAAAAGTGACATTTTCCAGATTACAAAATCCCTAAATTAGAACCAATTTTGCATGGACTTTCAATGAGAGCTGCATCCTATATGGCCAGTTGCGTTTATGAGCTCAAAAAGCAAAAATAAATTTCAATACTAGATTAGTCTTACTAAATGATTATGTGATTTATTTGCTCTTGATTTCAAGCTGTCTCATGTTTATGTTTGCCAGGCTTAAATCCCCATGTGTCAATAACAGTGCAACAGTGGCATGGAAAAACTCCCTGTGTGGGAATATGTGTGAAGCACAAAGGAACAATGAGCAATTAAGGAAGAGGAGACCAGATGAATATGAAGTTATAGTTAATAACGGACTAGCTGAATTAATAACTAAAAAGGATATATGAAATAAAAAAGAAAGAATATTTTTCCAGGCAGCACGGTGGCTCAGTAGTTAGCACTGTCACCTCACAGCAAGAAGGTTGCTGGTTTGAGTCCCGGCTGGGCCAGTTGGCATTTCTGTGTGGAGTTTGCATGTTCTCCTCGTGTTTGCGTGGGTTTCCTCCGGGTGCTTCGGTTTCCCCACAGTCCAAAGACATGCGGTATAGGTGAATTGGATTAACTAATTTGGCCATAGTGTATGAGAGTGAGTGAATGTGAGAGTGTATGCTATGAGTGTTGGGTGTTTCCCAGTACTGGGTTGCATATGCTAAAATAGTTGGCAGTTTATTCCACAGTGGTGACCCCTGATAAATAAGGGACTAAGCCGAAGGAAAATGAATGAATGAAAGAATATTTTTCCAACAAACCAATAGAAGAATTATTGTAGTTCCCCAAAGCCAGTCAGCAGTTCATTAAAAAACCCTTTAGTAAGAAGAGAATTTTAATGGCCTAAAAGCTTTTTCCACCTTTTTTGGAATTGAAAGTTTCCATATTTTCTCCCAGTAGTGTTCTTTTCATGTGATAAATATTTAACATTTTTAAACATTTTGTTGATTTTCATGCAATCTTGAAACTTGGAACATCACCTAAGTTAAAACTGGATGCGCTTGAATATAACAGGAACGTTTTAAATAAATTGTTTATCATCACACTGTCATTAATATCTTGTTTTGTTTTACTTATGATCCTTTAGCAACATACTGTATCACACAACTCTCATCTGTAGTCAGTTGAAACACTTCCAATCTCTACAATCAGATTACAAATCAGCAGATTCACTTCACACACAAACATAATAGTCCTCGTTCCACATATGAAAAAAATTGACTCCTGTGGCAGACACAGCAGATGTTAGAGGGGAACAACTTCACTTGCCCTAAGAAACTCTTGGTTGGTAACATCAGTGAAATGTTACCACCAACTCAAGCAGATTTAAAACAGTATTTATATAATTAAATTTTAGTATTCCTATATAGCTCCTGGAAGAGAAAGTCCTAAAAGCCAAAGTAGTTTTGGTTAAGTGGTCGAGCTGTCCTCTGTGGCCTCATGTAGACTGTAAATGCAAACAGTGTTTGATTGTTGAAGCTGATGCACATTTGAAATATATTGTATATAATGGTATATAATGTTACATCTCACCCCACAGTGTGTTACAACTTACCCAGCCTATGGGGTGAATGACTCCTCCTGTTTGAAACGAAACTGTTCATTTTCTATTTGTGCTGCAAATATAACAGTTATTTCATTTAATGGCAGACACTTGAAACTAGTTTTAATAAATTTTCGAATGCGCTGGCTTAAAAGATGTCAAAGATATGAAAAAAAATAAAATAAAATTTATAACCATCCCTGGTCTCCCCCTAGAGGATTTTTTTTTTTCAAAGCATCCAAAATAATACTAAGCCGAAACGGCTTTAAATTAATTTATCTTAAAAGCTATAGATTGAATAGCAAACAAGTTTACAAACATTTTGATGTTGCTAAAGGATTTTTGAGTTGAGTGTTCTCCCTGTGTGCTCACTGAAAATACATGCATCAGACTACTTTTTTGTGAATCCTGAAATACATTGTTTCAGAAACATTTTGTTGCACATTTCAGATGACAAATACACTAGAGGGTGCTGTCTACATTTTTGCAAATTTGAAATACGTGACCAAAATGCATTTTGTTGTATGTTTCAGATACACGTCTTTCAGTACACAGGATGAGAAGGTGGGGCTTGTCACACAGATCGCCTTGACCCGAACCACTAACCAAACATAAGAGTAAAGGGCATTGGGACCATGTGGATTTAGTTTTTTTGATTTCACATTGGGTTTTTTTGGAGCCGTGCGTGCTTCACAAGTACAACACAGCACAAAGTAAGCTTTACAGCCAACTGACTACACCATAAAAGTTGTCCATATGGAGGTAGACGTACCAACGCAAATATCATTTAGTGTAAAAAGGAACAAAAATTGTTGGCATCATACTGCCCTGTGAAACTGTGGTCACTTTAATGTTTAAGTACGTTTTTAAGTCTGCTTTTCTTACTTAGATTTTTTTTTGTCTTGTTTCTATCAAGATATTTGTCTTGTTTCAAATATCTAAACATTTTTCAATCAAGAAGCATTTTCTAGACAAGGAAAACATATTGTCTTGTTTTAGGAAACAATATGTCAAAATTAAGTGAGTTTTTCCTTAAAACAAGCTAAATAATCTGCCAATGGGTTAAGCAAAATAAACTAAGGTCAAAAGGAAAAACAAGAATATTATTCTTGTAAAATTATTCTAATAAAATTATTATTTTGCTTATCCCATTGTTGTGCTTGTTTTAAGGAAAAACTCACTTCATTTTGAAATATTATTTTTTAACAAGACAATATGTTTTGCTTGTCTAAGAATTTTTTGATATTTGCACTAGAAACAAGACAAAAAAAAAGAAAGCGAATTAAGATGATAAAATTATGAATATTAATAATAACGAGTTAATAAATAAATTATAATATTTTAAAATAAATTATAATTATAATTATTATAATATTTTATGAATTATAATAAATATTATAATAATATTTTATTCATTATAATAAATTATGAATATTTAGATGCATTTTACTGTTAACAGTAGCAGAATTAATATTGATCAATTGGTCTGCTCATCCAGTGAGCTTATACTATAATTGTATATTATTTCAAAGATCAAATAAATTTTCTGTCTAGGAAAGTAAATTTAATCTCTGAGTTAACAATGCAGCATGTGGCTTAGTGGCTTCCTTTTTTCTCTCTTATTTAGTTTCTAGTTCAATTTTCTGAAAGGATTTAAATGAAGCGGATTCCAAGGTTTGTTGTCCATTTCTGTCTATGGGTGGATTTTTGGTTCCTTGCCATTGTCGTCTTTGGTTTGCTTGGCTGGGGTCGGTGGAGCTGCCCTAAACTGAATTGGTTTTAATCTATCTAGAACTACTGTACAACAGCCTTCTACCACTACTATGGCTTTTTATCCTTGTTCTGCTTATTCATGTAAAGCTGCTTTGGGCCTATTAAAAAAAAACAAAAAAAAACAAGATCACTTGACAAAATAACACTATCAAAAAACCTGACATCTGTTTATTCATTCATTCATTCTTTCATTTTCTTTTCGGCTGAGTCCCTTTATTAAGCAGGGGTCGCCACAGCAGAATGAACCGCGAACTTATCCATCATATGTTTTACACAGCGGCTGCCCTTCCAGCTGCACCCCATCACTGGGAAACACCCATACACTCTCATGCACAAACATACACTATGGACAATTTAGCTTACCCATTTCACCTATACTGCATGTCTTTGGACTGTGGGGGAAACCGGAGCACCCGGAAGAAATCCATGCGAACACGGCGAGAGCATGCCATCTCTACACAGAAATGCCAACTGACCCAGCCGAGGCTCAAACCAGCGACCTTCTTGCTGTGAGGCGACAGCGCTACCCACTGCGCCACCGCACCGCCCAACATCTGTTTATCATGAAGTTATGAAAAATACAATAAAAATATGCCATTTTGATGGACAATTAAATATTTTTTTTGCCAATTTCCAATTAGGCTGTTTTTTCCAATTCAGATGGATCCTGTTGCTCAGTTTCATTATTATCCCCTGTCTGATACCCCTGGGTGTACCAGAGATTAAATCCAGAGTTTTTGTTTTCAAATGTTACACCTGGTATTTAATTTCAAGTGTAACTGGTTTAGTGTTTTGTTCCCTTCCTCCTTTATGTAGTTTTTTTAATCAAGCTATTGTATGACCTCTCTCTTCTCATCATTGATATTTGAGCTGAGGTTGGAGTCCATTTCACAATGTATGATTTACTTTCAAGTGCAGTGTAAGTTAAAAATATAATTTTTTTATTGATTTTATCTAGCTTTGTTTAGCCTAGCTTTGTTTATTACATCTAATGGCCTTGAAAAGTTAGTTAACACAAATTTAAAATTCTTTTTTTTTAGTAGCTCACCCTCATGTTGTTTCAACCCCCTGAGACCTTTGTTTATCATCAGAACATGAATTAAGATATTTTAGATTTAAGCTTCCTCATCCTCCATTAACAGCAATGGTCCCAAGTCATTCACAGTTAAGAACTACAACTAAAAAAAACATCCTCAAAACAGACCAAGCTTTTGAATAAAGTCATTATTTTTGTTTTACGTCCCCACAAAAGGATTCTCATACAGTCCCTGGAAAATATTCAGATTGAACAATTAAAGGCAAATGGTCTTTTTTGAGAATGTTTTTTGGTATTTTTAAATGAGTCTGGAACCTTTCTGTCTATGAAGAATGAGAGAGCTCTCAGATTTCATCTAAAATATCTTAATTTGTACTCCAAAGACAAACAAACTTTTGGACATAAATTAAATTTTTGGGTGAACTAACCCTTTAAAGACTATAATGAGTTTCACCAGTTTTATGTTTTTCATTTTCAAATAAATCTGTCTCTGGGAGTTACAGCTTTGAACCTGCATTTTGACATTCTCATCATTCACCTGCTTTGGTATCAATATAAAAAATTCAGTTTAAGTTTTTCCTCATAGCTCCACCCATCTGTGTCTATATGACTCTGAAATATCCCACTCACCATAGAAACACACCCCTCCTTCCCTGATCTGAACATCTCCTGCTAATTCCTCTTGCTTGTCATTCAGTAAGCTTAACATTAGTGTGGACACAAATTAAACCAGGAATAATGCCATTGCGTGCAAATCTTATTTTCATCATTCTGCTGTTTTTTGGGATGGCTTTGAGTGGGTAAGTAATTACATATTTTCAGCAATATTAGATGTTCACAGATGTTCTGGGTTTGGTTTATGAACTGATTTGATAATAATAAGAAAGTACTAATGCAAGCTTTTAAATTAAATGTCTATTAAGTGTCTTTTCTGCTGCAAAGTAATTTTCTTTTAATAGATAATAAAACAAATGCATACATTACAGACCAATTTCTGTAGCATTATTATTTATACTTATAAATACTGCCTATATTCTATATTATAGTATTTAAGATTGGACATGATTTTAACTTGGGGCATCTTTTTAATTATCTAAAATCTTTAAAAACAATCTAAAAAAGAAAAAGATATCTCTGTTATCAACTGGTAGCGTTGTTTTATTTGTGATCACATATTAGCACTAAACTGCAATGTGACAGGTTACTATGCATTTTACCCCTCAGTTAAGGGATTCTGTATTATTAAAGGGTTAGTTTGCCCAAAAATGAAAATTGTCATTTACTCTCTTTTCACTTGAGTTCAACACATGAGAGAAACTGAAAGGTTTATAACCACTTGAGGGTGAGTAAATTTCGTTTAAGGCTGAATTGTCCGTTTTGACTTGTTGCTCTTTTAAAGTTGCCATCTTTGCTTTTGTGATATATTTTCAACATTTGAGACCTGTAAAGAATTTATCTATGTTATAGTAACATTGTCCTGAAACACTACATAAGTAAACATAAGTAATTTATCATATGAATATACAAAATAAGCCCTTTGTTTAACCGGTCTCTTTAACTTTATGAATTAGGGTTTATGTTCTGATGAATGAGCTGACCTCATTGTCCTTTCATGTCAACATTCTCTCTTGCAATACAATACTGGGTGGAAATATAGTCCATGATGTGTTAATGGATAGTCCCTACTCACACTTTGTAATGAATGTCCACTCAACAGTCCACTGAAGGCTTGTTTAAGAACCCAAGTTCAGTTTTAATGATGTAACAAATGCATGACATAAATGAGCAATATCACAGTAGCACTGCGATATGGCCGTATATCGGCACCGAACATGAAATGCCATCAATCTACAGAGATTTCCCAGTATTTCTCTGTTGCAATCAGGATAGCACATTAATTAACCCCGAAAAAGCCAAAACAAAGCAAACACTACCAGTTTCTGTGGTATAAATGCACTACAAAATACAAAAGAGAAAAATTTACTTAGAATGTCACTTACCTGATTTATAATGATTTGTTCAGCTGTAGTTTGAAACTTGCGTTGAGAAAACACTGAATTTTTCTCCCTCTAAGGACTTATTATGCAGTCTCTGTCGCCATCTTGTGGCGGAACGTCAACCATCACTTTCTTTGGTCTGCTCAGACAGGCTGATGGCGGCCGATGCACTGAATCTCCGAAATTATTTATTTTTAAAATAGGCACTCTCCTTATAAATAAACTGCATAGTTGCAATCTAAACAACTACATTCTCGACTAAAAAAGCCTCAAAAGTACATTATGTTGTTCAACAGTAGCAATATTTGTCAAACTGTAGAGTGCCCTCTGCTTGTCACTGTATGTAGGCAGAGTAATACAGAATGGTGAAGAGGCTGTACTAGTGCTGTTATTTGCAGAATATTGCACGGCTATCAGCCAATCAGATTCAAGAAACAGACAAAACTGTTGTATAAACAAACATAACACGTGTGTGGTGAGGGGGCGGGGCCGAGAGCCGTGGGAACGGAATGAGGCCGGTGTGCGCCACAGGTGTATCCACTTACGCGCCGGCCTCATTCCGTTTCCTTTTCTCTCTGCCCATCTCATATAGGTCTCGCGGGTGCTGTGGCGCTAAGACCCCCCCCCCGGAGTATGCACAGACACGGGCTGCCCCCGGCCTGTGATGGGTAATGGGGGTATGTGGTGAGGGGGTGGGGCAGAGAGCCGTGGGAACGGAATGAGGCCAGCGCGTAAGTGGATACACCTGTGGTGCACACTGGCCTCGAATTCCACGGAAGGAGCTCTGGACTATAAGAGGAGGAACGATGGCAGAGGAAGCTGAGATAGGTCCAGGCCTGGATTCTTATGTTTTGTTTTTACTTTCAGTTCCTTTTATTAATAAATTATTTAAAAGTTCGTCGGTTCTCCGCCTCCTTCTTCCCGATGGCCAGGCGGCCATCTAACATTATTACAACGTGGCTTGGTGTGTGGCGAAACAAAGAACAAACTAACCGGCAATGGGCTTTACACATAGCAAGACAGGAAACAAAGAAAACTTGAGGACTATATATACACTAAACACTAGGGAGCACATGACATGAGACAACCAAAAACAACTAGACACGACTTATCAAACCAATCAAAACATGATACAAAGGAGCAAATAGACCTCAACTGGCCTGTTGTCTTGGCACAGATTGAGCAAGGAAACTGCAGTTAATTCATGACATGAGACAATTACATGACTGATGATTGACTTTACAAACCAATCAGAACATGACACACACAAAGGAGCACATGGCGGGAAACAAGGCAGGAAACAGGAAGTCCTTGAGTGACTCTAAATGCTTTTTGCTCCATATCAGAAACGTCCAAGCGAGTCGCAGCAGGTGAAGAAAGTGAATGCCTCCTGTCTGTTTAATCTGGAATTCTTACATAAAGAGTAGACCCGAGTTGAACCACTGCTAAAATTGAAGCCACTGCAAGCATCCTGAATTTGTAACTTTTCTTTGGGAGTAGGAAATAACAACTGTAAAAGCCCTCCTCCACTCTTGTGGGACCACCCAAATTGTGCCTTTGCTGGGGAGAACATCCTTGTTGAATACTGGAGAAGCTAACTCTGAAACTGAGGTTGCAATTACTCTGCCGAAACAGAGGAGTGTGAAAGGAACTGTAACTGATAGCCTCACTGAAACGTGCGCACCACCACTGGAGAGCGACGGCAAGGATTCCTGGTATCATTTGGGGAAAATCTGCATTGTTTTTTAGACACTGTTTGCAATTGCAGTCCAGAATATATTACCTCTGTAAGTGCATGGCCCAAATGGAAAGTTGTTGGTTGCAACACACTTTGTTTCAATTAATCAACACATGAGGCTTTGTATGCTGAACACAACATTTCTTTATATAAACTGAAATCAAATTTGAACCCTGCTGTTTTGCATGGAAATTTCTGTGATGTGTGAAAAAAATGTTGGCTCTGGACTGACATTCCTCCCTCTTCTAGAGATTCTGGTTCTAACTATTGACATTAGAAAGATACTTCCCCTTTGCCTTGGGGGGTCCTCACTTTGTTGATCCCTCCAGCTGTTAAATCTAAACTGTGCCGCTCACTGTGTTGGTTGACAGTATCGCCTCGGCATTGAGCCCTTATGGGATTCTGCATGCGCAACGTTAAGATTGGTGTGCTTAGGAAGGCGTTCAGGTCATGCTCAGGCAGGTGAGCTTGAGCTGACGATGCTGATACTGCCTCACAACAAGTCGCACAAGGTCTGTAATCTGCCATGGACTTGATTTCCACTTAAGTGCTTCACAAGATTTTCCTCCAGAAACTGCTTCACTCAGTTCTCCCAAGCAGATAGCCTGATAGGTCTGCAGTAAAGATATGGTTCTTAATGTTCTGGCTGTGCAGGCTTGATCACCATAAATCCTTCCAAGTTTTTTTTTAACAAAAACTGTCTCGGTCCTGTTGGGAGAGTGAGGGTGCCAGTAATTCTGTTATTCTGGGCTGGTGCCAGGTATGAGGATGTTCCATCAGAGAGGATGACACTAAAACGCACTTCTACAGCCCCTTCAGACTTAGTGAACTTACTTGCCCCCAGTATTAGCAAGGTGGTGACATTGTTTTGGGCCATAAAGATTAGTCACGGAAGACCAGTAGCCCTGTTCTTACAGCTGTGTGTACTGCCAGCAAATAGAACCCCCAATAGCCTGAGTACTTCTGTACTGGTAAGGAGCGGGCCACTCTACCGAGAGCTTACCTGCCACTCTCTGACACAATTCGATGACAGGGTCTTCTACTGTGTCACTTTCACCCGCTGTACCTGATAGCGTGGTGGAAGCTGTGATTTGCTCTTCCTGGAGCATGTCATCAGAGAAGTCCTGGCCACATCCAGCAAGACTGAGTCATGTTCCCAACATTCTGTCTCCTGACTGAAATCAGGACAAGTTAGAGGAGGATCTAGCTCCTGCATTTAGCAACATGCATTAGAATTTGACTTTTCAAAAATACTGCAAACTTTAAATTAAAAGTATAACCTGTATATTCACTTAGCTTTTCATATAATATTATTAAATATTAAGCATCTATATGCATTTTTAAAATTATTTTTCAATCCTTAAATATTGTTTGTGCAATGGTGGGCTCTGCTAAACAGGCCAAGAAGAAACTATTAACTATTATTCCTTTTCATTAAAAAATTTTTTTTATTAAAACATCAAACTTGTAAAACTGATCCAAGATCAGGTAAAAACTATGGAAACTGTTTGGCGATTCACCACTGAGGGATGATCTGAATGAAGCTGCATGAGTGATGTAGATTTTATGGTATTATGCAGATCGCCATCAAACAGAGAACCATTACATATACAAAATGTTTCGAAACTGTAATGACACAATGAAGCCCCGTTTACTGAAATTATGTGATCCTGTCAATTGGAAATGAATTTCAAAACCACTGGTTCAAAACAAAAGGTCTGTAAAAGGTTTCAAGTTTCAATTTATCCAAGCATTGGTTAAATTATTAAATGAGGTTGTATTTAAAAATAATAATAACTCAGTGGTTGGGTGACGATTTTTCATACTTGACTCAAATGTAGTTTTAAACAACATAGTATTTTTAGTGCAGTGTTTACTGTTTCCCTAATTCCTGAGAATGGCATATCTATTGTTGTTCACTTCAATTGACAAAACTAGCTGAACAGCCTGGCCAGACCTGGATATCAACTACCTTATGTTGGTTTCAGCAGTTTTTTTTCCAGCAGGGAATGTAGTGGTGTGTATATGTACTTCACTCCCTGTTAAGTGATGAATCAATGAATCAGTCTGTGGATTTTGTTGTTTGGTGGTTTATTGAAGGACCAAAAAAAAACGGCTAAGAAAAAAATCTACATTGTATCAAAAATATGAATTGACTAATATTAATTAATAGGGCTCATTCCCATGTCCTAATCCCTTCAAATGGATTAGGGCATAGGGAAGAGGTCTTACAAAATGAAACAGAGTGAATATTTGTAGGTTTGGTGAGACATTATCAGTCACACACCGGACTAAGTTCTTGTTTGGCAGTGCAAGGAAAAAATTGGAATGAAAAGAGAAATAGCATTCATGTTTGGGTTTTGAAGTCAAGTGCAAACCTTCTTCGTGCTTTGTTTTGCTATTACCAGATCCTTGATTTTTATGTCTTTTATTTTTGAGTTTTTCCTTTAAAAAGCAATACATTTAGTCATTATCAGAAAGGATCGTATTTTATCATCCATTTCATTACTATTTACTTTATGTGTACTTGACAGACTTAAATTTTAGCTCAGAGAACTCCCAAACAACTTTATAAAAATCTTTCCTCATGACTTTCCTTCCTTCCTTATGGCTTTATTCACAGGCTTATTTACCTGAGCACCAACCAGAAAAGGTGAGTTTCATACACACCCACTACGAAAACATGGTTCAGACATAATGTAAGTTTGCATTGCTGAATATTGGTTTTCATTTTAAGCTGCAATCAAGAGCTCATAGAAAAAGTCTTTGCAACGTAAGTGATGCAATTAATCTCATTTCAACACAAGAAACAACTGCACAAACATTCCAATACTTCAGCCAATTTCAGCAAATACTTGTATACACAAACACACACCCTATATAATCATAATTCAAATTAGTGTTTGACTTTTCAGACAAGCAGCAAAACCAAATAACCTTGAAAGCCAGAGAAGTTTAAGAACATCGCCAGGGTAAGTAATACTTTCTTTTATATAGTCTTTGATTCTGCTTGGCATGACGATCATTGCGTTTGCTAAATTGTTTTCTTATTTCATATAGAGTAAAACTGTCAAATTAGCCATATACACTTTGTAAAGTTTCAAGAGTCATGCCCACTTTTAAAGTGAATCCCACATTTAAAGTGAAGTTATGGTGTGTGTATATGGTATTTTGCTAATTTGTGGTTATGCACTTGGGTTGATTAAAGAGGAAAATTTTGAGTTAAGTTACTTTACTTGACTGTCATATCACTCCAGATAATACATCTGGATTACATGCTGTTATACAATTTTAACTAAATACTCTTACTAAGATGTCATGTTATTTGTTTGTGGTTGCTTCACAGAGAGTACACTTTGAGTGTCGCCTTGTCATCTTATGGTAAAGCTTTTTTTCAGACTGTCAGTCTAAATCTTGGTTTTATGTCCAGCTGGAATCTGGTTATATTTAGAAAGAGTGGATGCCAAAAAAATTAAGCATGGTTTGTATCTGTTTCAAGCTAAATTTATGTTGTTAGATACCCTATACACATCCTATTTCTCGAAATCAGTCTCAGGTGGATTTTTGATTTTCTGCCATATTTTTGTTTTGTTTTACTTTTGTTTTAGATTTATCGTTGTCATAGGATTTTTCTTGTTTTATTTATTTATTTATTTTTTTAAGCGGAAGAAGAGAGAGACTCATCTCTGATGTCCATTTAAATACAACACTGTGGACCTTGTGACCTTTTTTAAGTACAAACTTTTTAACTACATGCGCACTGTAACTAAATTTGGTTGTAAGTTCTGCTTTTTTTTTTTCCTTGATCCCCACATTATAAGTTTACCTCCCATAACAGCTTTAGCTGCGTCCCATAGGATACTAGGTGACACCTCTC
>CAIGQV010016645.1:13648636-13663098 GCA_903798115.1 Danio jaintianensis
TTAACCAGGAAGTTATCTAGGAGTTCTTGAGTTTTTGGGCTATTTACTGCATTCTGGTAGTCTTCTGCACTGTTCTCAGCCCATCTGTATGGTTTTCTGATGTTATATAGTTTATTGGGCTGTGTGCAGGTGTTTGTTATTGTCTTTTTGAGGTATACAGTAATTTGGCTATGGTCAGAAAGTGGGGTAAGTTCTCTAACAGTGAATGCTCTGAGAAATGAAGGGTCTATATCTGTTATCATATAGTCTACTGTGCTATTGCCAAGAGGTGAGCAGAAGGTGAATCTCCCGAGTGTGTCCCCTCTAATCCTACCGTTGACAATGTACAGTCCCAGACTCCTGCAGATCTGCAGGAGCTCTTTTCCACTTTTGTTGACTATGTGATCGTGGTTATTTCTGTGGAGGTGGGAGAACTCTCACTCTCACTGTTTTCCAGTGATAGTGACCTCTGGTGACAATCAGGAGGAACCACAGAAGCCAGAAATATTGTAGCAATTTGAGATTATCACGGATATTAAATTAAAATTAGCAATGACAAAAAAAAGGAATGGAAAAATTAGAGAAATTATAAGTTTATAGCAAGCCTATATTGTGTAGGCTACCCACATTAAAAATATATTATTTATAGACCATTTCAATGTGGTCATGTCATTGGCCCTTGAACATTTCCTGCTTGTTCTCATACTATATCATAACTGTGACAAGAGGCAATTCAATCATATTTTCACGTTAAAACAGCTAACATAACATTATTTATCAATATGTGGCTCTTTTTGGATTCTCGGAAGCTATGGAAATTAAAAATGTTAAACAGGAAATACATTAGGACCATTGTTATTGTTTACATTCCTCAAAATGGTCTATAGTCATAGTAAAATAGCAATAGTAAATACTATAGTTTTTTTAAAGTGTATTATACTACATATATTAAAGTATTTACAACTCGTTGTTAAGGAATGCTATAGCATATTGGAATATTAACTGTAGTGAACTGATAAACTGTAATAAATACTGTTGTATACTTTAGTTTTTACTACAGTAATAGTGGTGTATTCATATAACATAGCTTTGATGTAGAAAGCTTAGTACAGTATTGCGTAATTTTATATATTACTATAGTTGTTTGATTAGGCTACCACAACAAATTAATACAAATATTTTCCATATATAGAGCGACACGGTGGCTCTGTGGTTTGCACTGTCGCTTCACAGCAAGAAGGTCGCTGGTTCGAGTCCCTACTGGGTCAGTTGGCATTTCTGAAGGCAATACGTCACGAAGGTAAATACGTGTGCAGGAAAAATATGTCCTTGACAAGGATAATTGTTAGACTATTTCTCGAAATTACCACCACCACCACAATTGATCACGTCCAGGTAACATGTCGTGTCTACGTCTGCAATAACTAAAGCAAACTTCTGAAGACGATTTTATTTGATGCAAGTGTGTGTTCTGACGTCACACTTAGGTGTGGAGTGGGTTGGTCCACTGCAGGCTGCTCCTCATCATCTCGGGCGGAGAGAGCAATCGATTGTTCAGATCCTGAAAGTTGCTGGTTCCTGGCAGAAGCGTGCAGCACACACAAAAAAATTGTAAGTTCCTAAGACGTTGTTTAAATAAGGTTTAATCTCAGCAGAGTCCTTCGAATGATCCCAACCCTGAGAATGTGTGGTAATTCTAAGGACGCGATGTGATTAATGGTTGTTTTTGATGCATACAGCCAAGCCAATACTTCTGTATAGTCGTACAATTGTCTGTTTCAGTTTTTGTATCAAGAAAGTGGCTAATCGGAAAACTACATTGCAAGTGTTATTCAAAATATATTTAAATTACACACAGGAAACTAGATTGAACGGATTACAAGATCCTAAAAAAAAAATCACAGCACAAAATCCACTAACGCACCCACGTGGAAAATCCACAACCTCGCCGTCCAAACAATTTCTTTATAGCCTATTAAAGATTAATTTTTTTTTACAAGGCAACGATGTGGGGAATCCCCTTTCCCCCTTAAGCAATAAAACAACTGGATTGCAGATTATTAATAAATAATCTGATTATTATTAGTAAAATGAACAACTGCGTTCATTTAAAATATTATTTTAGGAAATGCTTCTATCTTTTTTTTTAAGGATAATAAAGCATATTTGTGTAAAACATTCAAGGCTGAACAAGTTTATACATTGTGCAATATTCCGGTCATTAGCTGTACAGTTTGTTTAGGTTACATACATATTAGTCTTTGGCTGTCAGGCAGTGTGTGTACGTTTTATCCAGTTGTCATGGTTGTCTTCATGTAAGCCCCACCCTCGCCAGACTGTATTTGACTTTAAAATCTGCAGCATGACAACATGCTCTTCCATGTACGATATTTTCACTCTCATTTTTCAGTTCAGTTTATCAAGTGAATTCGGACACACAAGCCCAGCTGATACGACAATAATGCGAATCCGTCAGAGTTCAAATTTCTTTCTTCTCGGTGTGACTGCTGGCTTGACGCTGACTGGGTATGTTCAACGTTTTGAAAATCTTCTGACTTACACTTTGATATTTGAATGTTAAGTGAATGTAAGTTTCAAGGCAGGAGCAGCAGAGATGTTTATTTGACGTTTTATTAAGATATTTACAGATGTTTTGGTTTGTCCCTCTGGTTGTGAACTCATTTAGATGTAATAGCTGAATCGTTTAGCTGTTTGCATGAGATAGAAGATTGATAGTTATGAACGGATACTTGGTTGTTAAATTTTGACTCAAAGGTAATGCATTTTGTATGTACAAAGTGTGGCGGTTCATTCCGCTGTGGCGACCCCTGATGAATAAGGAACTAAGCTGAAGGAAAATGAATGAATGTACAAAGCGCTGTAACCTTCAAATGATCATAAAACCAGTTCGGTTGGTTAAATCGTATCCCTTTCAAATGAGAGGTATATTGTTGAAGCCAGAATGAAATGATCACACAGAGAGTCAATGAATCTGATGTTTATTTGCTCAGTGTTTTGGGGAAGCCATGAATTAAGTACAAACAATCCCTAAGAATAAAAGAACATTTGTAAAGACATTTATATGTGTGCTCAGCAGGAACTCCTATTTACACTAATGACTAAACCTTATGTAAAATGAGTTACAACTATAGTCTATGTGAAACCAGGCGTTATAGTGTATTAAAACCCAATTCTAGAATGCTGGACACACTCACACACCATAAATTCATTGTGTAATTTTATTTTATTTTTTTTCTATACTCTACTGCTGGATTTGCTTTTAGTGCTTTAGTCAGTAGGTCTTTTTCTTTGTCTGCTCTTCTGTATTGCATAAAAATGTATCATGATTTATCTGAGCTACTAGGATATAGGAATGCTATGGGTTAAGTTCAGCCATTTCTTTTCATAAAAAAAGGTCATTTTTTTATAGCTAAACACACAATACTAAGATGGAGTGAAAGATTTGTGGAAAGATCCAGTTGGCTGTTTGATTAGCTGGAGCAGCCTGAAGCATATGATGATTTTATGGTATTTTATTGAGACATGGATTTAATACTTTCCCCATGTAGGAATTTAGAGGCTGTTTATAAAATATAGTTTGTGCACCTCAGGGTGATGAACAAGTAGAAGATTCAACATACTGACTTTTGAAAAAATAACACTCTTTGAAAGAGTGTGAGTATGGGATGATTATTGTCTCAATATTATTTGCGAATGCACACTCTGTCATCCACGCGCTCCATCAATGTTGCATATGCATTTTTACATCCACAAACGAATGGCTTTCAACCAGAGTCTGTGAATTTAAGATTTGCGCAAACATAAACATGTTTGTGAAAACAAATATGATGTTTTGCATTCATGCATCTTAATTTACGTGTGCGAAAAGGAAGTTTTGCATTTGCAGATCAGGTGACTTGTGTGAATTTACTTTTTGTTTGAGTCTATACTGCCGGCTTCGTTTGAATTTTGAGACTTTCTTTTCGCGTTTTTTAAAGTTTTTCAGGAATCAAACGCAAACAACTTTACATGAAAAAGCCACAACGTTCTTATTTAATGTGTACACATCTACCTACCGATTTGAGAAATATACAATCCTGTGTTACTACACTTGTGTCTGAAAAAGTTTGATTTAAATAAATATGAAACATTTTGTAAAAACAGTTGTGTTTTTACAAAAAAAAAATGCATATGCAACATTGATGGACCGCGTGGATGACAGAGTGTGCATTCGCAAATAATATTGAGACAATAATCATCCCATATGTGAGCATTTGCATTTCCAAATGATCTGCGCTTATGGGATTATGATGCTTTTGTTTTTTTTCACAGGCTCATTTTCTTTGGCTACACCACCATATGGTTCAGGTAAGAAGCCTATATATATATATATATATATATATATACATAATACATGTTTATGTAGAAATTAAATGATCAGTCTCAAAACATTTCTTAAAATGTAACTTTTGTAAAGGCTTTAGTCCAACACAATTAAAAATATCTCAATAATATTCTCAGCACCAACAACTACTTTATGCACAATATATTGTTTCAGCATCAATATCGCAATGTGTACATCTGAAATAGTCAGGGATAGCAGAATCTTCAATGTTGAGTCGGTATTATAATTGACTAAGAGTCACAGCTTAAAACACACATGATTTGTGGAGTCACAAAGTTTAACCATAAAGTTACCAATAAATTTATAATTTGCATGTGTTCTTAAGGCCTTTGCCTAAGCATTTCAAGTTATTTTAAAGCAATCAGGCACAGGAAATTATCATGTTTGTAACTTTTAGAAAGTTTATTGTATTTATGTAAATATAAACAAATTATATAATTAGTATTTCACAGAAAGGTCTACATGAACAAAATGTAAACAGTGCTCTATTTCATCATATGTCAAACATAAATAATTAATTTGTTTCTTACAGTGGATAGATTCTTACAGTCAACATCATCACACATAATAGCCAACTTTGTTGATAATTAATGTTGCCAAAGGTGATTTGCTGTAAGATTGCCTAATTAATGATTCTCATGATTGCCACAGTTGCTCAAGCTTATAATCTTTCAACTTTTAACATCATAAAACAGGTATATGGCCTGGTCTATCCAGATGATGCAATATTTCAAGTTTATCTTGACAATCATCAGCATCAGCTGTGCATAAACAGTGATCTAGCCAAGATGTTGTAATGCTTTAATGATGCTTTAATGATATTTTTATAATTATCTATTGGTAACACATTTTTGTATTATGTATTATCTTGGCAAAACATAATCATATGTTAACCAAATTAAGAGGTATCATGAGATACTGTACATCAACATTCATGTCTTCTACTACAAATATACATACATTTTCTTGAATAAATCAATTTTAATTGCTATACACCAGTCCACCTTTAATTTAATGTCACTTGTTAGTGGATAATACTTATGTCATAAAATGGAAGAAACATTTTTTTTTAGCAAAAACACTCACCAGCTTAATTGTCACAGCTTGGCTACTTACCTTGTTTTGCATGAATTTAGGTCACACATGCAAACATTCTCACTCACATAATACTGAAGCTGACCCTCCCTCACATTGCATCCATGTAGGTGATATAACTAATTTTTAGTTCCTCCACGGATGTCCTACTGTAACACCATAGACTAGGGCAGGAGCTCTAAGCCTCCGCACTGAGCTTCAACTTGCATTCTCCTTTCCAAACCTGGGGGTGCACAAATTTGATTTATCCACTTTAGATTGCTTGCATACCAAAGATGCATGATCTTTAAGTCTTTTGCTCAGATCCCCTTTTTTATCTGGGGAAAGTACACATTTCCAACCCCTGTTTATTTTATATATATATGTATATGTATGTCATGGAAGATGTGATCAATAAAAATAAAAGGGGTGGTGCCCTTTTTCAGTTTCAGCACATTTCCTTCATAGCCCTGCTGGTTCTGGCCAGAATTCTGGCAACAGCGTTCTAGATGAGCCGCGACTGTCTGTCTTTTTGGGTAGGCCAGTGAGGAGTCCATTACAAGAATCCACCTCGTTGGTGGTGTTAAAAGTTTCTCACTGGAAACAAAGCATCTAATTCTTGCAATGATTTTGAGATGATATAGATGATTTTGAGATTGCTGATTTAGTTAGTGCTTTGACATGACTACTAAAAATAAGATCTCACTCCAGAATCACACAAGATTCTTCACTTGATTTTTGTTGTTATTGTTGTTGTTTGGCCCCAAGAGTCAAGGTACGCATTCACATTAAGAACTTCATCTTTGTTTCCAAATGCTAGGACTTTCTTTATTTTGTCTTTATTTAACTGAAGAGTCAATATTGCAACAGAAACCAAACTGTTAAACATATACTTGTGGAATGCCCTTATTTTTTAATGTTATCAGACACCAATTTTTATCTGGAGAGATTTTAAATGAAATATTTTTAAATGTGAATCCTTCTAAAATTGTAAAATTTTTATCAAAGGTAAACCTTAAAAAACAGTTTTTGATTTTTATCTTATTATCATTATTATGATTTATGTATTTTTATCTTGTGTATTTATTGCTGTTAATGAATTTTAATTGTTAGAATATTTTGTATAAATATAGAAAAGTGTTATTTATAAAATGTGGTAAACTTTCTTTTTTTTTGCCATGACATAGCCATAGAAGCTGATATGGCAATAAACTCAAAATTCTCTCTCTCTTATGTTTGCAAGCGCATCACTGATGTTTTTTATTGGTCTCCTCTCTCCTTTTTGTGACAGGCATTAATGTATTGTGTCGCTACAAGGATACAGTCAGTTTTTTCCCCTAGTAAATATTGCAGTTGTGTTTTATTTTCTGACTGAGTTTGGGGTAGAATGTTTCTCTGATGTGCTGATAGTTTGTGCAGCGGGTGAGGAAGTGTTCCTCTGTCTCCACCTCTGCCTGGGCACAGTGTGGGCAGGTGCGGCTCTCTCGGGGTTGCCAGTTCTGTCTGTATCGGCCCGTCTCTACAGTCAGACTGTGAGCACTTAGCCTGTATTTGGTCAGTGTTGCTCTTAATTTACTGTTCTTTACTGCACTTAGATATGTTGCTTTCATATAATCTCTATTTAAGTCTAAATAACATTTAAGTTTACTTTGTTTTCCTGCTTCTTCATTCCAGTAAATCAGATACTCTTCTTTTCGTGCATTTATCTTTTGATTGGGCTTAATTCTGTGAATGAGCATGTCCGTGTCCTGATGCTGCCTGCTGTTAGTCATATTTGCTATGTTGGTTTGTGTTTGTAGCTTCAGGACCATCTGAATCAGGGGGCTTTTTTCAATGTCTATTTCTTGGTATTTGAGAGCTTTAAAATGATAAGACTTGGGGTCACTCATTTTTATGTGTTTCCAAAATTTGACGGCTCGTTTCTCAATGCGCATGAGTAGAGGATACTGGCCTAATTCTGCCCTGCATGCATTGCTGGGTGTGTTCCTCTGTACCCTGAGGATGCTCCTACAGAACTCTGCATGTAGGCTTTCAATTGGATTTTTATCCCATTTATCAAACTCATGACTGAGGTGAGGACCCCAAACTTCTCTTCCGTATAGCACTATAGGTTCAATCACTGACTGGAAAATTTTGAGCCAGATTCCAACTGGAATTTCTATTTGTGTTGATTTTTTTAATGGCGTAAAAGGCCCTTCTTGCTTTCTCTTTCAGTTCATTCACAGCCAAATTTAGTCTTCCATTAGCACTTATTTTTAACCCAAGGTATGTGTAGCTTGTGGCAGGTACAATTTTAGTCATACCAAGGGTGAAGCTGTGTTTCTTTCCCTGACATCTGGGTTTTTTCTGGAATATTAGGGTTTTGGTTTTCTTTGGGTTAACGGTCAGGGCCCAGGTCTGACAGAAGCTGTGCAGGATATCCAGCTGCTGCTGTAGACCCTCTTCTGTTGGCGACAGCAGCACCAGATCATCTGCAAACAGCAGGAACTTTACACGAGTCGTATAGTGCGAGACCCGGCGGATCTGCTTGCTCTAGGAGCATTGCCAATTGACTGATGTAAATATTGAAGAGGGTTGGTGACAGTGGACAGCCCTGTCTCACACCCCGCCCCTAAGTGAAGAATTCTGTTCGCTTATTTCCAATTTTTATTGCGCACTGATTGTTCGAATACTTGTTGTTTTATATAATGTTGTATGTTTTACCGCCAATACCTGATTCTAGAAGTTTAGACAGCAGACCTTCATGCCAAATTGAATCAAACGCTTTCTGAAAATCTACAAAGCAAGCTTTGTTTTGATTGACGTATTTGTCAATCAGAGTCTGAAGGGTGAAGATATGGTCTGATGTTCTGTAATTTGGCAAAAACACAATCTGACTTTTGCTGAGGACATTGTGCGCGCTCTCTCTCTCTCTCTCTCTCTCTCTCTCTCATTTAACTGAAGTATTTTTTGGCACATCCAACTGTTCATTTCATCAATGCATTGGCAGAGGGTGTCATTGGGCAATAAGGCTAAGTAGATCTGAGTGTCATCAGCATAGCTGTAGTAAGATTTGGTTATTTCTCATTGTTTGGCTCAGTGGGCACATAAAGGTCTTGAACAGGAGAGGTGCCAGAATTGAGCCTTGTGGGACTCCACATGTCATGGGTGACCACCTTGACCTGTGGTCACATATACTGACTTGGTAACCTCTCCCTTCAAGTTAATATCTGAACATTTGAGAAACCCAGTTTTCCAGCTTATGGAGAAGTATGCTGTGATCGACAGTGTCAAATGCAGCACTGAGATTAAGCAATACCAGCACTGTTATTTTACCTGAATCCGTATTTAGGCAAATATCGTTGATTTATCTTTGAGGGCACTCTCTGTGCTGTAATCTGGTCGGAAACCAGATTGAAAACAGTCTAAGCATTGCTTGGAGCTTAAGAACTTGTGAACTTAATTAAAACAACATTTTCAATAATTTCCCCAATGAAAGGAATATTTAAAATTTGCCTGTATTTGCTCAATATGTTGCTATCCAGCGTGCTCTTTTTCAGGAGGGATTAAACAACTGCAGTTTTCAGGGAGTTTGGAGATTTATTTCTAAACACTGTTTTGAAGAACGATGTGGGGAGTGTCAAGGCAGCAGGTTGATGTTTTCATACAGGTTCATACAATCTCTTCCAAGATTTTACTATCAGTTGCGTTGAAATCAGACATAATGTGTGATTTCTTCATAATAATGTCTGATTGAGCCTGTCTGATGTCAGCACAACTTTGCTGATTGGATGAGCTGATTGCCTTCCTGTTATTACTAATCTTATCAGTAAGAAATGAGCAAACACATTGCAATTGCTTTCAGAAAGAAATTAACTTTAAGTGTTACGCTTTGAATAGAACGTTGCCTACCAAAGTCTAGTTCCACACTGAAAACATGAATACTGTCTTTAGTTAGATTAGTTATAATGGATTACAAGTTTTGTCTTTCTCCACATGCGGTCAGCTTTCAGTGTTTTCAGAATTTGCACTGCTGTTAAGATTCTCCAAGGTGCTTTTTGTCTCCCAGTATTCGTGACTTTAACAGGAGTAATGTCATCCATGACATTAGGTTTTTAATTAAACAAATCAAGGAGAAAATCAATAGAGTCTGCAGTTATGCTTTGTGTCAGTGATACGACTTTACACTAGTGTTCCCATTTAGGCATCACTTTCTGACAGAGACTGATCTGTTTTCAATGCATGGAGTGATCAATGTATCAAAGCAAATACAGAGCACTATATAGGGATACAGACAGTGTAAATATGATTTCCTTTGGGTGAGTAAAGTCTGCTTTCACATTAAAGTTCCTGTGAAATCAAAATAAAGTTGTTGTTTTTTTTTTTAGATCGTATCAGAATATTAGTCTTAAGAATATCTATAAGCTAGTGTGTGCTCTAAAACTGTGACACAATTTGCATTTAGAAGTTATAAACATCCAAAGCTTGCAGTTTATCACTTCCACCTAAATAGATCAAAAATTTTTTTGACATCACCTCATACTTCAGTTTCTCATCAAATCTTCTGTATCTAACCCATTTTAATTACACAGAAAGCTGTATTTTAAAGCAGACAAACATTCAGTCAGACTCTGCATTAGTAGTATTATAGACTGTCACGTGTTAGGGGAATAACAATGATGGACAAAGACCAGGAGTCAGAGATGCAATTAAATAAAAGAAATTTTCTGCCGTTTCATCAGCTGAAGCTAGCTTCAACCCTCGCACAGAGTTTGTAGGCCACTCTGTGTACAATCTCAAATCAACAACAATTATACTCTAACAGAAGGTCACTGACTACATCACACATGGGGTATAAAGATTCTGGTTGGTCGAAACATAGATAAACTTAGACAATCTCAACATGTCTGCATAAAATTCTGTTCAAAATCTCTGATTACTTGGGCAACAAGCAAACAAAGGTCAGACATATTTCTCAGGTGAGATTCAGCTTCAGTCTTCTAGCCTTCCTCGATGAAGAACACACTTAACTACTTCAAGGATGTCTAGTTTAAGCAAGCAGGCTATCAGAACAGCACTTACACACACTATATATTCTGTTTTAAAAAACAGAATTAACCTAGCTTCAAACATACAGTAATATCAGTGTTGCAGTTCTCATGGTCCCTCAGCATTCCACATGAGAGGTCCCAATGACCTCTTGACCTGGGCTGGTAACCCTGAGATATCAAAGAACTTTGCATACAGAAAGAGCAATTACACGCATATTATTCCAGTTTTACTCTAAAGAGAGATGACACTAGGCTCACCATATACCTCACTTAAACCCATATTAAACTTTACTATTAATCATATCACAGATAGAACATATGCCAGTCTATCTTGGAGCGGTCATCATACTGATACCAACTTGATGTGCTTGAGTTCAATAACTCTGAATGGAAAATTTGAGCACGAACACGATTGGCTGTTTTCAAAAAGGGGTAGAAGCTACTTTATGTCCAGCCCTGTCATCCTGTTTCAGTTGAGATTATGCCAAACATCGAATACAAGTCTAGAGTGTGTGGTTGTGTGTGGATCCCTGTCAAATCATAATTCGTCATCTCTTTTAGAGCATTGATTTCTGGATTATCAGTGTGAATATTAAAATCCCCAGCAATAGTAAAACAATGAAATTCAGAGGTTGGGTTACTATTAATAGAAGCTAGAGAACATTTCTGAGTCCTGTAGATAATGATTAACAATAATCGTGGAGCACCCTTTAGTAATAAACTAATATTCAAAGGACAAATGGTCACCAGATGACACACTCTTTAACTCAAAGATGTTTGTAAATAGAGCAGCAGTGCCTCCACCTCACTACTCTGCAGACACTCATTAAATAAAGTTTGGAGGGGCTGATTCATTGAGGACCGCTGCACTATTTTCATCCATCCAAATTTCATTTACAAGCATACAATCTAGGCAATTTGTATTGATAATATCATTGACTAGAAGTGACTTATTGTTACGTGATTGGATGTTTAAAGGTGCTAACTTAACAATTTAAGTTATTGTCCCTGCCGTAGCCTCTGATTTACATTTAATAGGCACCACATTAGAATGGTTTACTACAAGACTTGAAAAGGCCTCAGACTTCCTGTCACATAATAAAACAGAGATATAGAGAAGAGAAGGCTACAGGCATGCTGATTTCTGCCTGTTCTGTAAACATTTGATAAAGTTATTGTTATCAAAGCAGGCACCCGACGCACATCACTGAAAGCTGTAATAGGTGCTTGACAAATAATAAAGCTCCGGTTATCTGACTGAGCTTTCAGTGTTGTTACAGATCAGGTGATTTTTTTTTTTACATTTAAATGCAGCTAAGAATTTAAACGTCTGTGTGGAGTTATATATTTGATTTTTGCATAATTGTGTTTTTGGTTTGCAGAAATCAACAAATGGACAACTTTGGGTAAGTACTCATTAAGTACTCATTAAGTAAGTACCCAAAGAAGCCATTGTTTAGAGGGTTTATTGCATTTATCAAATGGATATTCATAACAATTATTTTGAGACAATAAATCAGCATCACCAAAAGTAAATATTGATGTTAAATATAATTAATCAGCCAAGCAATTCTATTGTGATAGCAGAATGATTGAGACAGACAGACACATTGGCACAGTAATACTGATGTAATGAGGTCACTGGTGTACATTTCTAGATTGCTTTACAGTGGCTTTAAATGCTGCTCAAACAATCAAAATCAAATATGGAGCTCTCCAAGGTTTGATTCGTTCAAATTTTCTTTGAAGGCTTGGCAGAATATACCATTTAATACCCTTTATTGACCTTATTCTGCAATGTGGGAGTGCGCTTGTATGTGTAATAAGGTCAATAATATCAGACTATAAACTGTTGAAAAGATTCACTTTTATTAATACATTTGTTTATTTTGTTGCCCAGTACATGTGTTTGATTGTAGTGAATGAATGAATGATTACATCACTATGTGTGTCTTTAATACAGCCGGACGGATGTTGTTACTGTGACACCATGGCTAGCCCCAGTTGTTTGGAAGGGAACCTTTGACTCCAAGCTGATTGACTCTATCTACAAATACCAAAACATCACTATAGCGACCACAGTCTTCGCCTTGGGAAAGTAATACATTTACACACTGTACTTTACAAAATCTCTGACTTCATATTATGTGGTATTCATTTAGCAAAGCTGAATTTTCAGCAGTCTTTACTACACTCTTCAATGCAACATAATCCTTCAAAAATGATTTCAGCATGCCGATTTGGTGCTCAAGAAACATTTCTTATAATTATGAGCTTTTTATTATTTTGTGGAAGCCTTGGTTTTATTTTTTCCTTTTCTCATCAATTTAGTCTCTTTACACTAAAAATATAAAAAAATATATATTTCTTTAAAATATATATACACTCTACGGCCACTTGCTAGTGCCAATTTGGATCCTTTTTTGCCATCAGAACTGCCATGATTATTTGTGGCCTGTATTTTTAACAAGAAACAATCTCGGAAAATAGGGATTTAAAAAATGCCATTTTTCATATTACATTGCCATTTTCTGATATGCTTTCATAGAACCATTGATACAAGGCAAGATGAATCTATGCTTTATTCTCATTTGTCAAATCCTGACCCTACCATCTAAATGTCAGAGCAGAAATTATGAATCATCAGTGTCATTAGTGTCCGGTTCTTAGCTGACAGGAGTGTCACTTCTGTGTTTCTCTGCTGGTGAAGCTCATCTGCTTCATCTAGTTTGGTGTGTTGTGTGTTCAGAAATACTCCTCTTCTTTATTTACGTTACTTTTTTCTATTAGCTCAAACCAGTCTGGTCTGACCTCCGGTCATTCTCCTCTGACCTCTGGTCTCAACAAGCAGTCAATTTTTGGATATTAAGATTTATACATAATCTGAAATCTGAATACGTTTTTCGTGGTTTGTTGGGATAATATCTGGCTGTGATACAACTATTTGAAAGTCTGAAATCTGAGGGTTTAAAAAAATCTAAATACTGAGAAAACTACCTTTATAAAGATGTCCACACATTCTTAGCAATGCATATTACTAATCAAAAATGACATTTTGATAGATTTAGGAACCTAAATTTACTAAATGTCTTCACGAAACTGGACCTTTACTTAACAATCTAATTAGGTTTTTTGGCATAAAATAAAAATCAATAATTTTGACTCGTACAATGTATTTTTGACTATTCTAAGGCACTTAAGCCACCATTCTGATACTTAGTTTGGACAGTTGAGCAGGTGTACCTAATAAAGTGGCCGGACAGTGTATATGGGTCAGTAGTATACATGCAAGTAGTTTTAACATCTATTCTTCTCATTCTTTTTTTCAGATACACACGTTTTCTCAAAAATTTTCTGGAGTCAGCAGAGGAGCATTACTTTGTTGGATTTCGAGTCCATTATTACCTGTTCACGGATCAGCCTGAAGCAGTTCCTGAAGTAAAGATGGGTGAAAACCATAGTTTGACAGTCAGAAAGGTTCCAAGTTTGGACCGATGGCAGGACATCAGTATGGGCAGGATGAAGATACTGGAAAAACTAATAGCGAATGAACTGATGCATGAGGCCAACTATATTTTCTGCCTTGATGTGGATACAAAGTTTTATGGCCGCTGGGGATCAGAGACTTTGGGTCGGCTGGTAGGTGTGATTCACCCTTGGTTCTTTGATTATCCAAGGGATTCTTTCACATATGAGCGAAGACCGGAGTCCAAAGCATTCATTCCAGCTGGGGAAGGTGATTATTATTACACTGCTGCTGCATTTGGTGGCACATTGGAGGAAATACATCATCTCACCAAAACCTGCCGCGAGCAGCTGAACATTGATCATGAAAACTCCATTGAGGCGGTCTGGCACGAGGAGTCTCACTTGAACAAGTATTTCCTTTACAACAAACCCACTAAGCTACTGTCACCTGAGTATCTGTGGCGGGACATCAACATAAGTGCAGGCCAAGTAAAAATTATTCGCTT
>CAIGQV010016645.1:13663498-13680329 GCA_903798115.1 Danio jaintianensis
TGGCGGGACATCAACATAAGTGCAGGCCAAGTAAAAATTATTCGCTTCTCTCATGTGGCTAAAAACAATGCAGAAGTTCGTCCAAACATGTAGCATATTTATGGACACTTGCATCCACATCAGCATGTTGATTTTTCTCACAAAAGCATTTTCTTATTCATTAATTTTGAGACACAAACTGGTCAAATGAATCATGATTAATGTTTTTTTTTATTGTTTGTTTACATTTAAATCTTTCATACATTACTGAATATGTCTAATACCTGAATTCATCTAAAGCCTTACTAAATGCTGATTAATAGTGTCATGACATTTTTCAAATATATGACTAAGTCAGATGAGCCATGTGTTTAAAATAATGTGAAGTAATATTAAAATATAATGTTATGTGTATATAATGTGAGCTGTGAGTAAGTAGTTATCACTGCAAATCTTAAATTAAGTGATATATTGTCAAAATACAAATATTACAAATATACAAATATTTATTTTACAATTTCAACTATTATTTATAACTTGCCTTACTAGAAAATAAATGTACATGTTTAAAACTACAATAGCCCAAGAAACAAATAGCAATAAATATTACAAATCTTTACACATCTTGTACCTTTTTGTAAGCATGAACTATTAAATGTTTTTTGTTTTCAACTAATATTTTGGGTTGTTCAAGATGTAATCAAAAAATAAATCAATGAAACTAATACTTTAAAGATTATGGCTGAATGTAAAATGGTTACACATTATGTATTTCTTAAACCATTATTGTATTTTTGCCAGTTTAGATTTGGTACATTTAGGAAAATGTTACACTTGAAATTGAAAAAATACAATATCTTGGTTTAAGCATGCATTTAAAACATTTTCATTCACTCAATACACTGAAAGCTGAAAGTTTACCTCTAGTGTCTTATGCTCCATTTCATTTCACATGTTGTTTGTAAATTTTGCACTGAAATATTTGTGTACCAAACTTGAACCTTTTTCTTAAACTGAAATAAATCATATATTTAAACTTGTCAATCATCTATTTTGTCATAAATGTTTTTTTTCCGTTAAACAATGTACTTAAAATAACTAACATAACATTTAATAGAAGTGTGTGTATATATAGATATTTTATAAAATAATAAACTAATCACTAAATCATAAACTACAAAACTCAAACAAAAAGTCTATTAATGAAAATTACAAAATTATTAGTCATTTGTAGCAAGTACTAATAAGTATAAATAGTAACTGAAATAGGGCGGTGTGGTGGCGCAGTGGGTAGCTGTCGCCTCACAGCAAGAAGGTCACTGGTTCGAGCCTCGGCTGGGCAGTTGGCATTTTCTGTGTGGAGTTTGCATGTTCTCCCCGTGTTTGTGTGGGTTTCCTCCGGGTGCTCCAGTTTTTCCAACAAGTCCAAAGACGTGCTATAGGTGAATTGGTTGGGCTAAATTGTATCGTTTCATAATTGTAGTGTATGTGTGTGAATGGGAGTGTGGGTGTTTCCCAGTGATGGCTTGCAGCTGGAAGGGCATCCGCTGTTTAAAACATATGCTGCATAAGTTGGTGGTTCATTCCGCTGTGGCGACCCCTGATTAATAAAGGGACTAAGCCGAAAAGAAAATGAATGAATGAAAAGTAACTGAAATAACATTAATATACCGCAGTATCTGGTGTCTGCTATCCTGAAATTGTATTACAAAACTGCCACGCCTGTAGTTCAACCTATTATTTACACACCAGTGTTTTATGTTGACCGATTATGCAGTTGTTATTTAACCAAAGATAAGCCTATAGGCTACAGATATACGTTTGCTTAAATGTTATTCAAACATTTGCTCTCCTCTGATGAATGATTTGGAAAAATTTAAACAGTTGAACTTTGAACAGTTGAAAAATTTAAACAGGAACTACTGCAAATATTTGGTGGGCAATTACAGAGCATTTGACTTGCTAGTCGATACACTAGTTAAAAATTGGGTTAATTGAATAGATACAATATTAAAAATAAATATTCTTTATTGTCATTATTTTCCATGAAGAGCCTTGAACATCTGTTGAAGGTTCTTTATCATGAATATAAAAATGGTTCTTTGGGGAGCAATAAAAAAAATCTTTTTGGTCTTTTAAGGCACCTTTATTTTTAGGAGTGTATTCCATGACCATGGACCACATGGAAAAAATACTATAGTAATGCTATAGTGTTTTTGAACCATAGAGAGTACTTGAATTAAATATGCTGCAGTGGTTCTATGGTTGCTATGTTAACACAACAACTGTAGTAATATAAACAAAATACTTGAACCAATACTTAGATTTCTACTATAGGGCATGATATGCTACAATTCATCACAGTTTACTGTAGTAATAGCATTCATTAACAGTTATAAATACTGTAATTGATAGGGGAGAGTGGGGACGAAAGTAACAAAGCGATTTTCTCAAAGCCCTAACAGCATTTGATTTCCAGGCTAAAACAACACATTCTGCATGCAATCTTTGATGGAGCTGCCAAATATCCTGTGATTTGGGGATCGTGTTCCACAGTTAGCTCCAAATTTCTGTTTTTAAGTGCAAAAAGTAAATTATTGTAGTGCTTCTTTTTTCCTTGTTACAAGTTGTTTCACTTTTCATATGTCACACTCAATGGTCACACTAATGATCAATCTAGAGGGTATTTAGTGCAATAACACATCCTTAAGTTTGAAATGTCTGAGTTTTTCAGTTTAAAAGTAAATCAGGTTTAAATGGCAAGAGTTCTTGTAGGACGAAAGTAACACTGTTATTTATGTCCCACTGCTAATAGCCATAACTTATTTTTCACTTCCACCTCCACTTCCACATCGTTTTCAGTGTTTTGACTCATATGTTTTATAAGATTAATGCATGTTGCCAATAATTCATTCATTTTATTTTCGGCTTAGTCCATTTATTAAATCTGGGGTCGCCTCAGCGAAATGAACCCCCAAACTTATCCAGCATATGTTTTACACAGCAGATGCCCTTCCAGCTGCAATCCATCACTGGGAAAGACCCATACACTCTCATTCACACACATACACTACGGACAATTTAGCTTACCCAATTCACCTATAGCGCATGTGTTTGGACTGTGGGGGAAACCCATGCCAACACGGGGAGAACGTGCAAACTACACACAGAAATGCCAACTGACCCAGCCGAGGCTCAAACCAGCGACCTTCTTGTTATGAGGTGACAGCGCTACCCACTGCGCCACCGCGCTGCCCCATATTGCCAATAATAATAAAAATAAATATTTAAAAAGTATAGAAATTTGTAACATTTGGCATTGGTGGATTGCTTGTAAATGTAATTTTTATTGCAAAAATAAAGGACAAAATATGTTTGCCGTTAACATTAACAAGGTCGCAGTCAGATATATTTAAAATAAACAAGATTAAGCCAGTAAATCTAGCAAATATTGTTGTTACTTTCCTCCCTGCTGATAGGGTCAAAAGTAACAATGTGCAACTTTTTTTTAAAGTGAAGTTATATTGGAGTTGTTCTACATTGATACAAAATAACACCTGATTTTGATAGAGCACTCTTGTGAGTTAGTAGCCACAGCAAAAATATATTTCTGCTAAAAACATCATCCTTTAAAATTAGGTTTTTATAAAAAAAATTTACTTTCGTCCCCGCTCTCCCCTACGTGTACTAGTATGGTTCCAAAACACTATCGATTTTACAATATAGTATTTTTTTTTCATGTGGGATAGCTACTATTTTGAAATATGCTATACAAGCATTATATAAAATATCACATAGACATAGAATATCACATAGTTCTATTGCTGTAATACTGTAGATTCAAGTTGAAGCTAGGACGATAGGATGTGTCAAAAATAAACAGTACATAATCTGATGTGAATTAGAGACAGGCTCCATCTAGCGCAACAGTAAACGTTGCTTGGAGTTTATAATTTAAAAGCCTGAAACATGATATGAGTACGACCATTGTAACGGTCCTCCAAGCGGTGATCAAGTGAAACTGCAACTTAATGCAGTTGTCTGACCACTGAATCTTAACCTTTGAAATAAAAAGAATTTCTGGATTCAGAGCACGCACAATTGATGTATCTGTTTTCAAACGTAAAACAATTTATTTAGCCTATAAGAAGGCCACGGACTGTATGCTTTGAACTGCGAAAAAACGATCCCTAGTTTCTCCATAATCAAGTGGAAGTAGCAGCATCAACATTGGCCGCCCAGGAAAGGGCGCATTTCAACAAATCTACAAACTCCTGCAGTTCGTTTAAAGAGATAGTTCAACCCCCATTTACTTTCTTCTTTTAAAATATCTTATTTTAACCAGACAGTTGACTGTAGCCACTTTTAAGGGCCTATAGAACCACTTTGGAAGTTAATTGTCGAATTTCTAGTTACCAACATCAAATTAAGTGACTTCACAGAAGAAAGAAACTCAGATTTGAGGCTGAATATACTGTGTATACGCTATATTCATTTTTGGGTGATCTATCCCTGTTAGGTTTTAACACTAGAAATTTAGACACACATTAGACAGTAATTTAATACATGTAGACAGCAATTTACTACTTTTATTCAGTAATACTATTAAATATATTTTTACAAATCTAAAAATTTAATATCAAATCATTTAGATGTAACTGAAGACCTACATAAATGTTATTCTTTCAATTTCATTACCACCTGTACAAAAGGAGAAACTTGGAAATTATTTTTGTAGTGTAAACACACTGCAGTGAACAGCATAGAGATGTCGGTCTTGTCCTCTAAAGAAACTTGTCTTGTTTAATGTTTCCTGTTGGTGTTTTTTTAGGTCATTTTTGTTTGAGTGACAAAGTGTGGTTATGCTAACAGTTGCTATACCCTAGAGTTAAGGGAGAATGCGTTGATGTGCATGTATAAGGTGTTTTGGCAGTTTAAGTGCATTTTTGTTGTGACAAACTTAATGCTAATTAGTAGAATAGTGAAGAATTTTAAAAAGCTGCCTTTTTTGAGAAACAAAGCCACTAGTGCCTGCCAGGATTTTTATGGTTGTACCAAGCCAATCAAAACCTTGATTCAGTCTCTAGAAGATGATATAAGTATATGTGAATACATTTTTAGAAAAATTGTTCCAGTGTCATATGCCTGATTAATTCAAATTTCCATTTAACAACAGTGTAGCTGTGTTTTCACCATTGGGACACAAAGCCAGTATCTTAGGGCATGCCAGGACCAGTTACACTTCCACTGTCACATTCGGGGCTTGATTTGGCCTCATCAGGGCTTCCTCTGGGAAAACAGCCAGGGCCCGTTGTATTCCTTGGTCCAAAGGATCCAACCTGGGCTTGAGGAGTGTCCATGATAAAGGAGTCAGGAGTGGGTAAACACTGCTACTCCTTTCTCATGCTATTTTTTTCAAGTTATTTTATAATAAACATAGTGAGACTGGAGTGATTGTTCAAACTTCCACAGATTGTGCAAAATGAACAGAAATGATCACTTTTTTCAAAAGAAATGTTGTGTAAACATAGTGTTTTATCAGTATTTTTCTAAATCTGTTAGCCTTTGGATTTAATAGCCTTAATGGAGTTGTTTTGTTTATTCCTGTGATGCATGGATCTGGAAGCAGGTGCAGTCAAATATGAATATGTTCTCTTTTTATGTCATTTTAAAATAAATACTAGTTTGATTCATCATAAATCATGTACATTCCTGCCACAAATTCATATATTGCTTATATTTTTTCATTTTTTTCTAGAGAATTTTACAACCTAGACCACCTCCTCTGAAAAAAAGGAAAGGCACTGACCAAAAAAGTAAAAGAAAAGATGACACTAAAGTGACACTCTAAGTGACATTTTTATTGAAAAACTAGATGTAAACTTTCAGCTTTGCTGCCCAATAAAGTGTCAAAAAAATATTTTAAATCACAAAAATAGATTTCTTGATCTGGATTATGGCTCCAATAAATGGTTTTGGCACTGATACTCGGATGTGTGTAAATGTGAAAGCAGTAGAAAAACAATCCTTAGGTGATTAAATGATAACAGGTTAGTTTTGGGTGCCACACACAGATTTACAGTGATATGTACTCATGACTACAGATACAGCCTATATACTTGGGTGTAGTGCAAACATGGTTCAGTCAGTCTTGATTATTAGCTAAAGAAATTATTGCAGTCAAACCACTGCAAAACCATCTAGACTTAACTGTGGGGTCTATCTGAAAATAGTCAAAATAATGACTTCAGTTTAACACATCCTGTCCTACAAGGATAAAAAAAAAAAAAAACTAAATTGAGGAAACTGGGTCTTGTTTTCAAAATGTGATCTATAGCTAAGCCAAGAAAAGAGTTAACGTTTTACTTTTAAATAGATGGTTTGGTCTGATAGTTAAATAGATAGTATACTAACAATAAATAGTTAAATATGAATATGTTAAATGTCACTTAAGTGTTTATTTAATTCGCTTAAAAATACATTTTATCTATATTTTAACATAAGCACAATTCCTCAATAATTTTGCAACTCTGTATAAACCATATAAGCTAATTCAGTCCCGTTGGCCTAGTGTGAATAGAAAAACAGCGTGTGTGGCTTTAAGAAGAGGGTGGGCGTGGTTTAAAGCGCAGTGACCTCAGCGAGGTAGAGTTTCTAGTCAGTTGCGTTGCTAAAACACCTGTAGACGTTCCGAGTGGGGATATCGATTACACGAGTTGCGGAACCGTTTTTGAATAGTTTTAAACCGCAATTTGTTTTACGCTGAGCTTTGAATTTTACCAAGGAGGGCAGTGGCAGACTTGCCGAATATGGGGCCTCTTGCCAGTCGGGACGTGTTTTCGTGGCTGTTGTTGGCTTCTGTTCTCCAGGTATCGAGTGTGCGTTTGGCGCAGGCCAGTTACCTGTGCACTGCATACCTGAACATTTCCTACACCAACCCTGAAACTAACAGAAGCACCTGGTTTCAAGAGGAGATGGGGCTGTATGGACAAGACTCGCCCAAAGCTTATGTCAAGGGGAACGTCTATTTAGCTTCATCGATCTATGGCTGTGATGATGACACCTCTTATGGCCGACCGAACGGCTCCAGGGGCTGGATCGCCTTAATCCAACGCGGAAACGGCTGCACTTTTACCGAAAAAATTAACATTGCGGCTATGAACGGGGCTGCCGCTGCTATCATCTTCAACGACTTTGGGTCAGAAAATCGGGTCATTCAGATGTCCCACCCAGGTATGTATGTAACCCAGCGGGATTAGATTTAGTTGATGTATTTGCATGCGAGTGTTCCCTATGTCTGTTTATCCTGATTAATTTTGGCCTCCGTTGAGTGCCAGTTGTACTCTAACCCGGGCGTTGTGTTGTGTAAGTTGTGTAAACTTTACGACTGATACAGAGAACCTGTCAGTAGGATCTCCTCAATGCGGAAGAGCTCAAAATCTGCTCTCGGGTGCCCAGGATAGATGCTAAGAGAATTCCGACTAGAACAGCATTTTAGCTGTTTAACAGTCATTCAGCATTTTAACAGTCATGTATTATCAAGAGGAGAAATTCGCTGCGTAATGACTCGATCTCCTGAGTCTTCAGACGACCTGTCGTAAACTCGATCTGTCGAGGGCGAGTTAGTATCAATGAGATATAGATGTAGATGTTTTGAGCTCTATATTTCTTGTTTTATTACATTATTTTTAAAAAAACAACGTATTTTTAAAACTTATTTTATTGCTTAATAACATCTGGGTAAAATAAATAAAGAAATAACAGGTAGGGTAAAATTAATGAAAGGTAAACTTAATGAAAAAGTTGTCTTGGCAGCTCGCTAAGATACCTTAAAATACTTCTCGCACATACAGACTATTTTCACACATGAGCTGTCCGTTTCTGACACTGTCTCATGCACAGGTTGCCTATATTTTGATTAAGTAATTGCAGCCCTTGTGAGCATAAGAAACTCAAGAAACATTTGAATTATTTTATAGCAAAGAGTCTTGATTATTTCACCGGCCTTGCACATATCACTCCGAGTTTGGAAACCAATTGATAACTTAAATTGTCGAATGTCAGTAATTACACGTTGTGCAGGTTAATCAGGGAAATGTAAAGCTTATTATTGTGTTAAATAAGAAATGCATCAAATAGAGGTTCAAAAAGTGAAAATGAGAATTGCTGCGTTTATCTGATTTCAGGCATCACATCAAATAAACGACTTTGAGCACTGTTTCTTTTTTTTAAACGCATATATGATTATTTAAACGCATATATGATGAAATGAACATGTTTGATGTAGCATGTTTGTTGACGGATAAAAAAAAAGTTTGTTGACGGTTCTGCTCTTTCCGTGTCAACCATCAGGTTGCTAACGCTATAAGCAATGTGTGTGGGTTTGTGCATGCGCACTGCTTATGTTTTCATTATCTCCTCTCGTATGTTCCTAGGCACAACTATCGTTGCGGTAATGATTGGCAACTTCCGCGGGATGGAGCTGGTCCAGCTGCTGGATCAAGGCGTTCCCGTTGCTATAGCGATAGAGGTCGGGAAGCAGCACGGCCCCTGGATGAGTCACTATTCGGTGTTTTTTGTCTCCATCTCCTTCTTCATCGTCACCGCAGCGACGGTCGGATACTTCATCTTCTACTCCGCGCGGAGACTCAACAGCCTCAGACAGCAGAACCGCAGTCAGGTAAGTTACCACTCCAGATTTGCCTGCATTCCTGCTGATATGATGAATTTTAAACGCTTGTCCTCTTAATAGAATATAGAAACCTTTGTTTATTCCAAAAAAGTACAATACAACTACTCCACTGCCTGTAAGGAAGTTATTAAAACTTATGTAAAGACAGTGCATCCTTATAGTCAGAACTGATTATATAAAACCATTTATAAATAATAATACTAAACAAATCCTATTCATAATTTTTACACTATTGTAATTAATGTAATTCTGATCAACTGACAATCTAGAATTAATTTGACCGATGTACTTGAACTGCAGTTAGACTTGTCAGTTAAATAATGTTGTGACAGTTGATATGGTGACTTCAATAATCATAAAAGCCTTCTTTCATAGTCCCTGTCATTATCATTACAGGTGTTACAGCTGTAAACAGAATCATTAGGCCATTGTGTTTGGTTTCTGATTTACAGACACAGTAGTTGATCTACCCTGTGAGTGGTTGTCTAAACGGGACTGTATGACCATGTGTTTTCTGCACATCTCAAACGTGTACTTTCACACTTCATACTGTTTTGTTAATCACGCTGGTGTAGCGAGCTTCTAACTGGTTGGTCTGGTTTTACAGCATTGGGTTCTGAGGTCATACATTTTTCAGGCTGAATGCTGTAATTGTGCATGTATGAGTTTCATTTGGTAAATGGCCTTAAGTTTAAGTTTGTATCAAGAGAACGTGTGATTTTTTTTTGGATAAAGTTTAACTATAACCCCAAACCTGTTTAAGAGGTTATTATATATCTCACACACCAAAAGGGAATACCCTTTTCAAGATATCACTCTGCTCAGAAAGTACCTGTTCAGCTGTACCCCATTGCTAGCAGCAGAATGGGAAGGAACAAATAAAAGTAAAAAAAAATGCAAAGGGCTTTAAAACCCTTCATTTCTCAGTATCCTTTGAAGCGTCTTGTCAAAACTACTGCTACTGTAGTGTTCCATCGGTCTTTAATATGATCAGATCACTACCTCAGTGGCATCGCTCAGGCCACATTTTTAATTATTCAAACTAGGGATGCCAACCTTTTTTTAATTGACGATCATTTTTTTAGTTAATGCTACTTTCATTCATTTTCTTTTCGGCTTAGTCCCTTTATTAATCTGGGGTCGCCACAGCGGGATGAACCGCCAACTTATCCAGCATATGTTTTACGCAGCGGATGCCCTTCCAGCTGCAACCCATCACTGGGAAACATTCATACACACTCATTCACACACATACACTACGGACAATTTTAGCTTACCCAATTCACCTATACTGCATGTCTTTGGACTTGTGGGGGAAACCGGAGCACCCGGAGGAAACCCACGCGAACACGGGGAGAACATGCAAACTCCACACAGAAATGCCAACTGACCCAGCCGAGGCTCGAACCAGCAACCTTCTTGCTGTGAGGCGAACGTGCTACCCACTGCGCCACCACATCGCCCTAATGCTACTTTATCGATTGTTAATTAAGCATGGACATCATTAAGTGATTAGTTATGCTATGCCTTGTGCGATTCATGCATTATGTAGTCATGTCTGTGCAGTTAATGTTCCCTTATTGCATTGGTTTCTCAACATTATATATGGGTGACACAAAACTGTTGTGTGTGCAAAAAATAAAAAGGGAAAAGCTTGAAAAGCTTCTAGCTTGAAAAGAGCACTAGCAATTAGCAACAATTGAAAGCATATTAGCTTATTCAATCCAAGACAATTCTTTTACATTAGACGGCCTCCATCCAAACTAACTTACAACATATATTTTTCCCTCCATCACCCGTCTGCTGTATGTCACTGAACTCAACCTAAATTGCACACACACAGAACATCATACCTGAGTTGGCATGTGGCATACACATCCCTCAAAGACAGCAATAACACCACGCAGCCACAACATCCACTGCTCACAGGCACATGCCTGCCTGTGCCCTGCACACTAAGCTCTCCACAGATAGAGTGTGATGTATCAGAACGGCTTCAAGACTCCGCACTCAAGGTTGATCTGCAGAAAAACAGCAAGGACAAATTTCAACAGCTGATAACACCAGAGCCACAGCCACTGTCAACAGACATGCTCTTAACCTCTTTAGTATGCTGAGTCTCTCACAGAAAATTCAAGATCTGTTGTTTGCTGGAACTAAACTCTCACACACCATTGCTGCGAGCCCCTTAGTTAGCAACCAAAAAGCAGCGAGCCCGACAACCACCTCTGCACCCACCTGTGAGAGCCCTCCGGCCCCTGTCACAGCGCCAGGGCCCCAACAACGCCCCCCTCCAATCTTCAATTGGTGAACATAACAGCTTTCAGTGAAAAGTGTTGGGTGCCCACTTTAATAACAGCATCTTTATCAAATGTTTATAGTACAAGCGGGAACCCAGCATGCCTGTACCTTTCTTTAGGCCTATATGTTTTATTTTTTTATAGAAAGTCTAAGGTTTGTTCAAGTCATAGCAATTCAAATCTGGGTTCTATTAAATGTATATTTGAGACTAGTTTAGGGACAGTAACTAAAAGTGTTAGCATTTTTAAACATCAGAACAAAATCATCAGATTTTATCAATACAAATTGCCGGGATTTATTACTTTTAAAACTTGGCTAGATGACAGTTGTAGTTTCTTTACTGATTAGACCAAAAATGTCAGAAAAGCAATCCGCTCATCCAGTCAGCCAAGTTGTGCTGACATCAGACATCTCAAGAAGGCAACTGATGGTAGGAAGAGCTTTCAAGGCAATCTTGGAAGAGATCGTACAGATTATGAAAATGTCAACCTGCTGTCTTGACACACTCCCCACATCATTCTTCAAAATGGTTTTGAACTGTTTAGAAATAGGTCTCCTAAAGGCCGTAAATGCTTTTCTTCTTTCTGAGACTTTTCAAAACTTCCTGAAAACTGTCATCGGCACAATTACTGAAAGTTATTTTTAAACAGGTTGACAAGTTCTTAAGCTCTAAGGGATGTTCAATCTGGTTTCTGACCATGTCAAAGTACAGAGAGCACCCTTATAAAGATAATCAACGATATTCGCCTAAACAGATTCAGGCAAACTAACAGTGCTGGTATTGCTTGATCTCAGTGCTGCATTTGACACTGTCAATCACAGCATACTTCTTAATAGGCTGGAAAACTGGGTCTGGCTTTCTGGGATGGTTCTCAACTGGTTCAGATCAGTATGTCAGTATAGGTGACCATAGGTTGAGGTGGACAGCCATGATATGTGGAGTCCAACAAGGTTCAATTCTGGCACCTCTCCTGTTCAATCTTTATATGCTCCCACTGAGCCAAATGCGTCAACACAACCTTTGCTGTCTCCCTATGGAAGACAGCAGAGTTGAGAAAGCTCATTGTTGTTGAGTCAGCGAACACATGCAGGCGTGTACACACACTGAAGAGTTTCGTGTTCTTGGATGTGATTCTCCTGCCCTGCAGGCATGTCTGTGTTTGTTGTAGAAACCCTTTTCCTTATTTTTTGGTGGTTCTGTGTATGCGATTTCCAATCTATTTCAATTTCATAAAGTGCTTACCCGTTTTCACTAACTTAATATGCCGATACAAATGCTTTATTTGGAACTATATGAATGAGGGAGACCTAACTTCATTATTTTTTAGTTCTGTTTTGAATAAACGCTTTTTGTGAGCTTTATTACTGAGATTTCATTCAACAAAGAGAAAGTGTCAACCGTGTTTCACAGGCATTCATTAAGTAGTTCATTATGAAACCAAGTTTTGTTTCCTCTCCAGACTTTGGCTGTTTCATTTTGCATGTGTGAATGTAGTTTAGCTAGAGTTTTGTTCTGTCTGTTATCTAACGTGTTGACACTCATACATTTTTGTATTGTGTAAGTGTGTTTCAAGTGTCTACATTTGTGTTGTGGCCACTATGTGTGAGTCAGCGAAGTTAATGAGCTGTTTGTTGAGTTTTTTTCCACTTTATATTAACTTAATCCTTCATAGTCTTAATGGTAGGTGTTTGGCAAAACTTTTACACTAAACCTGGGTACTTTTTGTCTTTATAATCTAAAATATGCATACACTTCCTGAAAAGCTAGTGTTACCAGACCAGAAATACCAGTATACATGCATCTCACACTCTTTGTTTGTTTGTTCTCGCTTTTTAGAAAAAACTGAAAGCTGAAGCAAAGAAGGCGATTGGCCAGCTACAGGTCCGCACACTGAGACAAGGGGATCAGGTACATCTGAACATTTGTGAGCATATGCAAATGGCCTATTTTTGTATTCTTAGTTTTGTGGTGTAGGCCAACCAATGGCTGAATAAAGCATAGCATAAAGAATACAAAAAAACCTATTAAAGGAGGAGGAGGATCATGCAATTTCTGCGTTCAGAGTTATTTAGAGTGTTGAAGAGTTGTATTGTCATCAAGCTGGATTCACCAGGCATGTGTCTTTTCCCAGAGAGAGCTGTATCTTTCTCTTATATGTGTAAAAAAACGTTTTTGGACAAAAGATGGATGCAGTACTACTCTATAGATACTCAATATGAGAATGGGTTAAATTTTATTTTAAAATGATTCTTAAAAAGAGATTATTTTAATGTCTTATTAGCAGTAAGTTTGCTTTTTTTAATTGCACTATACAAAATATCAGTGAGAATGATATTTTAATGATTTATGTGTGTGTCTATCCATGTGTTTTATAGGAAATTGGCCCCGATGCTGACGCCTGTGCAGTTTGTATTGATTCGTATAAAGCAGGAGATGTATTGTGCATTCTCACATGCAAGTATGTTTTTCTGATGATCTCTCAGTCCACTGATAATTTCACTATAAATCATAATTTTTCTCTTTGTCCAACACAGTTGTATTTGTGTTTGTTTTTCAGTCATTTCTTCCATAAATCCTGCATAGAGCCATGGCTGCTGGAACACAGAACATGCCCAATGTGCAAGTGTGACATTCTTAAAGCCCTCGGAGTTGAGGTGAGATTTGTGCTAGCTAAACCTTGGAAAAAGCTAATCTTAAATGTAAAACATGTTGTTTAACAGCTGCCTATGGCTTATGATTCTCACGTTTTCCATTTTTTTACACTTATAAATTGCATTTGGTGCTTTGATCTCTGCTTTGACAACTTTTCTTGTTGAAAATTTAACACTGCATTTAAACAAAGTTGCTTTTGTTGATTTTTGTAGTATTAAACATTATGTTGTATAAGAAATAATACATTTATAGAAATACGTTTGTACAGTAACTGCAAAAGTTCTAGACACTTATTACTTTCTTCACCAACCCAAACCGAACATAGTTTCTAAACAAAACAAAATCGAATAAACAACAAAAAATGGTCAATGTCACTTTGTTGTAAGTGAAAAGATAAACATCAGAGTCACGTGCTGTGGGCAATTGTTAATTAACAGATATGTTTTACAGTGCATCCTTATCTTGCTTTACATTTCACACTCCTCATAATTTTTTCATGGTTAAATATTAATCCTGGGTATTTACGGGCTGCCATTGATGGTTTGTTCCTTTATGTTAGAGATAAATTAGATGAGTCCATCTTTTGCCTTGTGAAAATAATGACTCTAGCATTGCACATCCTTATTGCTAAGTCTTATTTGGATATAAATCAATGTACTTTTGAGCTGTACATATAAGAAAGGTGTCACTCCACTTAAAGTGACACAGAAATACAGTGTATGTTTTCCTGACTTACTAAAGCTCATGAATATGAAGCATTCGGTTGTAACATGTTTTCATGTTTCAAATCGCTTACTAATGCACTATTCCAAACCATTTTGTTGTATAAATAGTCTAGTACATTAGAGGTCTGAATCTACATTGGTCACACTGTTCGGTTCCGTTACGATTATCAGGTCATCGATTCGGTTCAATTCAATATCTAGGTGCATCACGGTGCACATGCTTTCCATACACAATTTTATATTTTACTTCACAGCACAAGAATTCTTGTATTAAAATGTATAGTTTATAAATATATTTATATATTATTTGTAATACAAATTTGTCCTTTAATACAAGTAGTCAGATATACTGTATGAACTACCTTTAATTTTACCTGCTCGAAGAAAACACTCGTTTTGAGTGTATCAAACAAAACTAAAGTACATGCACAGAACAATATGAGCATTTAGATCAAATAAACAAATGTAAATATTAATCCCGCTTGCTTTTTGAGCATTATCGAGTAAGTTCTTAAATGCCTATGATTGGTCACGCACTCAACAGAAAGGGCTGCGATTGGCTCTAACGCTCTGGCGCTGTTCATCAATAAGTGACACTGATAAATGGCAGCAGCGATTACAGCTGATCCATGATAGACGTGGTGGAGAAAACCCACTGTGCAGACACGCTCGTGTCTGAATCCGCAAGTATCGCTGTAACAGCCGAGAGGAGAGGAAAAGTTACCTCACAACAGCAAATCAAAGGTCCACAGTGAGAGAGAGAGAGAGAGAGAGAGAGATAGATAGTGAGAAAGAAAGAGAAGCAGAATTTAAGTGTATAGCTTTCATTTTCCCCGTAGCAGTAAAATAGGGGCTTCTGCTGTAACCTCAGTGAAAGACTGTCCAGCAAACGCACACACAGTGAATTGTGCAGAGTTTCTGCATTTTTAAGTAGTTGGAGTGGTTTAATTACTCGTGCTCGTCTCCCTCGCCATAGTAAGCTACCGCAATATAGCCATATGAGATAAATGTCGTCAGTACATAATAACCAGTTGGGATCTATTACTGAACCTATACTGAATAGTCTGTGTCTGCATCACGGTGCACCAGAGAAACAACTAATTTTGACACCCCTATAGTACATTCACACCAAACATTCTAAAAAGAATAAGTTCACTTTATCTGAATGATGCACTTATTTAACCAATACAAATAAGTGTGGAATGTTGAACACTTCATCAACTCAATGGTCGCAGTTCATGTAGCAGAAGAGAAGGATCTGTCGGGTGCTAAAAGTTGGATTTGTTTATTAATTTTGGATTGGGCAATCAATGGCAGGTTTGCCACATCCCAATGGTGAATTCGGTTATACCCGTGAGTGGTGACAGGTACTGTTTGGTAGTTTGGTGATTTATTTTACCAATTTGGCAACGTTAAAGGTTGTCTGGGAAACGGTTTGAATTTATGGTTAGTAAAGAAATGTTAGTGTTCCATTTAGGGTAACACTAAACTCATACCCTACATGGTTGAGTGTATTACTTTATAGTGTGTAATTTGGGCTGCAACTAAACTGAACTAACCTTCACCACTAACCTTTCCCATAGCATAAACCTGGGTTAAAAATGGTGCAAATGTGACTTTTAAATTCTTAATGTGAAACTGACTACCCTGGGGTTGAAAGCTTGGTTTAGAGCAATAAAATTGCTGGATACATGCTGCCTTTATAGAGGGACCAGATGGAGGCACCTCAGTTATGAAAACAAATTATCCTTCATTCCTTTCAGATACTGCACGATAAGGTGTCCTTTTTTTAGGTTTTGGACAACATCTTATTGCTAACAGAGTAAAACAATATGTAGGTAAAAACTGAAGATTCGTTTAAACTTAATCTACATACTTGGTAATATTCTTTTCTGTTCTTTTATTTCTTGTGTGAAAGTGATGGCAACCTAACTGCGGACAAAATTGCGAAATAAAAGAAAACATTGCTTGGCATTATAAATCATAAAGGATAAAGAGACAAGTTCATATTCTCTCTGCACTTCGTGTGGTAGCAGGAAAAGAGGAACAGAAGCTCTGGTGAAACGTCTGTTCAATGTGAGTCAGGTCATGTGTGTAGAGCATTTGATTCCTGACTCATGCGGAGTGTGACGGTGAGCAGCAGATCATTGAAGTTTGTGTTGTCTAACCCTGCGAGCTTCTGGAAGAGATACTGTGTCCTCTGCTCTTTGGTCACCTTCATAAATGAAATTGTTTATTATGGCAGCAAGTGAAGATGGTTAAAACACCGTCAGCAGTGACACACCTCAGCTCAAAGTTTATTTATCACATGTTAGACTGAGGCTGTAAAATGTGAATTACGGAAACTGCCAGACTGTTTGAAGAAATAAACAATGACTATACAAAATGTGCGTTAAAGGGATAGTTCACCCTTGAATTAAACTTTTCCCCACCATTTACTCACACTCAAGTGTGACTTTTATGAATTTCTGTTGAACACAA
>CAIGQV010016645.1:13690089-13787788 GCA_903798115.1 Danio jaintianensis
TGTGTGTGTGTGTGTGTGTGTGTGTGTGTGTGTGTGTGTGTGTGCGCGCTTGTGTGCATGTGTGTGCGTGTGTGTGTAGGAGCATCTTTAGAGGAGATCTCGCAGCACTGGGACTGGCTGCAGCAGAACATCGTCAGAACTCTTTCTGTGTTCGACTCTGGTGAAGACATCACCAGTTTTGTTCAGGGAAAGATAAGGGTGAGATGGTTATTTGGCTCCCAAATACCTTTGAAGTCCCCCTGAATTCATAATACATTTTTGGGAGGGTATTAGTATCAATACATTCGTCTTTAGGTTATCTTCTTAATCTAGTGTGCTTTAAAACAACGACATCTAAATTCACATTTAGAAGATACAAGCTTTCAAAGCTTACAGTTACTTACTCAAGTCAAGTTGAGCTTTATTGTCATTCCATTACATGTGTGGACATACAGTGGAGTGAAATGTCGTGTCTCGCAGGAATAAACATAATACTGTAAATATGAACACAACACTGGATGTAAGAGCTATTTTAAACCTATACATAACTAACATACCAGAGAGGTAATCTAACTATACAAACTACCAACTATACATATACTATAAATACTTAAACTATACACATACCCTAAGACAGACTATACAAGTACTTTTACATGAATTGACACTATTTGTGGACAAACCGATGACATTAAAAGACATCAAAAGCAGCATCTTTAGGACCCGGAGTAGCTTCTGTATCTGACCACGGCAACATTTTGGATCATTACGCAGTTAAAGTACACATGTGACTGCGTCACAATACGAAAAAAAAAAAAACGGTCGCAGCTTCCGGTTTATGCACACTTTAAGAATCAATATTTTTTATGACATCACAGTGCACTTCAGCTTCCCATCAGATCTTTTGATCAATCAAATGTTCTCCAGTATCTGAAGCATCCCACCCCCTACAAGTTGCTGCTGTAGTCATCCTTATTTATAGTAGATCATAGACACAGATCACAAAATGTATCAGATCCATTTGAATTCTACACTGTGTTTTAAAGCAGAGAAACGGTTAGATGTTCTCAGCGTTGCTATTATAGACTCTGGCTGTCATGACTCAGATGCACTTTAGCTCATTGACTCTGACTGGCATTGCTGTGATGGAAATAAAACTCTACTGACTGTTTTAAATAGGGGGAGGGGGCTATTCTATGTCCCGCCCTGTCTTTATGTTTTAGTATAAATTCCGGCAACCACTGAGCAAAACTGAACATTTCAGGCGACCTTTAAACATGTTTTTCATCATGTTTTGTTGGTATGTTGTGTTTGTGTAGGGTCTGATAGCAGAGGAAGGCACATCTGCAGGTGACGAGGAGGATCCTGAGCGCTTCCGGGAGGCAGTGCTGCGCTTTGAGCGCCTGTTCAGTCTGCCACAGAGAGAAAAGCTTGTGACGTATTTCTCATGCAGCTACTGGAGAGGACGGGTGCCAAACCAGGGCTGGATCTACCTCAGCACCAACTTCCTGTGTTTCTACTCCTATATGCTGGGAAATGAGGGTTAGAAACAAACTTGCATTCTAACAAATGTTGCCGCAAATTAAATAATAACATTTTAAGCTGTCTATGATGTCAGTAACAGTTAACAAAAGCATAGCTGGTGTCAAAAATATAATTAAGTTGTGCTCACACATATTATAATGCTTTTACCAGGTAGCAGTACACAAAAATTCTGGTTTAGGACATACCTTGATTGTGAAGGATTCTCTTTTTTATTAAACACTGATTTACCGAACAAATTGTGGCTTTGTTTTTAAATAAAATAAATAAGAATTACAATTATTTTGATGATCTCAGTCAATCTTTGAAACTTTATTGTTTTTAAAAGCTTTCTCATCTTTCCGCATCCTCCGATGCTGTTTGACCTGTGTTTGTACAGTGATCCATCAAAGAACACAAAAACACACATTTATTGATTGAATTTCCAAATATAATTAATATAATTAGTTTTTAATCCAGCATAACTAAATGCAAAGCTACTTGCAATTGCTGCTATTGGATAGGAAGTGCACTTTATAATGTCTAGTAAAGTTTTAGCAAACCATTAAAAAAAAAAAGCTTAAACCAAAAGATGAATCATGGATTTTAGCGATATCGTCTTGTTAAAATTAAGATATATAAAAGTTTCAAATTGGGTTCTGCATATGTTCTGGTTAAAACACTTTTTTTTGTTGTTTAAAAGTATTTGTTTTGCACATATTAACTGTAACAGAATAACAAATACTGAATATCTTCAGTATGAAATCATCTATTATTAAATCTGTAGCATCTGTATATTTAAACATATAAAAATAGAATTATTTGTTATCAGTTACTCTTTATGTGCTACATTTGCTCTGCTTTAATGCTTTCTCATGTTACACTTGCCATCAGCCAGACTTTGACTACTCATAATTTTGTTTGCTTAGTGAAACTGGTGTATCCGTGGGATGAAGTGAGCCGTCTGGAGCGCACATCGAGTGTTTTGTTGGCAGAGAGTATCCGTGTGCGAGTGCGTGGAGAGGATCATTTCTTTTCGATGCTTCTGAGGCTTCAGCAGACGTACCTGATCATGCAGCAGCTGGCCGAGTACGCCATTGTGCGCTTCTTCGATAAAGAAACATTTCATGCTGAGCATCCACTAGCCAACCCCCTTCACATCACACAGAGGTGCATCACTTTTATTCCTCCAAATGTTAACATTGTCTTCTATGCTGAACAATGTCTGACTGACTGTAATCTTTGCAGGGCTTTGGAAATACACGCACGGAATCAGTCTTTCCGAGCTTTTTTCCGTTTGCCGCAGGAGGAGAACCTTTGTGAGGTGTACGAGAGTTTCCTCTGGGTGCCGTTTAGTCACGTCAACACTCTTGGAAAAGTCTGCGTCTCGGAGAACTATCTGTGCTTTGCAAGCCAGGATGGGTCTCAGTGCCATCTCATAATACCTCTATGGGAGGTGCGTATACTGCTTGTTTTTCTGCAGACTGCAAAGAAATCTGTCATGGTGAAAACTGCCCTTAAGGGAAATTGTAGTGTGCTTAAATACTTCATATACACTTAAATGTACTTAACTTTGTTTCTTAACACACTTAAAGGATACTCAAACACTCATAGGTTACTCAAAAATGACAATTATGTCATTTACTCACACTCCACTTGTTTCAAATCTGTTTGAGTGTCTTTCCTCTGTTGGACACAAAAGAAGATGTTTTGAAGAATGTTGGAAAACAGCCATTGACTTGCATAGTATTGTTTTTTCCTACTATGGAGATTTGTAGTTGTATATTTATTATTGAAATGTTCTTGCTATGAAAATAGCCTTGGTTGCTGACATGGCATTAAATAAAAAACACATTACATTACATTCCTACTATGGATGTCAATGGCTGCTTTTTTGGAAACATTGTCTTATTTGGAGTTCATCAGAAGAAAGAAATTCTTACGTCTCAGAACAATAGAGTGTGAGGAAATTTTCATTTTTGGGAGAACTATCCCTTGAAGTACACTTTGCAATAATGTCAAATCAAGTTTTGCTTAAGGTGCATTTCTAATTTATTTAGTATTTTTTTCATGTTTTAAAGAAGTTTTGATTACCTCTTATTTTAAGCTATCCTTGTTACAGTGTAACTATTTATTTAACTAGTAAGTAATAGTAATTAATTACATGTATTTATTATACAGTTACGGTTGATTATGGGTTAAGTATAGAGTTACTTGCATGTAATTATACATATGTAATTGTAATTACTATTGTAATTACACAGAATATGTGTAACAACGACACCTTAAAATAAAGTGTTACAGAAGTTTTTGATGTATTGACTAATATACTAAAACATTATTATTATTATTATTATTATTATTATTTTAACTGTAGTGTGTTATTTGATATGTACAATTGCAAATTTACTTAAATACATGACTTATAACCTGTAATAGAAAAAACAAAAGGTATATTTTAGTTAACTGTAAATGCTTGTCAAGTACATACGCCAATACACTTCAACTGTATTTCAAAGACAATAAAAGTATTCATGAAATTACACATAAAATTGTACTTTGACTGACTTGAGGGTCCAAAAAAAGTGTCATTTGTGTAATGTATGCCATTACTGTTTACCTGCAGGTGTTCAGCGTGGAGCTGCCTGACCGCAGTAGTCGAGCTCTGACTGTGTGTCTTCGAGGCAAGAGAGCTTTGCGTTTCTCTGAGGTTCGGGATTTTGAGCGACTTGCTACCACCATCCGCAGAAAGTGTGGGACATTGGGGAGCCCTCAGCACTGCATCAGTAATCCGGTAATTCCTTTAAATCTCAGTGTTTTAATATGCATAAACCTAACATGATAATACCATTATGAAGTGTAAGTTCAAGGTATTATTTTGTAATAATTGTGTGTTTTTTTTCCTCTCTGAGGATGAGGAGGGTGTGATGGTGGGACAAAGTCAAGCTGTCAGCACTGAAGCTCTAATGAACGTCTTTCATCCACATGATGCAGAAAACCTTGACCCCAAAATGGTACAGTTAACCTTATTGTAATATTGGTGTAACAATAAAAAATACTGAAGTAACTAAAGCGTATGGTGTACACTACCACTGAAAGGATTAGGGTCAACATGATTTTTAAAAAATGGCAAAACTTTTTAAAGCAATTTTAATTTTAAATAATGTCAAAACATCGTCAAACAGGTTAAGACAAAGGTTAACATTTTTAAACTGTATAAAAATACAATAATAATACAAAATAATATAACAATAATATAATAATACACAAATAAACTAAATGTGGCTCGAAAAGAAAAATAAAGATAAGAAAATAAATTTATACAATTATTACATTAATATTATATACAAGTAATACATAAATAAACAAGCATAAGTTACAATTCTTACTTTCAACAAACCATTAACTATGACTTTTTATTTATTAATAGTTAATTAAGGTAGTAGTTGGGTTTAGGTATAAGGTAGGATTAGGGATGTAGAATTAAATCAGAATATGTGCTTTATAAGTACTAATAAACAGCCAACATCTTAATCATTTTTTACAAAATTCTCAGCAGAAATAGCAAAAAATGTCCGCAGAATCAGTCTGGCCCTACTAATAACCCACTAGTTATAAAATAAACTGAAGTGTAACCAAGAGAATGATACTTGAATTGAGCAAGGATGCATTAAAAGGATTAAAAGTTACAGTTAAGACATTTATAATGTTACAAAACATTGCTTTTGCAAATAAATGCTGTTCTTTTGTAAAATGTATGTTAAATGTAATGATCTCACTGTTGATATTGTAACATTGTGTTTGGCAGTTGAAGGAGCGAATGAAGGAGCAGTCTTGGCAGATCCACTTTGCTGAATATGGGCGTGGAACTGGAATGTTTTGCACCAAAAAAACACGTGACCTCATTGTGCGAGGTGTTCCAGAAACTCTCAGAGGAGAACTGTGGATGCTCTTCTCAGGTGTGTGTGTGTGTCTGTGTGATGCTCTGTCTGTGTATGTGTATGTGATATGTACAGTTGGACAAAATTAACAGCCATCGTCTGAAATTTTAATTCTTTTTCAAATGTTTCCCAAGTGCTGTTTTTAGGCATAATACTTTAAAAAAATAATTCCTGATAACTAATTTCTTTTGTCAAGTCATGATGACAGTACATACTATTTTTCTAGTTATTTTGCAAGTCACTAGTATTCAGCTTAAAGTGCAATTTAAAGGTTTAACTAGGTTAGTTTAACTAGGGAAGTTAGGTTAATTAGGCAAGTCACTGGAAACAAATTATTTTATTATTTTACAAGGGGCAAAAAATATAAAATTTTGCATTTTTTTTATTCTTTTAAATTATATATCCCTATGAGCCAAACTAAAAGAAATAAGAATTTATCCAGAAAAAATATTAAATCGGAAATACTGTGAAAATATTACTTGCCAAATATTTGAATTAAAATTTCACATGAGTGCTGATAATTTCATCTTCAACTGTAGGTGTGAGCCATGGTTTACAGATGTCTGTTGGCTTGTGTTATAGGTGCAGTACATGACATGATCTCTCACCCCGGGTATTACGGGCGGCTGCTGGAGGATTGTATGGGCAGCAGCTCACTAGCGTGTGATGAGATTGAGAGAGATCTGCATCGCTCTCTTCCAGAACACCCAGCATTCCAGAGCGACACGGGAATATCAGCTCTTCGCCGCGTCCTCACTGCCTATGCTCATCGCAACCCCAAAATCGGCTACTGCCAGGTACAAACACACACAATGAACTCTTTCTGATAGTCTCAAACATAATATCATGATGAGAGATTCAGGTTTGTGTTGATCTACTGTTTATGATGTTTGTGGAATAACATTTCATAACATTCACTTAGTGTTTGTGTGTAGTCAACTGGTCCAGTTCAGTTTAAGTGTCCAGCTGTAGGTTTAAAGTGAAGCAGACTTTGATGATCTTTGTCTGCAAGACTAGCAAACAGCATGCAGTAAGGGCCATAAGGAATGATAGAATGGGACTTTTGTACAATATTGTGCAAATTGGGCTTTTAATGAACCTACAAGTCGAATAATACCATCAGAATATGAGATTAAACTTGGTTAAGTTGATTAAAAAAATAAAATAAAATTGGCAAAAAAGGCAAACTGTAGTTTATGACAGAATATGTGTTTTATTTTACTGTGGCAAATTATTGTATAGATAAACAAAAGTTCACAATAAACACTAAGTACACACAATGACTACAGTTTTAATCTGTTAATATTTCATTGTTTCTCTATTTGATCAGCAGCTGTTCTCCAGCACACTTTTCAATACGCATTTTTATTGCATCATCTCAAATAAAAAACTATACAGTGCACATAAATGTGTTTTGCACTTTCTGAACACAACTTTATCAGCTTATATCAGTGTTACCAGTCAGTTGCCATCACTGATAATAAAGCCAGCTTTATTTTTTTCGGACAGATTTATTTTTGGCATTTTTGCCGTCCATGATAGGACGGTATATAAATTGACAGGACGTGGAAGTTAGAGAGAGAGGGGGGATGGGATCGTAAAAGGTTCAAGAGCCGGGACTCGAACTAGGCTATCTGCACCAATGCCAGCTTAAAATTTTTAAAGATGATATCATGTAATAATTAGCATATATTCAGGATTTCAGGCCTGTACATTTGTTTAATTTTTATATAGTCTGTTGCATATTTGTAGCTATATTCCTAAATATTGTTCTCATGCATTTTTTTTTAGATACACAATTTCAGAAAAGGTGCCAGTTAATGCTATGAGGCCACTTTCATTCTGTATCACTATACATTATAAATTTCAACATACATGTAACTTATAGACAATGGCTGTGCTGTGATTTTAGTTATGTTTACTTGTAAATTTATGTTTTATATTGATTCAGATTTTTAAAGGGATAGTTCACACAGTAATCAATATTTACTCACTATTTAGTTCCACGTGGTTACATACTTTTATGAGGGTTTTATGAAAGATATTTTGAAGGAAGATGAAAACCTGTAACCATTGACATCCATAGTGGGAAAAACAAACAGTATGGAAGTCAATAGTTACAGGCTTTCACCTTAATTCAGTATATCTCCCTTTGTGTTTAACAGAAGTAGAAGAAGGTTTGGAATGAGAAAATTATGACAGAAATTTCAGTTTTGGGTAGACCGTCCCTTTAACAAAACATATGAAAAAATGCGGAATCTTTGGTAGAACAGAACATGACTTATTTGAAGCATCAAAAACAATATACCTTTGGAACAGGACGTACATGAAATATGAAAGATTGTTGATCGAGTAGAAGCATGGAAGCATGTTTAATATGAATTTATGTCACTTCGCACAATCAAGTCATTCTAAACCCCTTTTTTATTTTTATTGTCTTTAAATCTTTGCTTCATTCTAATAATTTTACACATTGTGTATAACAGATATTGTGTGGCTTTAGATGACATATAATAAGTCACTGTTTCTCTGTATGTGTGTGTCCCCAGGCGATGAATATCCTGACGTCAGTGTTGCTGCTGTATGCTAAAGAAGAGGAGGCCTTCTGGCTACTGGTGGCTGTGTGTGAAAGGATGCTCCCGGACTACTTCAATCGCAGAATTATTGGTATGTGCATGTGACAGCTGGTTTTGCCAGTTTTGATAAGTCATCATAATAATCTTGCAGCCTGCCATTATAACACAGTACCAAGAGTGGTGTAATTATACGCCCTTAAATCTGAAGTGTATACTAATTACTGGTACACACTGTATTATCAAAGTATTTTCATCTTATATACTGTTTTAGGGCTAATTTATGTCAGAAATGGAAGTCTGGAATGTAAATCTTAAGGTCATAAAAAAAGATTTTTACTGTGTTTTGAGGTTGTGTGAGCTTGTTGTTCATGTTCAATTCAATTCAATTCATCTTTATTTCTATAGCGCTTTTACAATGTAGATTGTGTCAAAGCAGCTTCACATAGAAGATTATAGTGAATTGGAATGGTGTCCGTTCAGTTTTTAGAGTTTAAGTTCAGTTCAGTGTGGTTTAATTTTCACTGCTGAGAGTCCAAACACTGAAGAGCAAATCCATCGATGCGCAGCTCTACAGGTCCCGAACCATGCAAGCCAGTGGCGACAGCGGCGAGGAACGAACTTCACCAATTTGCGAAAGTGAAGGAAAAAAAAAACCTCGAGAGAAACCAGGCTCAGTAGGGCACGACCATTTCTCCTATGGCCAAGCGTCTTGTGCAGAGCTGCAGTCTAGGCGCCGGAGGCTGGTGAACGCTGGACGACAGAGAAGACTCGTCTTTCACTGGGGTCCCACTGGAATCAGTCCTTTTCTCTCCACTCCTCCATGACCACCACAGCAGCTCCTCAGGATACGGCCTGGTCTTGGATTATGGAAACCTTGGGGTCATCTCTTCACAGGTCTTGGTTTGCATTAGTGGCACTGCATAGTCTCTAGGGGCCTCGGGATGATCATCATGTGTGTTCGGCCTTGTTATATGTATTGTCCAAGATTATTTTTTTAACAAGTGTGCAAGCTCACATTATTGAGTATTTCAGTCACATTCCAAAATCAAATTAAAACTTGGCTTGAAAGTTCATGTTTTTACTTCATGATATATTTTATATGTTATGTTATAGTATGTGCTTTATATGCTGAGATGTATAATTTAAATCGCGACAAGATTTCTCGTCGAGGTGAAAAGTTGTCTCGTGAGTTGTGATGTTATGATGGAGCGTGAGGGTGAAATTAGCATTGAAGATTGGAGGCAGGATTGGATTTGATCTGCAAATCAAGTGCTTTGCACACACCTGGCAACCCAGGCTGGCCTCGGAGTTGCGCTTGTCACTCGGTTGGGTGGGCGGGTGTGATGTAACCATAGTTCAGCGGGTGCCGCGTCCTACATAGGCTACAACTGCAGCCTCACACATTATGGTTTGTATCCATGCAATGGAATAGCACTTCAGATATGATGAAAGTCATAATCGTCGTAAACACATATGGAATTAAGACGTGGAGTATTCCTATTTTAGTCGCATTATTGAAGTGCAGATATGTAAACGCAGTAGTCAAACTATTAAGACCTTGAAGGACTTTTAGCCCCATTTTGCGACAGGACATAGGCTACACACCTAGCGAGTCAGTAAAGCAGCACAGACACACACATCTCCTAGCGCCCGTAAACAAACAAACACACACACTCACTGAATGATCTCCTGGAGACTCATCGTCACATCATCATCACAGAACGCATGTTTATGCTGTCCGGGAAAAGCTGATTTAAAAAAAAAAATTCCATTCACGTGCGGTATCAAACTCCATTAAAACAACTCTCTCCTATCAGTCCTTACTTCACATTCGCATGATCACATCCAGTAGCTCAGAGTGAGTCACGGGGGCATAAATGAAATCTTGCTAAATGAAAGTGAAACTGATTTATTAATTTAAAAATTAAATACACAAAAAAGAAAGAAGTTTGATTTCTTATGTGAAATTGTACAGGGGAGAAGCCAGTCAGTAGAGTTTATAGCTAAATATTTAGCAGTGTTTGCATGTCCTTTAGAACATAGAATTCATTTAAATAGAAGTAAAATACCATTCATTACAATGTTTGAAAAAGCACCTAAATTGTTTTTTCTATTTTGGGATTTTTTTTGCTCATATTTAAAATTATATATAAAAAGATTGTTTTCCATTCACATAGGCTATTAGCAAAATATGTAGCAGTGTTTGCATGTCCTTTACTGCGTATAATTCATTAAAATAGAAGTAAAATAACATTCATTACAAGTTGATTTTAAAAAAAAAAGCACTTAAATAGTTTTGCGATTTGTGATTTTTATTATTATTTTTTTTTTCAGTTGAATTTCCATTCATATATTTCATCATTGAGGATTTCTTAAAAATAGTGTAAAAATCTCGTCTTTTCTCGTGAACCCAATCTCGTCTCGTCTCATTGAGTAGGCATCTGGTCACACCCCTATTAGATACGATAGATTACAGATTCACAGTTTGGATGCGCAAGAAACACAGTATGCTGAGGACATCTGCTGGTTACAGTCATGTACTGTAAATGCAACAAGAACTAAAAACAAATTAATACTGATGTAAGTTTAGAATAAATAGACTGCTGTACAAATATACACAAATATACTTGGCTATCATTATTGTTCTTGGAGGAAGCTTCATATTTAAAGTCACAGTTTGTTACTTTTGATGCTCTTGTGGTTAATGGGTAAAACCGCATGCTTCTTGCAAAAGAATCAGGTTTTGTTCCTTTGTATTTCTTTTTTTGTTTTGTTTAGTACAATACAGTTGAGTAGACCATAAAAAAATATGTTTGCTGCTTGTGATTTAATGTTTTTCACACAAAAGCATCACAAGTGAAAATATACAGTAGAAAGTTACAATGAAAATTAGTTTCACTGAATTAATTATAAATTAATTTATTAAAAAATTAATTTGTTGTAGTGAGAAAAAATGAGTTTTTATTGCATTTATTGTATAAAGAGTGAGTAGATTTACAAATTGTTTCCAATAAAAGGATTTTAAAATAGGTGAAATTGTGTGTATATATATTTACTGATTTATTTATTCACAGTACAATAGCTAAATCCCATTTTTTGAACCAAATTCTCAATTATCTAAACCCATTTTTTTTGAATATATATATATATAAATAAATTGGGAAATATTTAAAAAAGGGAAATAAAATCACATAAGGGCTAATAATTTTGACTTCAACTGTCTATGTATATACACACAGTTGAAGTCAAAATTATTAGCCCTCCTGTGATTTTTATTTTTATTTTTTATAATATTTCCCAAATTATGTTTAACGGAGCAAGGAATTTTTCACAATATTTTTTCTTCTGGAGAAAGTCTTATTTGTTTTTATTTTGGCTAGAATGTAAAAAAAAAAACATTTTAAGGTCAATATTATTAGCTTTCTTGAGCAATAAAATGGCTACATATACTTTTTATGCAACTGTAGATGCAATGCTTTCAAAAACACTTTCAAAAGAATATTGCCTAATTATTACATTTTTCAGTAGCCTTTAGAAATGTGCAGGAACACTATCTCTCATATCCTGTATGATCTTTTTTTTTTTTGTCAAATAAGTTTTATTTGGTCATTGAATAGACTTACAGTATTCACAAATTCCAGGATTAATTTTCTGATATGCATAAACTTACAAAAACAAACACCCCAACCCCAGCCTGTAAGTATACAATACAGTGATAATCAAAACAACTTTTTAGTTACAATACATTGCTTTGGGGAAAAGAATTCCCCATGAAGTGACAGAAGAAAGCTCCCCAAATCTTCTGAAATTGTCCAATGTTGCCTTTTAAAAGATCTGTATGAACTTATTTTTGCTGGGGCAGTTTACTGAATTTGTAATTTTTCATCAAATCTCTGTGTATGTTTTACAGGTGCTCTAGTGGACCAGGCCGTGTTCGAGGAGTTGATCCGTGAACATCTCACCCAGCTGACTGAACACATGACAGACCTGTCCTTCTTCTCGTCGGTGTCTTTATCGTGGTTTTTGACGCTCTTCATCAGTGTACTGCCAATAGAGAGCGCTGTGAACGTGGTTGACTGTTTCTTCTATGATGGAATCAAAGCCATCTTGCAGCTGGGCCTTGCTGTCCTCGACTACAACATGGACAATCTGCTCTGCTGCCATGACGACGCAGAAGCAGTCACCGTCCTCAACAGGTAAAGAATGATGACATTTTAACACTTGTGCATCCTTACGGGCATCTGCATCTGTATCTGTATCAGCATAACTTTTTGGCGTTTGTATTTTTATTGAAATTATAATATATTAGCCTTGTATCCCTTCATAAAATCTATTTACATTATATGTACAAACTCTCAGGATCTTCAGGACAAAAATATCCCCACTGAAACCCATTAAAACAGCAATAGATCATAACGGTGGTATTTAAGCAAAAACCTGTTCATAAGTAAAAATACATTCTTTGTTAACGTGCTTAAGCATTTTTCCAATTTGTCTGGCCTGTGGTGCAAATAATCACTTTGGTCCTGTTTTCTGCTTTGGAGCACTGCAGGCCAAATTAATTAAAATTAAGTAACTACTGTATAATTGTATTAGTGTATTGGTGTGGAAATCAGAGTTTTTTTTTGTTAATCCTGCTAATAGCCTTAATAATCAGCTTAGCCTTTAAATTCATAAAAATAATTCAAATAAACTTTAAACAGCCTTTAATAAACGTTTTGCTGGTTTTAAAAAACCGTTGCATGACAAAAACAAACTGTAAATTAAATTCTTAAAGGTTCAGTATGTAAGTTTGACACCTAGTGGTTGACCTAGGTATTGCATTCCTGGATCAAAACAAACACAAGCGCAGGTTGCCAGATTGAGGACCAACAGGAGCGAGTCTGACGATCGAGCCTAAAGGCTGATTTAAATCATGTTCTATAGAAAAGCAGCGGCACGCAATAGAAGGAATATTTTCCATATTACAAGGAGTTTTTGTTCTAACCAACTCGAATTGATATATTAGAAATGGTTTCTATTTCTTTAAGCTGAACAACAGAAAACTGACAATGAGCACCTCAGGTACACCTCATGTGCTTTATTCAGTGTTAAATACTAACAATGTGAGTTTGAATGCCATTTTACATGACATTTATTGCCATGCTACCTGTGACTCAGTGCAAACCAACACATATCAGTGATTCAGCATCTACATTTAATAATGTTAAAGAGGTTTAATATGTATTAATTAGAGTATAAACCTTACCATTTCGTAAGTGCATATTCTGTGCTTCTGAATGGCTGTATTTAAATTTCTGTCTTGTTTCGTCTGGTGCAAACAGCCAAATTGCTTATCACTGCAAATCTCGTCACTTAGTGTGTTGTTGGGACACGGGGTTACAATGTAACCTGCTCAACTAATGTTTACGTTCGTAATATTTATATTATTTGATAATTAATAAACTCATGTGGAACTCTGAATCTGCGTCTCATTTTGGAGTCTGCTACTGTCCACCGGAGGTCGCATTTTGGTCACGGACGCATGCTTTCAGAGCCTTTCTGAATGAATGAATGAATGAATGAATGAATGAAATATGCCGTTTTCCAACAAGGCAACCCGGGGTGCTGAAATATAATAGGCTAAAGTGGCATTGTGTGGGTTAAAAGCACCAAAACAAAGACAGCGTTCCGGTACGTAACAGACATTTTTAAAGCAGAATAACTGACTTTAGCATTGTTTTTCAGATAAGCAAGAATGTTTACTTGGCATGTTTCTTAAATATCTGCAAACGTATTATGGTATTTTTATGCTTTAGAAGAGTCACAAACTTACATACAGCACCTTTAAAATGAATACATATTTGGTAGTTATCATCAGGATGGTGGCTGGTAACAACAAATATGTAAGTGAGAGTATAAAATGTTAAAATATTATACTTTAATCATGATTGTTGACACTGACATTTTGGTCCTGTACAGACCTATATATTTTCAATTGGCAGACAAGAGTTAAAAAGGCCAAGTGTTCAAGTCAAGCTAGTGAGTTTTGTTCAGTATAAGAGGTCTTTTATAGTTGAAGATGTGAAAGTCACCCATATGTTTGCTGTTAATATGTGGATCTTTTGTCCATGCTGTTTAATTCATTAATTCGGAAAAGATTGATATGACCAAACTTGCATTGTCTTTGGATGGCATGCCATTGTTTTATTGTAAAATATATATATATATTTTTTTTTTTATTTATGTTGCGTGTTCATATTTGATTTTGTCCTTCAGGTTTTTTGACAGCGTCACAAATAAAGACAGTCCCCTGCCAGCAACTGTTCAACAGGCGTCTGCAACAGCCAATGACAAATCAATACAAAAGGTTGACATCAGCGACCTCATCAAAGAAGCATATGAGGTAAAGCTGCACACGTCAATACACTGTAGTGAACATTAAAATTCAAACTCTTATCAAAATCATTAGCCTTGTTTGAACATGTCATCAAGAGCAGCATTTTTATGATTAAGGCAGAGAATTTTATTTGTGCAGCTTTTATCTTTATGGTTGATGTTAGAATGACTTTGCTTATGCTTTGTCAATTATGCTCTTGGTGACAGATTTCATAGGCAGGTGTTGTGCAATAAAAAAAGGTGTCAGTTTTATGAGCGCCTGAGAATTTCACACTTTCAGACTGGTCAGTTACATGTAATGATGGAAACCCCACAGGAGGTCAGAGGTCAGTCAACCTAAAGCCCAGCAGTTGCTCAGACCAATAAAGCATCTTTGTTTCAGAAATATGGAGACATTCGAACGGAGGAAGTGGAAAACATGCGGAAGAGGAACAAGCTTTATGTCATTCAGACACTAGAAGACACAACAAAACAAAATGTAGTAAGTACAAAAGGCAGGCATTGTTCCATTCATAAATAGTAACCAATATAATTGCTTTAGAATTTTGAAGAATCCAAGTAAAATAAAAAGTTTTTATTAAGAAAAAAACATTCTGAGAAGTTTGCAATGGTGGAAAAAGAACAACATTTAAATTGAATATGACATTATTTCATTACAAATTTCATTTTGTATTATGTATAAACCATTACAGTGCAGTGAGTAAGTTTTTTTTTAGATTTGTTTATTAACCAGGAATGCATTAAATGTATTGAAACTGTAAAGGCAGATTTATAGTGTTACAAAAGGTTTGTATTTCAAATAAATGCTGTTCTGTTTTCTTTATAATTTCAGAAGGGTCATGTGACAAAAAAAATGGAGTGATCACTGCTAAATATTCAATTTTCACTGAAAAAATACATACTTTTAATTTGTAACAATATTTCACACAACTACAAAACATTTAAAAGAAATCTTACCAAGCCTCTTAAACCATATTATAATATGCATAAATCATCCTTTGCGCATTATTGGCACAGAGTCGCAGTAATGTTTGTTTTCCAGATTAAATAGTTTAATGGTGTGTCATTTTTGCCGCAGTTGCGTGTTGTTGCTCAGGATGTGAAGTTCAGTTCTTCTCAGCTGGACGAGCTCTACTTGCTTTTTAAGGTGAGTTGATTACACGTTAGTGCTTTTTCAGTACCTAAAGTACATTTTAAAGGCATTGATATACTCACTTCGAAATGCACTTCATTCTTCATTTAGGTGTAAAAAAGAAGTTTAAAATACCTGAGCAGTATTTTACCTTTTTAAAACATCTCGATGATGCCCATGCTGCTGAGAATGGCATCAAGTGAAATTCACATCATATTTATTTTTAAAGCACTTCATACATGCACAACATGGTTTTATTTATTTTTAACTGAACAGTATTGAAAAACAGTGTCAGTTTTGCTTTCAATATGGATTACACTTCACTTTCTACTAGGTTTTCAGTTTTTTTATTTTATCCTCTTGGATGTCTGACCTTGATGGACTGAACAAAATAAAGGAACTAGAAAAGATTTCCAATCAAAGAAGGCAGAGCCACAGAGCCACACCGTCTACTTTTGTAATAACAACAAACCAATAATAGTTTAAAGGGATTTCAGAAAAGTTTAATTTGACAGACATTTTTTTACACTGATATCACACTATTTTGTTCCTTGTTTTCAGGGTCGTAACTGCGCATTTGTGATGCGTTTTATTTTTTTTCATATGGATAAACAGTACCTTTGTTACAGCTTGTGTGCCTGTGTGTTGCAGAGGCAGCATTTTGTGTGCTGTTACTGGTCAGTGTGTAGTCCTGCCCTGCAGAACCATGACCCCAGCCTGCCATATCTGGACCAGTATCAGCTGGACCAGTCCCAGTTTAGCAGCCTGTTTAACCTCCTGCAGCCGTGGACCACACACACACACTTGCGCTCTCTGGCGCGGTCAGCCTTCCACCTTCTGGATGAGAACGGAGATGGACTTGTGAACTTTAAAGAATTCATCTGCAGCCTGGGTAAGAGGAGCCTAACTAACCCTGAACAACCTTTGACCTTTCACCTCTGTACAGGTTCCTTTACAACCTGGCAGATTCCTTTAAGAGAGTGTGCGTGTGTGTTTATTGCAGATATATTATACAACAGATCATTCACGGAAAAACTGAAACTTCTCTTCAAACTGCACCTTCAACCAGGTAATTGAATTTTCTGCTGTCTGTCACTGTTCTGTAACGGAAGTTTAATCCTTTTTCGGGCTTAAAAGCTCAAAAGTCTTAGAATAACCACCAGTAACACTTCAGGGGTTTTCCAATCACTATTTTAATGAGTGCCTTATTAAGGGTTCATGTTTGACTGTAGGTTATGGTTATGCATGTAGATGCATAATTTTGTTTATCTCCACATATCTGTCTTCTTTGCAACCTAATGGACAACACAATGTATATCTTATATGTCAATAACCCTGAATTATCTATATATCTGACCTATGTATGACCTTATATTCTCTCTATCTAACACTTTATCCTTAAAAGATTTTATATTATTTTATTGTATGGTTTGCATAGTGTTTAGAGCTTTTAAAGGCGCTTTATACAATAAAGTTTACTATTATTATTACATTTAATCCCTCAATAGAACTTTATAATCGATACATGGTATAATCTAAACTCTATGTCCAGTCATTATTTGTAATCATTTAGTAATATATATTTTCATAAGGCCTCATATTGAGGCCTTAGTTAAGAAGACTAAAATAGATGATTTATTATGACTAATACACCATTTTTGACCTGATGCAACTTATTTTACAGAAAAAAAACAGTTCTTATTATTATTATAATTATTAGCGCTGTTTAATGGAGTTAAGGTTTTTTTCAACACAGTTTAAACATAATAGTTTTAATAACTACATTATTTTGTTATTTTAAGGCTTAATTAGGTTATCTAGGCTATCTATAAGTTTTGTTAATTAGGCAAATCATTGGACAAAAGTGGTTTGTTCTGTAAAAAATCAAAAATTTCTTAAGGGGGCTAATAATATTGACCTTAGTAGTTTTTTTTATTTTTATAATTCCAGCCAAACTAAAAGACATAAGACTTTCTCCAGAAGAAGAATATTATATAAAATACTGTGAAAATGTTCCTTGATCTGTTAAACATCACTTAAGACATATTTAAAAAAAGAATTAAAATTTCACAGGAGGGCTAATCATTTTGTCTTTAACCTTCTATTAGTTAATTAGTTTAAATGAGTCATTTCAGGGGAACGTAAAGTACATTTAGTACAGTCACAGTAACTGCACTGTAAAAAGCGATTAGTTGACTTTACTTAAAAAAAGAGAGTAAACTCATTGCCTTATAAGTTTTAAGTAAACAAACTATGTGCATAATTCTAAAAGTTAAGTTAAGTCAATGGGTTTACTGACTATTCATAAGTAAAATCAACTTGTTGCTTTAAAGGCAACGGGTTTGCTCACTTTTTTAAAGTAAAGTAATTAATCGCTTTTTACAGTGTGTGGGATTTAATGTTTAGCTGAATTGCGTATTAGCAATGGGATAGCATAATATGGGGCAGTATCTTTTAGATTACTATTCTGGCTCTGTTACTACTAAGATGCCAGCGCTACAGTATATCTAAATCCCTTTCATGGTGAAAAGTTCATTGGACATGTAGCTGTGTGCTTTTCTAAACAATAGGCAGTTTTAAGTATTGATTTGTCTCTAACCTATGACAGATCATACCTGACACTTCTTAACAGTGTCAATAAAAGTAGACAAATGTGTGTTTCTGCATATACAGTTGAAGTCAGAATTGTTAAACCCCCTGAATTATTAGCCCGTTTATTTTTTCCCCAAATTTCTGTTTAACGGAGAGAAGATTTTTTCAACACATTTCTAAACATAATAGTTTTAATAACTCATTTCTAATAACTGATTTATTTTATCTTTGCCATGATGACAGTAAATAATATTTTACTAGATATTTTTCAAGACACTTCTATACAGCTTAAAGTGACATTTAAAGGCTTAACTAGGTTAATTAGGTTAACTAGGCAGGATAGGGTAATTAGGCAAGTTATTGTATAAGGATGGTTTGTTCTGTAGACTATCGAAAAAAATGTATAGCTTTAAGGGGCTAATAATTTATACCTAAAAATGGTTTAAAAAAATTTAAAACTGCTTTTATTCTAGCCGAAAAAAAACAAATAAGACTTTCTCCAGAAGAAAAAATGTTATCAGACATACTGTGAAAATTTCCTTGCTCTGTTAAACATCATTTTGGAAATATTTAAAAAAGAAAAAAAAATTCTGATTAGTAATTCTGATTTCAACTGTATATGCATATTTTATGTGTTTCTTCAGGTAACCAGGAGTGTAAGATTTTACCGTCATCTCGATTTTTTCCTCCGGGTGAAGATCACTCTTTCTCCACTCGTCTTTCTGGTCAGCTTCCACTACTTTCAGTGGTCCTTTCCTTTCCTTTCACTCTTTCTCCTTTTTTTCTGGGTGCGTTATAACATCAGTGATCACTTTTGTAGGCTCGTATGTGTGGTTATATGTTTTTGTGTTGTGCATACCATACCATTTTTTATTTGCACTTTGGAGAAAATTTGTATCACCTAACATCTAAAGTCGAAACTTCAAGTATAGAAGCACCCCTCATTTTGGTATTTTAACAAAAAGCAGAAGCTCAAACCCTTTAATACCATATGTGTGCATGTATCTCTGTTCATGCATGAGTGTCTGTGTTTGTGGCTGTACATTTTCTCCTTTTTTTTAATGTAGACTCTGCAGAGGACGGAGTCATCAGGAAATGTCCAGAGAGAGGTGAAGTATTCATCCATGTGCTCTAATCGTGTTATCAACATCATATCAAGCACAAATGATCATGAATTTTTCTTTGCTAATTGCCAAATTAAATTATTGACAAACACATTGATTAGATCTGAAATAATGAGATGAAAGGGATTGATTGCAATACTTGGTTATTTAAAACAATCTGATGATTGAATGGCGTGCTTGACCAATCGGAATCAAGTATTGCGTGTGTTTCTCCTTAGGTCGTGCTAAAGTAGATCTGCAGGAGTATCTGAAACAGTGGCAGGAGGACTTACAGCGGAGAGAGGAGAATGTTAAAGATCTGCCCAGAATTAATCAGGTATTCACTAAAGATGTGGTAGAAATGAAACATGTACATCAATCTGAACTGCATTAGTGCAGCTGCTCAAAAAAAAGCTGGTATTTAATGGTATTGAACAGCACTGCTCAGCTATTGAAAAATTAAAACCTGAACCGTATCTAAGTGATCCTGTGATTTTGACATGAACAACATGAGTCTTTAACCATTCACACAGAGCATGGCCATTTCCACAGAACATGTTTTTCCATTCCAGTGCACTACTTTACTTTGTCATTTTTCGATGTAAACACGCTTGCTGTAACTTGACACTTTTCGATGTAAACACATATGCATGACCTTTATGCTTGCGTCTTTTTAAAGATAAAACATCAATGTCAGTCAAGCAGGGGGCCAATCAGAGGAACTTGAAGGTGGTGCAAGTGTTGCAAGCTTCTTTTTACAGTTGTAAAAATGGCATTACATCTGTTTTATTTGACTGCAACAAGGCTTAACAGGTGCTTTAAAAAAAAAACATTCCTGAGCTCTGCGTCTTGCGTTTTTAATTGTTCTGTGTTAATGGCATTCCAGATATAGTCGGAGGTGGGAAATTCAGCAGTGAAATGTCCCACTTCCAACCTCAATGCGTTCCAGTCAATCATTCCTCACGGTCACATTTTCACCACGTCAGGCTTGAATATTTCATAACAGTTCATGTTATAGTGCCCATCAACAAATAGACAGAATCTGACAGCATTTGTAATTTTTTTTTCTGCAAATTGTGACATGTTGCAAAACATTTGCAACTTATGTTTTATTGATGAGTTCACCAGTGGGTTAGTCTACTCAATTTTAATCACATTAAAAGTCAACTTCAAAAAATCCAAAGTTGTTCAACCTCTAGGACTTTTGTCTGTGTGCCAGTACATAGTCTGGGGGCTTACTCTCAATGCTTTTTCCCAGTACTGGGTTGTGGTTGGAAGGGCGTCCGCTACATAAAATATATGCCAAAGTAGTTGGCGGTTCATTTCGCTGTGGTGACTCACTGATAAATCAGGGACTAAGCCGAAGGAAAATTAATGAATGAATTAAAATAAATGAAAAGAGTAGAGTCCACTCCATAACTATAAAAGTAACTTTAAAGAGGAACAATAGAACTGGAACCAATTTCATATTTAGTCAAGACTGTGTGTTTCGAGAAAGTGAACCAAAATATTCGTACTTTGCAACATTATACCAAAACACATAGATTTCAAGTGTCAACGCACTGTAAGACACTTTAATATGGCAATCTCTTCACTCATTAGTTGTCATACTTGTTGGTCAAGCCAGATCAGATGAATGAAATAGACTCTGTGTTGCAGGTGCAGTTCATTAGTTTGACCAAGACTCTGTACAGCGTTTTCCATGGCGATGAGGAGGAGGAGAGCCTGTACCGTGCTGTGGCACGAGTGACCAGTCTTCTTCTGCGCATGGAGGAGGTAGGACGGAAACTACAGGACAGCAGCCCACAGAAAACACCCCAAACTACACCCACCAGCACAGACCAGCCAGAGACCTCCCCAACAAAACCCACCAGCCCTGAACCTGAGACCCCCGCTGAGAGTCAAAGCACCCACGACCAACCCGAGTCTCCTGTCAGTCAACACGAAACTGCCCCGTCCCACTCCGACATCACCCCGAACTCAACCTCGCACCCTTCCACACCCACCAGCAGTCCCACCGAAACCAGCAGCCCGGTGCTGGACACGCCAACAGACACCCCCAGCTCGCCCTGCACAGTCAGAGACGGAGACTGGAGTTTCTCCTTCGAGCAGATTTTGGCTTCTCTCCTGAATGAACCGTCTGTCGTTCGCTTCTTTGAACGGGTCGTTGAGACAGACACTCTGATCGCGCGCGCGCGCAAAAACCAGCTCAAAGACGCACACTAATGCACACTTTCAGAGCAATCACAGCAAAACACTGCCCTAAAAGCCATAAACACTCTCTTTCTTTCTTTCTCTGTGCAACGTCGAAAGGTCAGTGTGTGTGAAACACTTGTGTCCGCTACCAATGAGGAAATCATTTTATTTCTTTACAGACGCACATGTGCTGGACAAGTACTGAAAAAGGGAAAGTCAAAAATTAGCAAGTGAAAGTATTTTTATGTAACATAAATGATTAGTGTTAGATGTTATTTGTGTAATATAGAGGATTGGTGTGAGATATTGTGTTTATATTGTTAATGAGGGAGTTATACATACATACACACACACACACACACCCCACTGAACGTGGTATTATATTATTATGAATGATAACACATGTGATTTGGGATGAAGGCCTACTTTAGCTATTCAGTAAACTCATCGCTCATTCCCCGCCTGACCTAATACACACAAGCACATGTAGGACCACAAAAGAAAGGATGAATCGAAGGGAAATCAAAATACTATGCTGTTGTTGATCTGCTGAAAACAATATAGTTTTAGAATTCATCATGACTAATTACACATTCGTCGCCTTACATTATTTATGCTGCTCCAGGGATCTAGGAAATGAAACGGTTGTCGTTTCTGTAGAAGCTTGATTAGAAACGCCCAAACTGGCTTTATGCTAATCATTAGGCGGAGTTTAGTCCAAATCATTTCACATTCCACCACATTGAAGGTTTGTGTTAGGATTCTAGATTATATCTTTTTAATTCTGATTTGTTGAATGTGTTTGTGTCTACAAACCGGAATCTGTGGTTTATGCCTTATTAGTTTTTGATTCAGGTCTTCAGTACGAATATCACAAGTGCTTCCATTTAACATTTTTCCTCTTATTGATAACACTAAGCATTTATTTAAATCATTTTGGAAATTAGTTTTGTTTGAGTTTTGTCGCAGAACAAGAAAGATATTTTCTGGCATAATTTTACAGATTAAAAAATAACATACGGAACATACCGAAATGCTTTAGCAAGAAAATAATGTTAACTGTTGTGCTGTAAATTATATGCAAAGTCAGTTGATGTAATCAAAGAAGTAGGAAACATCAAGTGACGAATCACTTCACCAATCATAAGTAAGAGACATTGTATGATGCTTTAAACAGACCAATGAATATGTAGAATTGTTCTTCTGTTTGACTATTGTGTAAACTTTGAGGGCTTGATGAATGCAGGAATGTACGTTTTTGTTTTGTGGTTATTCTGTGTGCTGCTGCGTCAGCTCTACACCAGCGAAACTGTTTTGTTATGTGCGTATTGCAGTAGTTGTGCTCTTTTAAAGCTAAAGGCACCTCAGAGTAGTCAGTATTTTTCCGTTAATTTGACTGAGCAGAAAGATGCTGTTTTGGTTTTGCATTCTTGCACAAGAAATAGAGAGAGGGAGAGAGAAAAAAACACTTTGCAGAAGGAATTGCATTGAAAATTTAATTATTGTTATTATTATGTGTCCCATCTTCTCTGATTCGCTCTCTTGCTGAACATTTGTTGTATTACGTGTGCTGCAGGGTAATAATGTGGTCATTTTTTTTATTTCTGTTTTTGTCTAAAGGATTTATCTTTGTTATAATCTGTTTGTGCCTCATAAATTGTCACATTATGGAAATTTAATGATAAATAAAATGTACGAAAAGATACAAAGAATCTTTCTCTGTAATCTCACTAACATTTTATCCTGTTCTAGGAGAAACATCAGTGTGGGTAGAGAAAGTTGATGCTCCAGGTTGAGTGAGATGCGGGACATCCTCTGTGATGTCGATAGAGGGATTGATCTGAGCTGCGGGTGCAGATGCTCTTCTGTAGAGCATCTGCAGGCATACAGACGGGTCCCTGCTGAGGTCTGCTCAACTGCCTTTCATGAAAGACATTAGGTTACATGTTTCATGAAGGTCATGTTGTGGCACAGCTTGACATCATGTCCTCTGACCCTTGTCACTGCGGCAGTACCTTTTAAGAGACATGCAGGATTTTTTTTTTTTTTAAAGAGGGTCTTCTGACTGTTTACTGTTTTGTGAGGGTACGTATTTTAAATGGTCATACTGTAATGGAAAGTTACTGACAGCTTATGAAAGTTTCTGAGCTATTTAATTAGCTTGTTCAAGTAAAGGATTGACAGTATGTGTTTTTGGAAAATTAAGATACCATGAAAAAACAACTTGTGCAACCACATGTTAAAATCACATGTCAAATACAGTATATGAAACATAGTTTTGGAACATTTTCCATGTGTCCACATTTGTCCACCTGTTTCACAAGAAAGTGTTCCAGAACTGTTTCCCATATTTCGCATGCAATTTTAGCATAATTGCACATGTAAAGCATTTGTTTTTTTTATCCTGTCAAAATCATGGTAGATAAATAAGCTTGCAGTATGTGAAAATGTTCCTGTTTCCTGTAAATATCCAAAAGCAGTATATATACCTTTTGCTGTTAACTTGCATTATTCATTCATTCATTTTCTTTTCGGCTTAGTCCCTTTATTAATCAGGGGTCACCACAGCGGAATCACCGCTAACCTATCCAGCATATGTTTTACACAGCGGATGCCCTTCTATCCGCAAGCCATCGCTGGGAAACACCCATACACTCCCATTCACACACTACAGACAATTTAGCTTACCCAATTCACCTATAGCGCATGTCTTTGGACTGTGGGGGAAACCGGAGCACCCAGAGGAAACCCACGCGAACACTGGGAGAACATGCAAACTCCACACAGAAATGTCAACTGACCCAGCCGAGGCTCGAATCAGCGACCTTCTTGCTGTGAGGCGAAAGCGCTACCCACTGCGCCACTGTGCTGCCCCTAACTTGCATTAACTTAAGCTACTTAAAACTTACTAACAGTAATATGGTAGCCTATGTATACTGGACAAAAAGCCTATAAAATAGTATTGCACATGTAAAGCAAACTATAAACATATAAAAACATTCAAAAGTAGGGTCTTTTTTATGTCCTATAATAAGGATTTATTTTTAATTTATATATTTTTATACTGGCTTATTTTAGAAATGAAGGATAAGGGTTGTTTTTATATTTATTTAATATATGTTATCGCTTTACCTTAGCTGCACTGCTCCAAGAAACCATTTCAGACTAGAGTGTTGATTAGTAACTGCCAAAATTAGACTATGCAAATTATGGGGCGGAGTTTAGTCCGCATCACATCACACGGTCCTGTGTACGTTTGTATTAGGATTCCAGGTTATTTTCGTGATCACGTTTATATATTATTGGTGAACAATTAACAAAGAAATGACGTGCTGAAAGAAAACTTATTGACGTGGACTTGTTGCAGATGTTATGTCTCCCTCTAGAGAAAAGTCTCCGGTCATGCAGCTTTCCAAAATGACAGATTTTCCAACACAACGTGAGCTTCCCAGCAAAAGTAGGTTCTCTGTTTTTAGTTAACTTCATTGTTTTGTACTAAAATGGTCTAATCTTTAATCCATATTCCATATATTAAAACAAAAAACAAAAAAACATTCACTTAATTTAACCTAATATGTGTGTATAGCCTATATATATATATATATATATATATTGTCCTTACTGTGTGTATCAAGTTCTCAGCCTAGCAACATGCTAACATAACTATGCAGTGCGTGCAGGAGTGTTGGATTTGCCGCCTATTAGTCACTTCTTGGGCTCATTTTGGTCAGGCTGATGCTGCCTTTGATGGACTGTAGACTGAAAGGCCGTTCAAATGAAGCACCGCTAGAATGACATTTACAATCCCTAACTGTTTAGTGCCACTGTAAATTTTTGGATCTGCTGAGATGCTCTTGGCAACTTCTTAAGCCAGGCTGTACTCCTGCCTAATGGAGCATATTTAGCCAATCAGAGCTCCTTCCCGTCCGTCTGCCAGACCTGTGTCAGGTTTCAAACCGGACACACACACACATATACAGGGTGTCTCTGGGCACTCATTTCAGCTCTCTAAGAATAGTCTTCAGTGTTTATTTAAGAAGTGAACACACATAGCAACTTTGCTTGATATCAATCATGTTTACATACTGAGAATGTGTGGACGTTACATTCATACAGTGCTGGATCTCTGACTGAAAAGATTTCAACAGGTTATAGACACACTGAAGACACCGTAAACACCTGGCAAGGGTCATCAGGACTGTAGACAAGATGATGTAATGGTTGTATGTTGTTGACTTGTAAAATATGATCAGTGCTGCCACTGATAGAATAAAAATAAATCAGTTTTCCTCCACAGTCAGTCCCCTCTTTCAAAAAAGCAAACAAACAAAAAAAATACTACATTTAAATATTCACATTTTACCCGTAAACCTCTTAAGTGTTTTATTGTTGGTAATTGAAAAGCAAGTCCTCCATAATAATCAAAATTGTATAATAATAATCAACATATCCACCGATGCAAATGACTTTTGAATTGAAAATATGGTTGCATTAATTATGCAATTCCTAACAGAAAAATTGGCAAGGCAAGAAATGTCATGTTTTCGACATATTAAGCGTAGATAAGAGTGAATGTGTGCATAATTATTACTTACGAAAAGTTGATTAGACAACAATTAGACCTTTCTGTTTCTTCATACCTTAAAAATACCAATTGTTCACCATAGGTAGGGGTAATGGCCTTGCTATGACATAATTGTTACATAAAATATTAAATAAATTCATAATTATGTAATGAAAATTAAGTTGTGACATAAAAGGTGCAAATTACGATTGAAAAGTCAGAATTGTGAGTGAAAAATATCATTTATACTTATAGCCTAATTTCATTTTTTTTTTTTTTTTTTCGATTTTTACTTTCTTTGTGTTGGATGACATTTATCATAATTTAAACTTTTTACTAATTATAACCTAGTATATGATAATTCAGTGCCATAATTATCTTTCCAATTTTTAATTTGGAGGAAAGGGGCTTCCACATTCCACATCCAATCGATGCTCACATGATTGCAATATTCCCACAAAATGAATTCAAGTAAAGCCTCACATCAGTTTACATTCAAACTCCCTGATTCTGATGTCACTATAAATGACACCCCTATAAATGAGCCTCATCGTTCGCTCGTTGCCTGTGAGCGGGAGAGGGAATCTCTTCAGGTGTTTAGAACGGGAGATCCCAGATTCAGCGTAGGAGTCGAGACTCTCTCGTTTCCTTCTGCTCAGATTTTGAGGTCATCCATCCTGGTCTTGTTACTGCTGTAGCGACTCGAATGGCTGGGCCTGCGCTGCTGGCTTGATGGTGATCCGGGTACAGAATTGACTGTTTTGCTGATCTTAACATCAGCAGTGTCAGGTTTGCCGCTGCGCTCTACAGCCATGTTCTCTCGGTTTTGCTTGTAAACAGAGCGACTGCCATGAGCCGGGAAGGTCCCGTCGGCTTCTGAGAGGTTGAAGTGTGGCTCGGTGGGAAAGGGAGCCGGAGGGGGTGCGTGAGCAGGAAAATAAGGGTAATTTGCCACAAAAGGAACCACAGCATCCTCACTAGGCACTTTAGACTCAGTGTCACAGACTGAGTGAGTACGCCGGTAACGGAGACCCTGTCTGCACTTGGTGAAGCCCAGGTGATACATCTCCACCAGGTTGAGCAGCAGAGACACACAGGCCACGGCCAGCATGAAAATAATGAAGATGGTTTTTTCCGTAGGTCGCGAGATGTAGCAGTTTACGGTGTTTGGGCAAGGCCACCTGCTGCAGGTGTATAGAGGCTTGAGCTGGAATCCATACAGGAAATACTGTGCCACAATGAAGCCCACCTCAAACAGTGTTTTAAAGATGATGTTGAAGACGTACGTACGCAGCAAGACTCCCTTCAGACAGATCTTTCCCTGTTCATCGCGTATGGGACCTTTTGTTTTGTGGCCCAGAAGTGCCTGTTTGTCTGCTCCGCTCGCTTCGTTGCGTTTCAGTTTTTGCTCCATGCGCACCAGATGCAGGATATGGCCCAGGTAGATCAGCGTCGGGGTCGAGACGAAGATGATCTGGAGCACCCAGAATCGGATGTGAGAGATGGGGAAGGTTACATCGTAACATACATTCTGACAACCAGGTTGCTTGGTGTCACAGGTGAAGCCGGACTGCTCGTCGCCCCAAACCTTCTCTGCGGCAGCACTGAGCACCAAGATACGAAAGATGAAGAGGACAGTGAGCCAGACTTTGCCCACCACTGTAGAATGTTCCTGGGCGCTTTCTAAAAGCTTCCCAAGAGAGCTGAAGTCTCCCATCACTGCTGTGCATCTACCTGCAGATACACGCAGAAATCAGTTTTACATGCATTTCTGGCTCATAGATTTAAGCCAATAACACTGGCTTACAACTGAATTGTATTATTTTTTAGGAATCATCTGCTTTCACTTAGGATTTATAGAAAACTATAAAGAAGGGAATAAGGCAAAGGAAGCTGAGAAAGTTAATTGAAACAAGATATAAGGGGCATTCACACCAACGTATTCATAGTTTCTAGAACTATTGGTTGAAGTGCATGCATTTTGGCATGTTCACAAAAAAGAAAGTGAAAAAGATGAAGAAAGACAGATTTATTGCAGTTAATGTTAGTTAAAAATACAACAGAATTTTATAAGTTATTAAATCGATTAATAAAACAATTACAACTTGTAATCAAATTATGACTATGATTTTTGACCGTTTTTAACTGTTAATGGCTAGAACAGTGGAGAGTATTGACAGGAAATCATGGGAAGAAGAGAGAGGGGAAATATTGGCAAAGGACCTTAAGTCGGGAATCAACCAGTAGCACCTTGATGCTATATGTCAATGCACTTAACCACTATGCTATTGGCACTGACACGGCTATTATTTTAACACATTATTAGGCAATAATATCACCTAAGATTAATAAAAGCTTTTGTAGTGTTCATCATGACTTTATTTAAATTAAGTGATGTTAACTATTGAAGCCTTATTGCTATATTATATATAACTTTCAGTCACTATTTCAGCATGAAGTATAACACCAGCAAATGCAATTTCAGTATTCTTAAAAAGCACTCTAAATGTTTAAATAATAAATCATTATCCACTGTTTTTTGAAGTGTCCATGATATCCAATAGTGATGATGCAAGCTGAGATTGCATATCTCAGAGATGCAATGTCAGACACAATATCAGGCACTCGTTGTAGCTAGTGACGTCACTGTGAGGGGTGGGGTAAGGTGTGGGCATTTAAAAGCATTGCATGCAGCTCAGATTGGGCACCAGGTCTGCATCCAGATATTTAGCCCCTCTCATGATATCTGCCAAGAGACTTGAAACATGTTTACCTGATCTGATAGATGTAGATTAAACAGGGTTTATTAGAAGACAACAGACTCAAGATAATATTAGAAGGACACTTCGTGCAATACAAAAAATAAAGATTACATTAAAGCAATTTTAGTTAGCCTAGATGCAGAAAAAGCCGAAAGTGTCCATGATATCAATATTGTGCATGTTCATTATCATGAATTATTGAACATGTCCATAGGAAACACCAGGACAACATTTAAGACATAAAGGGGGACAGGTCTGGTGGTTAGATACTATAACTGAGTTCTTAGAACTACTGCTGTAACACCTGTTCTTAAAAAGCCTGGCAGTGACATTGAAGTGTTGCCTATCTCTAATTTACCATTTCTGGCTAAAATCCTTGAGGGTGTGGTGGTGGGCCAGCTACATAACCATCTCCAAGCAAATACTCTATTTGAGATATTTCAGTCTGGTTTTAGATCCGGACACAGCACTGAAACTGCTTTAGTTAGGGTCATAAATGGCCTTCTTTTAACTGCTGATTCTGGGGCTTGTGGCATTCTAGTCCTTTTAGATCTGACTGCTGCTTTTGATACCATATGTCACAGTATACTGCTGGACAGACTTAACAAGTGGATTGGTTTATCTGGTACGGTGTTTAACTGGTTTGCTTCATATCTCTCTGACTGCTCTCAGTTTGTCTGTCTGGGTGGTCATAGATCTCACACTGTCCCACTGCGTCAGGGTGTCCCTCAAGGGTCAGTCCTTGGTCCACTTTTATTTAGCATTTATATGTTGCCTCTTGGACAGATTATGAAAAAAATTGGCTTGGGATATCACTGTTACCGGAAATTAAAGCTTGGATGAATCAAAATTTTCTTAAATTAAACAGTTCTAAAACTGAGGTTTTACTAATTGGCACTCCTACCAATGTTAACCTGTGCAAGGATTTTAGGCGCTCTGTTGATAATCTCCAATAATCTCCTTCTACCCAGGTGCTCAACCTTGGGGTACTCTTTGATGCACAACTTAGTTTTAACTCCCACTTTAAGCACTTAACAAAAACAGCCTTCTTCCATCTCCAACATTGCACGGATTAGAGCCTTTCTCTCACGGCCTGATGCCGAGAGGCTTATTCATGCCTTTATCACATCACGCCTTGATTTCTGTAATTCACTTTTCGGGGGTTTACCTGCAAGTTCTCTCAAAAGATTACAGTATATTCAAAATTCTGCAGCACAGGTTTTGACACACACATCTTCGCACCATCATATTACTCCTGTGCTTCAGCAACTTCATTGGCTTCCTGTTAAGTCATGTATTGATTTTAAGACTTTGATTTTAACCTACAAAGCAGTGCACGGGTTAGCACCTGATTACATTTGTGACCTGGTGACTCTTTCCACTCCTGCTCACCATCTTCGTTCTGCATCGGAACTCACCCTGTATCAGCCACAGTGTAAACGTAAGACCATGGGGGGTAGGGCTTTCTCGTATTCTGCGTAAGCATCAGAAATGCCGCTTCTCTGGACTGTTTTAAGAAACTTCTTAAGACTCATTTATTTAGCATTGCTTTCAATTTATGATGATCATCTTTGTCAACTTATTCATTGTATTTTTATTGTTTATATTTTATTGTTTATTGTGGTTTTGTTTTACTGTTTTATTGTTTTCTTCACTGTTTTATTCTTCTTTGCCTTGTAGCGCTTTGAGTCTGATAAAAGCGCATTACAAATAAAATTCATTATTATTATTATTATTATTATTATTAGTTGCCTCACACTAAGAGTGTTGTAAGGTCAAGCTCTGACCGAGGACGTAGATTGCATGTTTTCCCTTGTGTCAGTGCAGGTCTTCTGGATTGCCCTTGCAGTTGAAATACTTTGGAGTCTCAGAATTTGTCTATAGATGTGTGAGAGCTCTGTGATGGACTTGCCATCACTCCAGAGTGTTTCCCTCTGGCTGAAGAAACTGGGATAGACTCCTGCCCTATAACCCTGAAAGGTTGTATTTGTGTGTATAGTACCTGCCACTAGTCCTGCTTATTCATTCATTCATTCATTTTCTTTTCGGCTGAGTCCCTTTATTAATCTGGGGTCGCCACAGCGGAATGAACCGCCAACTTATCCAGCATATGTTTTACACAGCGGATGCCCTTCCATCTGCAACCCATCACTGGGAAACATCCATACATACTCATTGACACACATACACTACGGACAATTTAGCTTACCCAATTCACCTATACCACATGTCTTTGGACTTGTGGGGGAAACCGGAGCACCCGGAGGAAACCCACGCGAACACGGGGAGAACATGCAAACTCCACACAGAAATGCCAGCTGACCCAGCCGAGGCTCGAACCAGCGACCTTCTTGCTGTGAGGCGAACGTGCTACCCACTGCGCCACCGTGCAGCCCTAGTCCTGCTTATATTATTGCATAATCAGTTCAGGCTAATAATCATTAAATGGCTAAATATTCTGTGTTTTGCCTCAATAATCATTTTGAATAATTATCTTGTCTTTTTTATTTTTATTTTTTTTTAATAAGCATTAGGTCTTGGAAAAGGTAATCTAAATAATTGTAATAATAAAACACCAGCTTTTACATGGTATTGATGGATCCCTACAAAAATGTTTACTCTTTACTTGCGTACACATTAATATGCAAATAAATGAAATAGCATCTTAAGTGGGACAATCCATTGCAAAAAAGAAAACTTTCTTAATTTTTTCATTTAAAGCAATAATTATTTCTATGCCATTTTTTACACAAGGGCATCCTCAAAGGTGGTTTTTAGTAAGATTTTGTATAAATTTGTCCTCAAAATACGGTTACTCCTACTGTATATATTTTTGTGTACCTGTAGAGGGATGTGTTGAAAGTTCTTTGTCATGTTTGAGGGATGGATTGTTATATTTGGTCACGTGGGCCAGAGGTTTGACTGACATGCCTTCATGCCTGAGCATGACCTGAAACAGGTGGACATACTTGACCCCTACACACACACACACACACACACACACACACATGTACAGATCTCCTAAAACACAGCATCTCTCCTATATTGCACACTGTCTGTTTACAGATTTTGTTCAATTTTATATTAAAGTGTCTTAAATGTGGGTTTTTAAATTCTATGGACCCCATTATAATAACAGCCTTACTAAGGGCCCACCTGAAATAAAATGTTAGCAATATATTTCCATGCATACAGAGAAAAATATTACAATAATGTATCGAATATTAAATGGAGACCTAATATTTAAAATCTGTTTGTATCTTACATGTTAATAGAATACTTAGTGCTTAAGCTCATGATTTCGTGACCTGTGTTTAGAAAGCAGAAATAAATAAGTAAAAGCGTAATACAATTCTAAAGTATTTTCCAATTATTATGTGTGTTAATAGGGAGCTAATGCTTTTATTTTTAGCTTAGCGTTTTCACAGAGAAATACACACACACATTCTCTGAAAGTAAAATCAAGTTCAGAAAATGACAAACTAAAGTGTCACAAAAACCAATTTACGTCCTTTATGGGACATGCTGTGATTAGTCATTCACGGATAAATAAACACACAGCCATATATCAAGTAATCACATTAGTCATAATACTAAATATAGGATTCCTTTTACTTACAAAATTGTGATGGGTCTGAAAATGACTTCTATTACTATTATTCAAACCAATAATAAAGACAAAGAGCAATTCATGCTAATAAATGAAAGGAACCAAAACTGTTAAAAGTGATTACAAGACCTAGATTAATCTGAAAGAGTGTTAAATTAATTGATCATTCTGGCAGATGCTTTACTCAGTGTGTGTATCAGGCTCTGTGTGTGTGCGTGTCATTTAATTCTATAGTATGAAACTCACCTTGCTAGGGTCCAGAATTAGAAAGATCCCTCAGACACAAATAGACAAAAGTCTACAAATCTAAACAAACATCTTCTGTCTCACACACTTTCTTCTGTACTCCAGCACCGACTCAGACAGAAAGAGAACCGACCCATACAAATACACTGTATCTCTGTGTGTGTGTGTGTGTGTGTGTGTGTGTGTGTGTGTGTGTGTGTGTGTGTGTGTGTGTGTGTGTGTGTGTGTGTGTGTGTGTGTGTGTGTGTGTGTGTGTGTGTGTGTGTGTGTGTTGGGGTTAATTTTGGCAGGGAACACAATCCCTATAGGGAGAATTTTGAAGAGTGTACCACCTGCCGTGTTTCTCAGAGTCTCTCCGGTGAGTGACAGCTGTCAGGACCAATGGCGTAGCTCACAGCCCTTTGAAGGAAATCAGTGCTGAAACACATTTTGCCTTTCTATTTTCGTTTAAGTGTGTTTAACAGCTAATAGAGAACAAATGGGAGTTAAAGAGCCAGTGGTAGACAGGAGGACTGGGATGTGTGGATTTGCTCGTATTGACTAGGTTGACTGTGTGTAATGGCTGACAGAAGATATTGCACATTCTCTAAAGACTAAATCTGTAAAGTCTGGACTGGATGGTAATTGAAGACTCAGAGTTTAAAAGAGGTTTATTAAATTATAAATATGTATAATTTTATTTTATTCATTTATTTTATTATTTTTCTGATTTGATTAAAAATGTAAAGGGTATCACTCAAGCATGCTAAATGAATAAACGTATCTGGATTCACATGGGATCCATTTAGAAGAATTCTTTTTTTGTTTTTTTTTTTGTTTTTATAAGACACTTTAAGTAATTATGACACTGAACCTGGTGACCTTTGTACATAGGTCAGTGTCAGTCCAAATTCTACTAATAAATAACCTCTAATAACAGACGTCCCAACCATTTATAAAGTAGGCATATGAACAAATTATTTAAAAAAAAAAAAAAGATTTTTGTCGTTATTCTGTCGATGAACAGATCAAAATTACAAAATGCTATTCCAGAGAGACTGACCTTGCAAATATGCTTAAAACTTACAGTCACTGTGATTTAACGGAGAGCTGGTCTTTTTGGAGATGTAGCGTCTTCTAGAGGCGATGTCCTGTAGAGACGCGCAAATAAAACCAAACACTAATTTCCGACTCCGTTACTTAAGTTCATTTTAGCCGTACAAAACATACGTGCTTTATCATAAACCGATAGTTCTTTTATTATTTTAATGTAGCTTATTGTCTATCCATATTTTACTTAGCTTAATTTAAATACATTTGCTAAAAACATATAGCCAATTAATAGTGTATTTGCATAAATAGATTTTCTTTTTTGTTTGTTTTATAAAATGTGTATTTCATATAATAGATTAAAAGCTTTTAATACTGGCTTAAATGTTTTATAAGAAAATAACGTTTAATATTAAATGTAAGTGGAACCTAAATTGCTGGAAATTATACATATTTAGCCTATGGCTGAAAACCACTGATGTAAAATAATGAAGTCAAGAACTGATAGTCTAAATGAATAAGTTTTAACTTAAGCACTTGCTTTAGTTGTTATTTGCAATAAAACTCAAGGTGTGAGTACCACAGATCAATTAATATTTCAATTTTATTTCATTGTAGAATGTTTTTACGCTACCAAATAAGTATGATATTTCATACAGCAGTAAATACTTGTCATGAAGTAATGTTTATGTACATCATTTAAAAAGTATTCTGAGTTACACATAAAAACATAATCACTGACGCATTATTATCATCAGTGTTGGGTAAAGTTACTTTTAAAAGTATTACAATCTTAAGTCACTTTTAAAAAGTAACAATGTGTTACTTAGTTAGCTACTTTTTAAGGAAGGGTAATATGAAAGCAGCCAATTGGCCCTATGTGTGTGGGTTGTTGATTTTTATTTTAAAATTAAGATAGCGTTTAAGATCGCAATAGGCCTATATTAACTTTACCCAACACGGATTATTGTTAACCCTCATTAAATATAAGTGTTTGAGTGACATGTTTAAGGCTTGAGGCTGAGCACTTCTAAAAGGAGCAGAGTTTTTGGGAGATCCAGGCTCCCACAGCGGAATCTTTGGAGTTATTGAGATGCCGACTGGTTGCTCTCGCCACAAGAAAGACGATTTCGGCGATGTTGAGCAGGATGCAGACGCCGGACACCGCCAGCATAAATATAGTGAAGACTGTTTTCTCTGTCGGCCTGGACACGAAACAGTCGACAATGTTTGGGCATGGGTACGAGTCACACTTCACCAGCCGGAACATCTTATAGCCCGGGTAAATCATGTAGAACAGATACATAAAGGCGGACTCGAACAGCACACGGAACAGCAGGCTGATCATATATGTCCACCAGAGGGCGCCAGTAATCTTCATCTTCTGATTCTTTATCGCCTCCAAGTCTTTCGGGCTGGTGCGGCCAGCTTGGCGATACAACTTTTTGTCGATGTGCCGACGGTGTGCAATGTGCATGGCGACCAGCAGGGCGGGGGTGGAGACCATGATAAGCTGCAAGGCCCACAGGCGGATGTGGGAGATGGGGAAGAAGTGGTCGTAGCACACGCTGTTGCATCCCGGCTGCTGGGTGTTGCAGATGAAATGCGCTTTCTCGTCGCCCCACACGCTCTCCGCTGCCACCACCAGAACCAGGATCCGGAAAATGAAGAGGACAGACAGCCAAATCCGCCCAATGCCGGTGGAATGTCGGTTCACGCCGCTGATCACGGCATAAAATGACGCCCAGTTCATTTTTGGTTCCAGATCTGAGAGACAGAGAAAAAGTCCACTGTTAGTCAAACACACACACATACACTCACTCACAAGCACGGTCAAAACAGTAGCCATTATTCATTCAGAACTCTTTTCAAGAAATACTTTGTTTTATTCGGCAAGAACACGTTACATTGATCAAAAGTGACGTTATAAAAAAGTGTCTGTTCCAAACAATGGTGAACTTTTGAACTGTTATTAAAGTTAACTCAAAACTGAAAATTCTGTCATCATTTACTCACGCTTCACTTGTTCCAAACCTTGATGAGTTTCTTTCTGTTAAACTGTTAAACACAAAAGAAGATCTTTTGAAGAAAGCTGGAAACCAGTAACCATTGACTTCCATTGTGTTTGTTTTTGCTTACTATGGAGGTCTCCATAGTTTCCAGCTTTCTTCAAAGTATCTTGTTTTGTGTTCAACATATTAAAGAAACTCATAAAGGTTTGGAACCACTTGAGGGTGGGTAAATAGTGAGTAAAATGTTAATTTTGGGGTGAACTATCCCTTTAAGACTTTATAGGTGTAAGTAACATTAGTCAACATGAACTATAAACAACGGGCTTATAATTTAACAGCAAAAACTTAGTTAATGTTGGGTAATATTCATATTCATGCTAGTTCACAGAGCGTCAACAATGGATTTGTAGCAATGCATTATATGTTAATATTAACATTAAGATTTTTTTCATTAGTTTATCTTAGGCTACACTAATGTTAACTAATGTTTATATATATATATATATATATATATATATATATAATGTATATATAACAAACTATATTGTAAAGTATTGCCTTTGAATTTTATACATTTAAAAAATGCACCATGCTTTGTACCAAAAACAAGCAGCACAACTGTTTTCTACATTTATATTAAGACCTTCCACAGTTAACATATATTAAAATGATATATTAATGATCATGTGACACTGAAGAATGAAATAAATGGCTGCTGAAAATTAATCATCGCAGGAATACATTTTAAAATTGAGTTTAAAATACTAAACAATGATTTGTAACATTTTAATACCATTTCACAATATCGCTGTATCTATTTTTTATTTTACAAAATGCAGCCTACATGAGCATGTTTTTTTTTGTTTTGTTTTTTTAAGCATTAAAACATTTTACGGAACAAAAGCTTTTGAAAAAAATGGCCCATGCAAATGTAAAAAATATCTAAATAGCATGCACTGAGGCAATTACATAGCTATACTGTATATCGCATGACGGTCTTGATTTAGGACACTATAATAACCACGTCTAATTCAACTACAAATACAGGTCTTCACAAACAATGCATGACACAAGAAAATATGTCATTATAACTAACTTAGATGTCCTTTGCTGTCTTGCACAAATGTTTTAAAACTGTATTTACTCCCTAGCAGCACTCAAAACCATTTACATTCCACAAGAAAAGCAAGCGCACAGTGAAAAAGCAACTACATCTACAGCAGAAAACAGCATCAGAGCAGAGAAATCGAGAGACAGAAAGAGATGTGTGCAGTGTTCAGCATTACCAGGCTCCGCAGGTGGTGTTAGTGGCATGGGCAGAGCCCGTGTTGAGGGGTTCTGAGACCCGCCGTGTCTCTGGTGTGTGCCAGTGTGTGTGTGTGTGTGTGTGTGTACTTCTGTCAGATGGAGTGTCTCCAGCTTTCAGTGACCATTTATGAAGGCAGAGCCACCCATGTGACCGGCGAACTCGCAGCCAATGCCATTCCTCCCATCACACAATGAAAGCGTAGGTTCAGTCACAGAACAAGTGTGTGTGTGCTTGGATGAGTGCGTTTGTGTGATATAGGTCACCAAGTACCTTCCATCTTTCACTTTTGACTCAGATTTGACATTTGTGTATTAAACAGGCTCTGACCTAACAAACAATTCATTATTTTAACACTCGTCTTGAACTAAGAGTTTTAGTGAGTTTAAAAAGGCAGTGGTTAGAAATATGCCAACAGTTTGGTTTGCAAACACACAGAATAACGTACAATAATACTGTATACAGCCATATGAATAAATCAAAGTGATGATACTTAACATTTTATGTTTTTCATTAATATTGTTGATTAATATTGATATTATATCAGTGTTTAACATTACATACTTTTACATTGTTAAAAAAAATCCTGGAAAAAAGTCAAGAAAACAAATATTTGTATGTTGCTTTAACTTATTTTAATAAGTTAATCAGGCTTAAACTAATTTTTTAAGTTATACAAATTTTACCCTAATATTCTTTGTTTGATTGATGTAAGTTGAAATGACTAGAAAAGTTCATTTGACTCTAACTCTTTAACTAAAAGAAATAAGGCAGAAAGATTTGTTTACAGTGTTTAAGTCAGTTTCATTTTTATTTCAAGAATTAATTTGAAGTTAATTTAAGAAAAACGTACAAATTTAGACCAGCAATATTTATTTATATTCATTACTTCTTAATATACAAATTGATGAATAAAAAGTGTTGTCCTAAAAAGATGAAATATATATTTCATATTATATAAGTCTTCAGTCATTGTAAAATATCAAATGTCTTCAATATACATCTTTCAAAGCATGTTTCTTTATAATATAGATTTGTTTTACTACAGTTAGTAAGGTGATGATTGTGTTTTATTGTATTAGTGACATACAATAATGACTGTCATCATAGAGATGAATAAAAGTACTGAAATACTATACAACCTCATTTTTTTCAAACACACATTTTTAGTTTCCCTTGAGTGGTGTTATGAAATAATATATTTGATCTGATCTATCATAACATGTAGTATTTCATTAACAGTGAGTGGTTGTAAACTTTCTAAATGAAGAATTAGATGGGGGTTTGACTGCTGGCTTCACTGGTTCGGTAGATGGTTGATTATTGGGTTGCTGGTTTGAACATGGTTGGTAGTTGATTATGACAGGGTTTAATTGGTAGGTTTAGTATTGTGTTTGGTAGGGTGGGTATTTTTGCTGATGTTTACCTGCGGTTGGTGAGGTCCCTGAGGAGAAGAAGAAAGAGAAGTCGCACAGGAAAGGGTTGATGTTTCCCCAGTGCAGATTATGGCGCAGCACCGAAGCTTTGCATTGCTAATCACCCGTGTCACGCTGTTACTCACCCCACTACAAACATCTCCACACAAAAGATGCTTGTGCTGGCGGTCCTTAACCATTCAGATCAGATCCAAGGCACACACCCACCAGCAGACACTGTGACGCAAATTATGTACAAATAATGCACACATGAACATACACCAACTCACACACAAGTTTCTTCATAGCTTTTCTTTCACACACAATCATTGCTGCAAACATGACAGTTTGGACATGTGGGATAGTTTGCACACAAACCAAGTATACTTGTTCAACAAAACTAGAGACAGGGATGATAAACAGCACACAAAGATTTAGCATAGTTTGTATTTGGATACAAACTATCATTAATAAACTTGAATTGAGCTCAATTCAGAATACTTGCCTGAAAGTAGGCTTACCAGTCTATCTACTTTATCTGAGATTTGCTGCTGTATTTGGTCTTGAATATTAGATTGTATTGAGCTTTGCTATTCTTTATTTTTTTAGTAGGCAAAAGTTATAGCTATATTTTTGCATCTGCTACAAATAGATTTTGTCAATGTTAAGGAGTATAGCATCATATGTTAAAGCAAAAAACATTCAAAGTAAAATAATATTGTAATTTAAATTAAAAAGTTAATAAAACATATTTTAAAAAGCTGTTAATTGCTTAATGACAATTTTATTTACTGAGTAAAGGGAAAACTTTAAATGAACGGAAATGTCCACAGTAAAAAAAAAAATCTTTTACTGCAAAATACAGTTAAATGTACTGTTATTATAAGTAAAATGAACAAGTCATATCATTTACAATACAAAAGTATAAATTACATTCTTGTAATAATTACTGTAACCGTGATTTTTTTTATTTATTATTTCTGTGAATCAATTAGAGCACCTTCAGTTTAATAGAAAGTATTTCAGTTTGTGAAATAATTAATGTTGTTTTTTTAAAACATTCACGTTTAGACAGTAAATTAAGATATACTGAAATTACTATAGATTAAGCATTATATTTTACTATTACTTATTTCTTAGTTTTCTTTTATTCCATGCTTTTTTCTTCAGTTTCAAGTTTTGCATTGAAAAGAAAGGAAATTAGCCTATTTTTTTCTTCCATTTATTCACTTCCCAGAGGTCCCCACAAGGTGATTCACAGTCACGCGCACAAGCAGACGGGCACAAACGCGCGAACGCGCACGGCCAGCCCCACCTAGAGGAATTGTGGGAAGACATGGCAGCTTCCGCTGTTTGTGTTCACTGAGTTTCCGCACTAATCAGTCACTAAATTGCTGAAGTAAAGTTAGCTTAATAAGTTTATCAGCGCCGCGGTTAGGGTTGTTTCGGAATGGAGGAGAGCGCAAGTGTGGACAGTGTGGAGTCGCTGTGCAGGTACCTACAAAAACATAAACACACACTCTTTAAAATATACACATAACGATTTGGCTGTTTTAAATTTTAATAACATTAAAATTTCTAATAAAAAAGCTTCCCGAACATCTTTATTAAAGGTTTCCTGACAAGCGTAGTATCTAACTTTGATCATTCATCTGTCAGATAGTATAGTTTATCTACACGTTAAACTCTGTCATTATTTACTCACCCTTGTTTTTATGAAACATGACTTTCTTTACTCTGTTGTACACAAAAGAGATGTTAACAGAATGACACAACTCCTTGTATAGAATTAAGGATGTATTGATAGTGGAGACTGAAGCTGTCAGTCTATCATTCAGCTTTATTTGTTTCATGCTAGAAATAAATTCAACGTGAGGTTGAGTAAATGATGACTGAAGGCTTATTTCTGAAGAACGGCTAGTTTACGATTATGAGTAAATCTCATATGTGTGCTTTAATCTTCATCTTCATGTTCCTTCAGCTCCGCCACGACCCGTTCAGATCGCTCAAGTGGCCCCAAAGTTTCAGACACAGAGCTGCGGGTTAGTCCCGTCTTATTCTGTCCATCAAACTGCTGTATGTGCTGAACCGTTACTGATACTAATCCTCATCTGTTACTTTTCTTTCTTATAGAGTAAAGGAAGGCCAATTGAAAAGGTATTAAATGAAAATATGAGCCAGAATGATTAATAACATAACATTTTAATTCCTGTGCACTGATCTGTTTTTCTGTGCGCAGATGTACAAAGAACCAAGTAAAGGCGAACTTCCTCTTCTGCCAGAGGAACTGGTTCAGGAATCCGGTACTTCTGCTACATTATACTGACTACTTTACATCAGCAGTTCGGATGATTTGAGTGGTGTGTGTTTAAATTGTGTGTGTGTGTGTGTGTGTGTGTGTGTCTACAGCTAAAGACGTGACTTACATTTGTCCATTCATTGGGCCTATTAGAGGGACTCTGACCGTCACTAACTACAGACTGTTCTTCAGATGCACTGACAGGGTAAGAGGCACACACACATGCTGTTTCTTTATGACTTCTGAAGAGAATGAAAAAAAAAACTGAAGGCTTCATTTTTAAGCCCCTCATATGTTTTTAGGAGCCAGTGTTTGGGTTAGATCTTCCACTGGGAGTATTGAGCCGAGTAGAGAAGATCGGGGCAGCAACTAGCAGAGGAGACGTCTCATACGGCCTAGCATGCAAGGTTTGGGTGATTTTTATTATTTATTTATTTTTTCAATCTAATATGTGTTAAAATGTGTGGGTTTTTTTATTAAAGCAAATTTAAAAATGCCAACTAACTGAAATAAAATGAGCTTATTATTTTTATACTTACAACTGAAAATATAAAAATAAAAGCTAATTTATAATACTAATTATTAGTTAATCGATATATAACAATACAAAAATAACACTGATGAATAGCCAGTGAGCAAATAAACTGTTGTGGCCTAATACATAATTGCATGATAGCTCCGTGTATATATGTGTCTTGTAGGATATGAGAAACCTGCGTTTTGTGCACAAAGAGCCTGAGGACTCACTAAAGAAATCAGTGTTTGAGGTGCTGATGAAATTTGCTTTTCCGGTGTCAAACAGCATGGTGAGAAAAAATAGTCTGAGAGTATAAGTTATTACATCATATAAATAATAAACTCAGCATTAGCATTTATTACTTCATTGGCCATCTCCTTCCTTTCTCCTTTTTGTTTTCTCTAGTCTCTCTTTGCATTCGAGTATAAGCAGGTGTTTCCTGAGAATGGATGGAGAGTGTATGATCCACTGGTTGAATGCAAGAGACAGGTACAGTGTGTTTTTATTTCTTTCTTTGTTTTGGAGTTATATGGAATGTGATGATATACAGTCATCCAGTCTTTATTGCAAAATAAAAAAATTTAAAGTGATTGGGCTGTGATGTAAATCCGATCATGTATATCTAACATCTCTGCTTCTGTCTGTACATTATTTTTATTTTCTTGATTGCTTTTAAGTGGTCCAATGAACATGGCATTGTTTATTATGATTATTGCATAAATGATAATTTAAATATTTTCCAGTATTGCTGGCTGAGTGTGCATAATAATTTTTTTATGCATGGGTGTGTAGATGATAAAAAGTTGGAATTAAAACATAATAAATATATATTTAATATAGTATACTGTTTAATTTACTAAAGTTTAAAAAAATGTTTTTGTGACTATTTTAATGCTACCACTAATATCAATAATAATATAAATATAAATTTGTTTTAAAGGTCCTGTGAAATTAAAATAATTTTTTTAGATGTAACTATCAGTATGTTAGTTTTAATGATATTTATAAGCTAGTGTGCTCCAAAACAGTGACAAAATTCACACTTAGAAGATAAACTTGATATAAAAATCCAAAGCTTGCAGTTTGTCACTTCCGCCTAAATTGATCAACAATTTTTTTTACATCACCCCATAATTTAGTTTCTCATCAAATCCTGACCAATCAAATGCTCAAATGGCTTTCATTTGATGTGCTTGAGCTCAGCCACTCTTACTAGCAAAGCTGTTAGAAAACAGAATGCTATTGGCTGTTTTTTGGGGGGAGGGGGAGGAGCTACTCTACATCCCACCCTCTCTTCATGTTTCAGTTGACATTACATCATTCATTTTTTTTCCTTCATCTTAGTCCCATATTTATCAGGGGTCGCCAGAGCGGAATGAACCGCCAACTATTTCAGCATATGTTTTACACAGCTTTTACACCCTTCCAGCCGCAACCTAGTACTGGGAAACACCCATACACAATCTCATTCACACACACATACACTACGGCCAATTTTGTTTACCCAATTCACTTATACCGCATGTCTTTGGACTGTGGGGGAAACCGGAGCACCCAGAGGAAACCCACGCGAACACTGGGAGAACATGCAAACTCCACACAGAAACTGGTTCAGCCTGGACTCGAACCAGCGACCTTCTTGCTGTGAGGCCTAGATTACGTCAAAATTCGAATAAAAAAAAATAAATACTTTTTTAGGCATTTCATGGGACCTTTAATATTAAATAATAATTATTATCAATGGTTATATTTAGCTCTTTCAACATTTGTAAAATAAGACGATGGTGTTATATAAGAGTCATTCAGCACAGCTGTATCTATCAGCATCACTTTACAAAAATATTTCTTCTGTTTTGATGTGTGTGTAGGGTCTTCCGAATGAGAGCTGGAGGATCTCCAAATTAAATGATCAATATGAGCTGTGTGATTCGTACCCAGCGACTCTAGTTGTGCCAGTAACCGTCACTGACGAGGAACTGCGGCGCGTCTCCAGCTTCAGGGCCAAAGGACGGATTCCAGTCAGTGTCATGACGTATTTTTGAACGTTCACACTTCCGTCTGTGTATATTCTTCATCCTCACCGCTGGCTCATCCTGGTCTAGGTGCTGTCATGGATTCACCCGGAGAGTCAGGCTGCGGTGGTTCGCTCCAGCCAGCCGATGGTGGGCCAGAATGGACGACGCTCCAAAGAGGATGAGAAGCTCCTCCAGGCCATCATGGATGCAAATGCACAATCGCACAAACTCTTCATATTCGACGCCAGGCCCAGTGTGAATGCTGCAGCAAACAAGGTAAACAGTCAGTTTCATTTCAAGTCTGTGTTTTAGATGAAATGGAAACTTTGAGCGACTGTGTCTGCATGTGTTTTAGATGAAAGGAGGTGGGTTTGAGAGTGAAGATGCTTATCAGAATGCTGAGCTGGTGTTTCTGGACATCCATAACATTCATGTAATGCGCGAGTCACTGCGAAAACTCAAGGAGGTCGTCTATCCAAACATCGAGGAATCTCATTGGCTGTCCAACCTTGAGTCCACACACTGGCTGGAGCATATAAAGGTGAGAGAAAAGGGATATCTATTTATTAGGTTTCTCATATGCAAAAGCAATAGTTCACACAAAAATGATTTATTGTGTTTTTTGTTTATGTTTATGTTTATTTTTTGTGCTGAATGCAAAATAAGTTATTTTAAAGAATGTTGGAAAACAAAAAGTGTCTATGACTTCCATAGAATGGAAAAAAATAGTATGGAAGTCAATGGTTACCAACAATGGATTGGTTTCCAACAGTATTCAAAATATTTTCTTTTGTGTTCAGCAGAAAAGAGAAACTCATACATCTTTGGACCAAGTTTAGGCCAAGTATGCAGAGTTCACACTGCACTATTTTAGGCCAGATTTTCACGAAACATAGATTCAGTTTCAAAGAAAGGCTCTTTCTCTGGCCGTTTGGAGTTTGGAAAAACTTTGGCAGGAGCACCCTTATCTTTTTGATGTTTCATGTTACATTCATTCATTTTCCTTAGGCTTAGTCCCTTTATTCACCAGTTGTCGCCACAGTGGAATGAACCACCAGCTTATCTAGCATATGTTTTACTCAGCGGATGCTCTTCCAGCTGCAACCCATCACTGGGAAACATCCATACACACTTATCCACACACATACACTACGGCCAATTTAGTTTATTCACCTATACTGTCTTTGGACTGTGGGGGGAAACCGAAGCACCCAGAGGAAACCCACGTGAACATGGGGAGAACATGCAAAATCCACACAGAAATGCCAACTGACCCAGCTGGGACTCGAACCAGTGACCTTCTTGCTGTGAGGTGACAGTGCTAACCACTGAGCCACCGTGTCGCTGTTTCATGTTACAGTGAATACAGTTTTTGATGTCTGTATTCTACCACAGTGGGGTACCATTTCCAGACCTGCACAAGAACTCTAATTTCATGTGTGGTCTTGCATTATTTCCTTGTGTGTTTGATTGTGAAACATAGACTGCATCCAAAATGGCCCCCTATACCCTCAAATAGTACACTATTTGAGTGAGCTGCTATTTCTAGTGGTGTCCAAAATCATAGTATACGTTTACTAAATCATAGTAGATGTTCATAGTGAAGTGAACATCTACTATGAACATCAACAGCTAGAAAATACCCATAATGCACTGTGAGGGTTCTCACACCGAATGAATTTACGCATATGACCACTAGATGGTATCTAAAGCACAATCCTATAGGTGTATGTTTCAAACTAAAATATTATTTAATTAAAGTAACGTTTGTATACATAACAGAAATCACAAGTCTTAGTTTCATTACTAATAGACAGCTAGTGTTAAATATCTATAAGAGGGTCTGACCAAGACGTTGGAAATTGTATCCTTCTTAGAGATTTATCAATTTGAGTGATCTAATTAACTCAGTCATTTCATTCACTCCTTCAAGTGGACTATATTAGGGGATTAATGTAGGGAATAGTGAGTGAGGGTATAGGGGGCAATTTCTGATACAGTAATATTCAGCGTTTCTCCCTATATTCAATTTACGCAGTGTTTAACCTCCTATCCGACAACTTTGAAAATCATGCAGTGTGAACATGGCGTAATCGCTAACAGAATTTTTGGGTGAACTATCCATTTAAGAAACACAAAACTGAAGAAGATGGATCTGATTGTGTGTGTTTGATTGTCTGTGTGTATGATAGTTGATTCTAGCAGGAGCTTTAAGGATAGCTGATAAAGTGGAGTCTGGGAAGACCTCAGTGGTGGTTCATTGCAGTGACGGCTGGGACAGAACCGCTCAGCTCACCTCACTGGCCCTCATCATGCTAGACTCGCACTATAGAACCATTCGAGGCTTTCAGATACTGCTGGAGAAAGAGTGGCTCAGTTTTGGACATCGCTTCCAACAGGTTAGTCAACTAACTGCTCACGTGACAGCAAGCAAGGGGATTCAACTAAATAAATTACATTTTACCTATACTTCTTTTGGCCAGGCAAAAAAGTGGATCCAAGTTTCTGTTTGGATCTAAGTGTGCAAATCCCTAAAAGTCTATGATTGTATGTTTATATTCCATGAATATGCAAAAATTCATCAAACTCAAATTGTGAAGGAGGCTTAATATTTATGCATTCGTTGACCACTATTCAACTTTACAGCTATTGTAAGTCTTGAGAAATAGACGGAATATTTAAATTCAGAACAGTTATGGTCAACTGTAATTATATTTTGCAATATTATTATTTTAAAGACAAAGTCAGCTTTATTGTCAATTCTGCCATATGTACAAACATTCAGAGAATTAAGATTACGTTACTCTCAGACCCTGGGTGCATACAAATAATAAAAAAACACTACAAGAGGAATGTAAATATACAATAAATACAAACAATTGTAGTAAAAATTATGTAAAAAAAAGACCAAAAAATCTGATATTTGATATGATATATATTTACTGTATTTCTGATTAAATAAATGCTGTTCTGGTGAGCATATTTATCTTTTTACAATATAATCTTTACTGATAGTACAGTTGAAGACTAAACCAGCCCTCCTGTGTAATTAATTATTTTTCAAATAAGGGGTCATGACCTGAGAAACCAAAATTTTCTTGATCTTTTGCCATATAGGAGGTCTCACCACTATAAAAACATCCTGTAAGTTTCATAGCTCAAAACTTTGCTTTTACTCTAAAAACAGCTTGTGTTGAAGGTAGTCGGCAAAAATGATGGAAAATGGAGTGTTCTACTCTATGATGTGATAGGATGGATAAGCCCCGCCTCCACAGAAGAGCAGTGCCTACTTTTAGTTTACTGCCTGTTCAACCCTGTTAATATGCAAAAACTGTCAGCCAATCAAAACAGTGGGAGTTTACTTCTGAGTCGACAGTCTGCCATGGCCAATGGAGGGTTCTGATGAGAGTCAAAAACAGCACAACAAAATAGTACATTTAAAAAAATCTTGATAATATTAGCCTATATTAGTGAATCTCAGAGAACAATACAAAAAAAAACTGGATGTAGTTCAGGACCCTTTTAAAGTCAGTTTGTTTATTGTGAATATATTTTTTAACTATTTGTTTAACATTATTTGTGTGTATAGCGAGTGGGTCACGGTGATAAGAATCACACAGATGTAGATCGCTCTCCAATCTTCCTGCAGTTCATTGACTGTGTCTGGCAGATGACAAGACAGGTGAGTTTAACAGAGCAACACCTGCACACAGTGTATTGCTATGATCTGATCTGCATGAGTAATTAGCGTTTATCTCTGTGTTTATAGTTTCCAGCAGCTTTTGAGTTCAATGAGTATTTCCTCATTACAATACTGGATCACCTCTACAGCTGCCTTTTTGGCACGTTTCTGTGTAACAGTGAACAACAAAGACTCAAAGAAGTAAGTGCAAGCGTACTATTGGAAATTTCTGCAATAGGAACATGGAAGTATTATTATAGCATCGATATAATATTCTAGTTTATTTAATATTAAGATTTTTCCTGTTCCATTTCTGTTAAAATGTTTTCAGATCGTAGTATTTTGTTTGTGTTTTTGCCAATTGCATTGGTAATTTTAATACATGAATATACAGTCGTGGCCAAAAGTTTTGAGAATTACATAAATATTGGAATTGGAAAAGTTGCTGCTTAAGTTTTTATAATAACAATTTGCATATACTGCAGAATGTTATGAAGAGTGATCAGATGAATTGCATAGTCCTTCTTTGCCATGAAAATTAACTTAATCCTGAAAAAAACTTTCCACTGCATTTCATTGCTGTCATTAAAGGACCTGCTGAGATCATTTCAGTAATCGTCCTGTTAACTCAGGTGAGAATGTTGACGAGTACAAGGCTGGAGATCATTATGTCAGGCTGAATGGGTTAGAATGGCAGACTTGACATGTTAGAAGGAGGGTGATGCTTGAAATCATTGTTCTTCCATTGTTAACCATGGTGACCTGCAAAGTAACACGTGCAGACATCATTGCGTTGCATAAAAATGGCTTCACAGGCAAGGATATTGTGGCTACAAAGATTGCACCTAAATCAACAATTTATAGGATCATCAAGAACTTCAAGGAAAGAGGTTCAATTCTTGTTAAGAAGGCTTCAGGGCGTCTAAGAAAGTCCAGCAAGTGCCAGGATCGTCTCCTAATGAGGATTCAGCTGCGGGATCGGAGTGCCACCAGTGCAGAGCTTGCTCAGGAATGGCAGCAGGCAGGTGTGAGCGCATCTGCACGCACAGTGAGGCAAAGACTTTTGGAAGATGGCCTGGTGTCAAGAAGGGCAGCAAAGAAGCCACTTCTCTCCAAAAAAAACATCAGGGACAGATTGATCTTCTGCAAAAGTATGGCGAATGGACTGCTGAGGACTGGGGCAAAGTCATATTCTCCGATGAAGCCCCTTTCCGATTGTTTGGGGCATCTGGAAAAAGGCTTGTCCGGAGAAGAAAAGGTGAGCGCTAGCATCAGTCCTGTGTCATGCCAACAGTAAAGCATCCTGAGACCATTCATATGTGGGGTTGCTTCTCATCCAAGGGAGTGGCTTCATTCACAATTTTGCCCAAAAACACAGCCACGAATAAAGAATGCTACCAAAACACCCTCCAACAGCAACTTCTTCCAACAATCCAACAACAGTTTGGTGAAGAACAATGCATTTTCAAGCACGATGGAGCACCGTGCCATAAGGCAAAAGTGATATCTAAGTGGCTCGGGGACCAAAACGTTGAAATTTTGGGTCCATGGCCTGGAAACTCCCCAGAACTTAATTCCATTGAGAACTTGTGGTCAATCCTCAAGAGGCGGGTGGACAAACAAAAACCCACTAATTCTGACAAACTCCAAGAAGTGATTATGAAAGAATGGGTTGCTATCAGTCAGGATTTGGCACAGAAGTTGATTGAGAGCATGCCCAGTCGAATTGCAGAGGTCCTGAAAAAGAAGGGCCAACACTGCAAATACTGACTCTTTGCATAAATGTCATGTAATTGTCGATAAAAGCCTTTGAAACGTATGAAGTGCTTGTAATTATATTTCAGTACATCACAGAAACAACTGAAACAAAGATCTAAAAGCAGTTTAGCAGCAAACTTTGTGAAAACTGTCATTCTCAAAACTTTTGGCCACGACTGTACATATTTAAAAAAATAATAATATTTTTAATTATTGTAGCACACAAAGTTAAATGAAAATGAGATATTTTTTTTTACAAATTTTATTTCAGTTAATGTTTATTTTATTACAAGTACCAAAATTGAAAAAAATAGTTTGCATAAAAACAAAGTTTTGTTTATTTATTGTTTGTTAATTTATCTTAATTTATTATGTTTATTTGACTGATAATGCGGTTATCAGCAGATGCTTTTATCAAAAGTAACTTAACCTTAATTTACTTAACCTTTGTCATTGTGTTTTGAGCATTTTTATGTCAATATATTTATGTTTATATATATTTATATTAAAATATCAGTCATTTTTAATCATAGTCACTGAACTAAGATATTTAACAGACAGTACTACACACTAAATTTAAAAGCAGCAAATGAATGTGTTTCAGTCTAAGGGAATGTCTGTCTTTGTGTTTAGGAAGTCCCCAAGCGCACTGTGTCTCTGTGGTCATTTGTGAACAGTCAGCTGGAGGAGTTTGTGAATCCGCTGTATGTGCACTACTCCTCTCATGTACTGTTCCCCACTGTGGGTATTCGACACCTGCAGCTTTGGGTCTCCTACTACATACGCTGGAATCCTCGTATGCGGCCACAGGTACACACGTGAACAGATTTTGCAGTGTTATAACAGGAACAGATCTTTAAACCCAGCATTTCTTTGCCTTGTGTCCAAAAATAGTCGCAAAACAATTTCAGCGAGATACTAATGGTCCAATCTAATTCAATAATTTATACTAAGCTAATCTAAAAGTGTTCCCGCCAGACCCGGAGATTGGTTGAATGGATTCAATAATAATTCAATAACTCTAAGGGAGTTGTAAAATGAGCCTATTTCCAAAACAAAAAGTGGTGTGTTCTGTTATTTTTGTGTTACCTGCATATATGTTGTTTTGACTCTCAATGTGCTGACAACCATTAACTCGCATGATATGAGTCACTAAGCACCAGTTTCAACTAAAGATTCTCCTACATCTTTGATGACCCGATGAACTATTCCTTTATGAACTGTAATCATTTCATAAGTTGTTAAAGGCTTGTATTGCCTATCCTTGGTTTGAAAGTATGATTAAAATTGCATTTTAGGAGCCTGTCCATCAGCGCTACAAAGAGCTGCTAGCGAAGCGTGCGGAGCTTCAGAAGAGAGTGGAAGAGCTGCAGCGTGAGGTGTCCAGCCGAACTGCCTCCTCCTCCTCCGACAGAGCAGGCTCTCCTACACGCTCCATCACCCCCGTGCAAACCTTCGTTTAAGCACTCGACAGACTGACGAATGTAGATCCTTCACACTCCACGTGAGCGACACGCGGTTCTCCTGTTATATGCAATGATGCGCAACTGATGTACATTCACACACTAACATTCACCTTGCTGCTACCAGCTGGCTGGATGGATGAAAGAAGCTTTTAATCACTAAAACTGTTTTATACTGGTATTATATTAATACATTTATTGAGACTAGGGAAGCATTAACACATGTTAGAAACATTACTGTATAAGCTGTATGTAGTTGAACTCTGTGACTGAGCATCACATGACCAAAGTATTGTGATGTCACTGAGATTCTGCCTGCATCATCGCGATGCGGAGGTCTTTACTGCTTCAGGGTTTTATGTGTCTTTACTTGAAATTGCGAACTTTCTAGGGCTTGTTTAAAACGACACTATCTAATCATGTTTTAGAATATGCTTAACTTTTGCTTATACATTAATAAAGTGTATTGACACTAATGGCAGTGCTAATCCACAGCAATAAAACACTTGCAGTATGTGGGTCTTGCTATATTTGCATGGAGTTATTAGTGAGCTAGGGTACACTTTTTTGGGGTAGTTTTTATGCACTTGTGTAGTTGGGCTGCATTCTTTCCTAGTATACTTCATAGTGTGGAATTGAATAGCATCTGTGTGCCTCAGATAATGCACAAAGCACCAAAGTAAGGAGTAATTTGATTCGAGTATACATGCTGAATTAGCTGTAATACAATTCCAGTCTGAATAACTTTTTGAAAAACAGTACACATGAATATGAATGAGTCAGTGTTATTGTTAACTAAAACTAATTAAAATTAAAGAATTTAAATAAAAACAAATATTCCTTGAAAACAAACATTACAATATAAATGATTAGAAATGTTGTTTTGGTAACTTAACATATGTCGTTTAATTACTAAAACGAGAAACTAAAATAGAAAAATTTTAAAAAGCATGTTACTGATAATGTTTTGAATTAGTTTTCCTTGTGAGTTTTAGTAACATGCTTTTTTTCTACTTTAGTTTCTTCACAAATGCATCATTATATAGACACAACTAAAATAAAACCGCAATGAATGAGGAATAACGTGACGTTCTCAGAATTTGTGTAGAGGAGGGAAATCTGTGTAAGACAAATCATATGTGTGATTGACCTAATGACTTTAATTATGGCCCTGTTGTGCTTCCAGATCTGCTGAGTCTCTTCCAAATGTTTACTCTTGTTATAAACTGCAATAACATTTGTCATGCAGCATAGAAGACCAAAACGTTTTTAATCACTTCGACATCCTGTCATAAATTAGCATGAAGTGTTCTGGCTCCAAGCTTACATTTCAAATAGTCAGCTCCACAATAATTAGAACAGACTGTTGACACATCACAGTGAATTGAACTTAGTGAAATGATGACAGTTGAAATGATTTTAAGTGATTTATATATAAAAAAAAAGATAAAAGTACATAAATACAGGAATATTTACAGTGTTTATGTTGGTTTGAAATTGTTTTTGTATCTGTGAACCAGCGGCCCTCCTCTGGACTTCACCACTTGCCCCTCTTGCTCCAGTCTTTAGGAGTGAAATGCAAGCATTTGGGATCAATGCGGAGGTGGCGTTTCTGCATTGCACACTCGTGACCTTCCACTATGTCCTCGGACAAGGTGAGGATATATTGACCCTTCAAGGGAAGAGAGGTAAAACACACAATTCAGAATCTAAAAAAGACTAATGTTACATGACTTTCATGCGTTTCTTTCTTCTGTTGAACACAAAAGAAGATATTTTGAAAAATGCCGGAAACCTGTAACCATTGACTTCCATAGTGTTGGTATTTCCTACTATGGAATCAATGGTTACCAGTTTTCAGCTTTCATCAAAATATCTTCTTTTGTGTTCAACAGAAGAAAGAAACTCATAAAGGTTTGGAACCACTTGAAGGTGAGTCAATAGTGAGTAATTTTAAAAATTTGCGTGAACTATCCCTTTAAAGTGATTTCTTGCCTTATAATAATTGATGAGGTTGAGGTACTGAAGGGTGGATATCACATCTTCTTTCTTGATGCTTGTGATCTCACTGATTTCACTGAAAATAAGAACAGCACCATTAAGATATGTGTGCCTACTAAGTTTTAGAGATCAAACAGTACTTGGCACATACTTGATGGTAATCTGTGGCCGTTCTCCATTCTCTGATTTGAGGTCCATGAGGATCTCCAGAATGGTCTGAGACCAGTATGAGCGGTAGGAGAGTAGGCCCAAATCAGACAGAGGTTTCTCCGGGGTGCCCGTCTTTCCTTCCACCTTTGAGAGCTCATAACCTTTAAGACAGAAACGTGAAGCGGGCAACGATAGGGATTATTATATACACTTTTCTAAAAGGCATGAATTATTGATTTTAATTTTTTTTGCCTTTACTGTGATAGGATAGTGAAGTTGGATAAAGAGGGGACAGGATCAGAAAAGGACTGCGAGTCGGGATTTGAAATCGGGCAAAGTTGTCTGCACTAACTTGACTGAAAATTATAAGCAAAAATGTTGCTTGAAAAAACTACTGTATTTTGATGAACATTAGTCTGAACATTAGCAGTGGATCAAAATTGCATTGGTGAATAGTTTTTTTTAAATTAAAATAATGAAACGTCTTCAGTTTAACATAAATTTATTAAGAATTGAACAAAAACAACAGAAACGAAGATTTAGGGGCCGATCACAGCAAACGCGAGGTGTGCAGGGCGCATAAGCAGCGCGCAAAACGCTCGCGGCCATTAGTAATCATTCAAAAAAGGCGACTCTCAACGCAAAAAAAGTGTGTTCGGTGTGGTCGGCCCCTTACTCACTATTTACTCACTCTCAAGTGGTTCCAAAGCTTCATGAGCTTCTTTATTCTGTTGAACACAAAAGAAGATATTTTGAAGAAAGATGAAAACCTGTAACCATTGACTTCCATAGTAGGAAAAACAAATACTATGGAAGTCAATGGTTACAGGTTTTAAGCTTTTTTTCCAGAGTATCTTCTTTTGTATTCAACAGAAGAAAGAAGCTCATAGAGGTCTGAAACAAGAAAAAGGGTGAGTAAATTATGACAGATCTTTCTTTTTTGGGGGGGGTAAAACTATCCCTTTAATATTAACTGCATGATACAAGCTGGCAAAATAACATGACTTTCATTCCATAAAATATGATAACTAAATTTGAATAGTCCTGAAAAACTGTCAAATCACTCACTGAACTCAATTAGCAGTTTGCCATAGCCTCTTCTCTGGTAAGGTGGTAACGTCAGGATACAGGCCACATTATAGTCCTCTGTTGATTCTTTTTCCTTTATTGGATGAGGGGAAAAATACATCATGTTTAAGGGGCTTAAAGACTATTCGGATAGCATACAAATGTTTAAAGAATTCCAAACGATAAAACAACAGATTACCTTTGAGAAGTAGCCAACAATATGGAAACCTTTTGGGTCGTACTCAGTCATAACATAGAAGAGGAAAGGGTCAGTGTCGTAGTACAGGGTCTTGTGGTCCAGGAAGCATTTGGCCAGTAAACACAAATTTTGTGAATATGCCTGGGAAAGAGTTACAAATTTCAGACCATCAAGACACCACAAAGATATACAGTACATTCTACAATAAGTGTTAGTGTAAGGAAAGAAGAACATTGTTTAATTTAGCCACTTAATCAACATCACTCTTGTTCATTCAGAGATATTTACAGTCGAATACAAAACTATTAGCCATCCTGTGAAATTTTAATTCCTTTTCAAATATTTCCCAGGTGATGTTTAACAGAGCAAGGAATTTTTTTTAAGTATTTACTATGATATTTTTCTACTGGAGTAAGTCTTAGTTCTTTTAGTTTGGCTGGAATATATGTTTAAACTGCTAGGTCAATATTATTATCCCCTTAAGAAATATATATTTTTTATACAGAATGCAGTATCAAAATAAAATGTTATGTACTGTCATCATGGCAAAGACAAAAGAAATGAGTTATTAGAAATTTTTGGTATTAAAACTACTATGTTTAAAATCTCTACATTAAATAGGATTTGGTAAAATATTGGCTAGGCGGCATGGTGGCGCAGTGGGTAGCGCAGTCGCCTCACAGCAAGAAGGTCACTGGTTCGAACCTCGGCTGGGTCAGCTGGCATTTCTGTGTGGAGTTAGCATGTTCTCCCCATGTTCGCAAGGGTTTCCTCCGGGTGCTCCAGTTTTTCCCACAGTCCAAAGACATATAGGTGGTATAGGTGAATTGAATAAACTAAATTGCCACAAGTCCAAAGACATGCGCTATAGGTGAATTGGGTAAGCTAAATTGTCCGTAGTGTATGTGTGTGAATGAGAGTGTATGGGTGTTTCCCAGTGATGGGTTGCAGCTGGAAGGGCATCCGCTGCGTAAAACGTATGCTGGATAAGTTGGCGATTCATTCTGCTGTGGCGACCCCTGATTAATAAAGGGACTAAGCCAAAAAGAAAATGAATGAATGAATGAAAATATTGGCTAATAATGGGCTAATAATTTTGTCCTCAACTGTATGTAAAATCATTAAACCAAATCAACTTTGTCATCTGATTTCACACCTTGTTTTTCCTGCCATCTATTTCGAAAAAGGAGATGGTTCCTTTGCGGTAGATCTCATTTCCTGGAGGATGCCGAAGGTTGCATTTTGTCTGTAAGGGTTACAGCAAGACTAATTATTTGATATGAAATATAGCATTTACTATAAAAAAAATGCAGTCATTTCAATAAGAATCTGTTTATTTAAGAGTTTTGCATATGTGATTTTACTTGTTTTCAGCTGCTTGATTTGAAAGTCACATGTTAGTGGTGATTCATGCAAAATGTGACTAATGTGACACAGCTGAAGCCTTAACTCTTACCAGGTGCCTCTGGAGACATTTGAGGCTCTTGAGGTATTTGAGACAGAATTCACAAAGGTATATAATGGGCAGAGAGGTGAGCTCCTGTGGGTATGGAGAGAAGTACCAAGGCTTCAGTCTGTGTCGGCCCAGCTCGATACAGCCTATGTTCTTCATTCGAGTCACGATGTCATCATGGCTGCGGTCGGACACTAAACTCCCAGTCATGCGTGGAGCAGACGGGATTCCATCTGAACTGTCCTGGGAGTCCTGAGATAAGAGATTAGCGTTAGGGAGAACGGTATGAAACAAAACAGCTTCTTTTTTTTTTATCTTCAAAAAAATGTTTGAGGGTTTCATATAAACTGTTATGCTTTTTAATATCGGGGCATTTACACCACACCGTTTTAAACCAAAAACAGAAATCTTTGATGTGTTTTGGCTATTCGATTAATGGCAACAATGTTTTTAGAGCCTAATAATGCAGAATAATCCTGAAAACAGGTGTCATGTTTAAAAAAAACTGATACAAAAACTGTGAGTTTGCATATTACATGATCAGTCTATAGGCATGGTGGACTGCAGGACTGTATGTGTGCAGAGGTGTAGAATGTCTTAACAAAGGGAGATTGCCATCTACTGGCCTGGCATGGATAATACAATGTTTTTAGTCATTTTTAAAGATTTGTGTGAACCAGGATCATCTTGACTAAACTTTTTAAAAATGTAATAAAATGATATATTTATGTATTTAGTGCAATGGACTCATTGTTGCATTTCCGGAATCCATTATATCTACAATCTGTGACTGTGCAACAGCCATAAGCCTCCATTATGATAAGACACAATAGCAATGGTAAGTAAATGAGCCGGACCTCTCCTGGCAGCAAATAGACGGTGGAGCAGCGGGGACTGTTATTCTGGAACACCTTTACCATCTATAAAAACACAAGGGGTTGCAAAGCTTTGGGACATTTTAAGGTTGGTGACAGAGCAGTAAAAGAAAAAAAAAAATAATAATTGGAAAACAATTCAAGGATTTGGTTTTGATTTGAACTCTGGTGCACTCGTTGTCAGTGACGGTTTCTAAAACGCTTCATATAACTGAATTTGTATAACATGATATCTCGGAAAGCACTTTAATGAGACATAAAGAAAGAAGTAGTTCCCTAAAACATCACATTCCTACTTTTGAAAAGACATTGAGTATTTTTGCACGACTGACCTCATCTGTGCCTCCACAATTCTTTCTTTTTCTCCCAGGCTGAGGAGGAGTAAGATGGCGCTGGATGGATGTCGTGCCATTCTTACAGGAAAAAAACAAACAAGCAGAGAAAATAAAGAAAGGTTTGGTTACTGTTACCCATATTAAACAATTAAATTATAATTCGCCAATGTCTTTCTTCCATGTCAGGTAAGGGTGCATGTTCAATATGGGCAATACAAATTTTTTCAGCAACACAACAGGCATCCTGATCTAACACGAATGAGACAGGTATTTTTACATCATTTTTTGGCACACAAAAGTTTTCTTGGAGTTTCATATGATTACAGAACCACTGAAGTCCCATGGAATTTGGTTCCACTTTATATTAAGTGGCCTTAACTACTAGGTACTTACACCATAACACAAGCACAATGTACTTACTGTGTTCATATTGTATTGCACTTATGATGCATTAAGGGTGGGTTCAGGTTTAAGGAATGGATTAACAATGTAATTGTAATTAAAGAAATTAATTACAGATGCAATTACATGAAATCATTTAAAAAAATAAATACAATGTAAAAACATGTATGTATGGTACATTTAAATTAATCATTTGGTACAATGTAAGTACATAACAGGACTCCACAATAAGGACTGCCCGGGGCCAGCGCGAGATGCTCGGGACAGTAGACAGGATCATTACTGGCCCGATGCTGCCTTGTCACTAAAGTTTAATTTGGCTGCGACTGTTTTTCAATTGCGCGCAAATACAGTCTTAGGGTGCTTTCCAACGTTTGTTTCGGAACCTGTCTCATTTGCTCAGTTTGCGCAGTTTGTGAATACATGTGAATCCCACAATCGCATTCAAATCAATCGGTCCGAGATCGCCTGAATGAGGTGGTCTTGGCTCGATTGAAACGAACTCTGGAGCAGATCGATTGTACTAAGAAAGCAAAACGATCCAACAAACCAGGCTATATCATAGTGTATTATGGTTGTGTAATAGGCATATATATGGCTATATGAAGAGAGAATTATGAATAGGGCGGGATGCCATTCCTACCGGCAAATGTGCATTTCATGTCGAATACGAAAGTGAAAGCATGCTGAAATATTACCGAGTACTGTTAGGAAAATTGACAGAAATTACCATCTGATAATTTTTCCATATTTTGTATTAGGGCTATTATTTTGTTCATTTCTACACTGACACCTCAAAAGAAAGATTAACAATGATCTGCTTCATGATCTGAATGCAGTCTTGGTTCATCTGTTATTTCTCTCTATAATTTAAGCCTATAATGCATATTTCTGGCCAATGTTTTTTTTTTAAATGGAATGATTAATTCAATAGATAGATTTTTACAAAACTTGACCACTGAAATGAGGCTATGTATGAGAAAGTCTTACCTCTCTGATTTATATTTAGTGACGATGTCTGTGGGTGTCAAAATTAAAGTGCACATTTTCGCTTTGCTTAATAATATACATATATATAATCTTTTTTTTTTTTTTTTTTTTTTAACATCACAATTGAACTTTTTTACATTGTCAGTTGTATTTAAAGAAAAGTTATGCTGAATAAAAGGTGTATGTATACAATTATGTTTGGTTTTTGACACATTATTTAAAATTTGTGGTTAAGAAATAGCTATTAACTTTTTTTTTTTTTTTGGTGGGGCCAGTGAAATATGTTGGCAGGGCAAGTAAAAATCTGAATCCCGATTGGGCCAGTAGAAAAATCCTTAGCATTGAACCCTGCATAGTAATTAAGGCCACTTCATATAAAGTGGGACCTGGAATATTTTGACAGTTTTTGGTTCATTTTTTTTTACTTAAAACATCTTGGGACCCTTGCTTGTCTATTGGAGGATGAGAGAGCTCTATGATTTCATCTAAAATATCGTAATTTGTGCTCTGAAAACAGACAAAGGTCTGAGGATTGGAATGTCATTGGGATGAAATTTATAACATAAACATTTTTGGGAAAATTTACCCTTTAAGATTTTTGGTCACATGAGAATTTACACTATGAAAGCAATTGAATTAAATAGTTTTTTATAAAGATTTTTTGAAAAATGCTAATGTTTTGCTGTATTGGTCTTGATAGATTTATTGGATTGTCCGGATTGTCCGTTCATTTGATTTTCACCAAATTTGACTCAGATCATCTTCAGACCATCCTGACAAAAACTCTGGATGGGGTTTAGAAAAGAACAAGCTCAAAAAGTTTCATTTAATTTAGTATTGTCCAGAAGTAAACGGGGCTAAAGACAGCCTTGCTTACTGTGGTTAGAGAGGTGAGCGGTTCGTGCTCTTCTCTGGATTTAATGTTGAAGGATGCATCTCTGATTGCTGTATAGAGTGCCGCCTGACTGGCCTCTGCAGAAGCTGGAAGTGATGGCACTGGAGTCGCTGCAGTCACTTGTGTGGCTAAAGAGACTGACTCCGCTTTCCTTTTCTGTAAGGTCAAACAGAAACAAGACAGCTACTTTTTTTCCTCTGCATGAAAAATGAGTGCAATAATTCTTTAAAAGGTACTAAATCCATCAAAAACCATAACCATGAGTGAACTTCAGACACTTACCACGTGAAAATAAATTAAGAGCAATGAGTAATAATGAAAATGTCCTGACTGTGTTGAGAGCTTTTACATACAGAACAGATTTGCTTTAGAGGTAACAAAACATTTTTTAAAATTCTATGTGCAACGAATACAAAAGTTGTGTCTAGTATTTGAGATGTGTTTCAATCATTTGTAATCTCTACCATTGCTGTGTGATTCACATCTTTCATTTACTGTACATTTATCTGAAAAGGTTTAGCCAGGTTAAATTGAGACGAGGCAAAGACTGCATCCCTCACACTTTTTCGAACAGTTGGGCCAATTCAAATTGGTCTTTAATTCAGCCCATTGGTCATAAAATTTCAGTGGACAGATTGGTCAGTATGGACGGGGTTCGTCTGTACCGGTGTGGGGACGGTTTTGCCTCTTGAAGGAGCTGAAGCAGACTGAACATGAAGATCTAGACTCTTCTTCTAAATTTGAACAGAAAGTGAGAGAAGATGGTAAACAGACTACATAGCATGCAAATTTGAAAACAACTGTGATATACTGTATTTCTCTGCCACTGAAGTGCGGGAATTGCGTTTCTACACAAAGTCAGGGTATAGATTACATTCCCTTACCACGTCTCTTTCTGGCGAGCTCGGACGAGACCCAGACAGGCCATTCTTCATGGGGGTCTTTGCCTCCTTTTTGGGAAATTGGAGCTTCTTAATGTCCAGCCGGTCTGGAGTGACCCATTCGTCCAGGCGCTTATTGACTTCCAACAAACAACAAATTAAGCTGACCTTTTTCTCTACAATTAAAGCCTGAACAGATGTGTTATTTAACCCTTGTGCATCCTTATGGACATTTTTGTCTTTTTCATTTTACTTTTTGTGATCATTTTGGCTGTTAATGCTAACAACATATAATCTGACGAAAAAAATTATAATTTATTTTGATTTTAACAGTTCACCTTCATTTCCCTCCATTAATCTACTTTACATTGGGTACAAAAAGACAAACATTTACCAGTATAAAACTGCAAAATTACATCTTGGTGCCATTTTAACACAACGTCATACACTCTTGAACAAACTTCTACTCTGTTGGTAATGCTTCAACATTTTAGCTTTTAGTTTGTCATAGATAAACCTGTGTGTTGCACAGTGGTTAATAAAAAAAAAGTCTTGAAGCAAGAAATTAAATAAAAGACTAAATAATTGAGTCAGGCAGTTAATTAATACTCACAGTCAACATAGTGGACATAGTAGAGCTTCCTCCCAGAGATGTCTTTGACACTTAAGATTTCAGCCAAAGCTATGGAGGAACGAAACGATAAATTGAGCAAACCTTATTATATCTACTTGTGTATTATTAAACTGTTATTAGCATGTAACTACTCCTGTGTTATAACTTGAGCGTCCATAAACAAAGTAGAGAAGCTGCAGTGTTTTTGTTTACATCTACAGTATAGGCTGCTGCTGACAGGCTGATATACTTACGCCATTCGTCTTCGTTTTCTTGATTTCTCCGCAGGACTGGAAGTCGACAGCCCTCGGTTATTTCAACCTATGGGGACATAACGCAATTATAAATGGCATCGACTTATAAATGCAGAAGAAACTGCATTTAAATCGCTGCTAACACGACATAAAACCAACTGTTTGTCTATTACTCACAGAGTGGTCCGCCATTTTTTTATGTGACGCAGAGAAGTGTGCACTGAGTGACGCACTGGATAAAGCTCGTTTGTTCCTCAATCGAAATAAAAGTTTTATTTGTTTTTACTTTAGTATAATAGTGTAGAAAATAAAAACATACTGAAAAGTTTGGAAAAATTTAGATAAAAAAAAAAAACATATTTAAGTCTCTTCTATCCACCAAATAATAAAATAAAAGTATGAAATGTTCATTCATTCATTTTCTTTTCGGCTTAGTCCCTTTATTAATCTGGGGTCGCCACAGCGGAATGAACCGCCAACTTATCCAGCATATGTTCTACGCAGCGGATGCCCTTCCAGCTGCAACCCATCTCTGGGAAACATCCATACACACTCATTCACACGCATACACTACGGACAATTTTAGCTTACCCAATTCACCTATACCGCATGTCTTTGGACTTGTGGGGGAAACCGGAGCACCCGGAGGAAACCCACACGAACACGGGGAGAACATGCAAACTCCACACAGAAACGCCAACTGACCCAGCCGAGGCTCGAACCAGCGACCTTCTTGCTGTGAGGCGAACGTGCCTCACTGCGCCACCGCGTCACCCACATTTGATGCTCCATTTTATTATAATTGTTAAAAACCTTCTCCTTCACGCTTTGTGAAGTCTGTTATATATTACCATCTAAATATATATATTGAAAAATACTTTGTTCATCGTGAACGTTTAATTGCTTAAAAGTTATATGTTTATATGTGATATGTAAGGAAAGTGTGTGTGTGTGTGTCTGTGAGAGAGAGAGATTTATATATATATATATGAATAATATGATATAAATGAATATGATATATTGAATAATAATAAGATATATTATTTATTTAATTATTATATGTATATATCTTTTTTTTATTGCTACTATTACTACTACTATTTACTGTGTTTACTGTTGTTGTTTTTTTTTTTGTAAATATATGTATGTTCTTTTATTTTTTAATGTAAACTTTATAAATGCTTTGGCAATACATTTGTAACATTTGTCATGCCAATAAAGCAATTATTGAATTGAATTAAATTGAATTGAGAGAGAGAGAGAGAGAGAGAGAGAGAGAGAGAGAGAGAGAGAGAGAGAGAGAGAGAGAGAGAGAGAGAGGAGAGAGAGAGAGAGAGAGAATTCTTATCTTTTTCTGTTCTTCGTCATCTACTTTGTGCTTCAGCTCTGAAATGGATTATTCTTCTGGGAACTCATTTACTATGTTAAATATCACCTTTGTAATTTAAATAAATAATACAAATAAAAAATGTTTCTAATATATTGAACTTGCTTCCATCTACATTTCGAGGTTCTTTTAGGGTTTATTTTTTTGCCCTGGAGAGAAAAATCTGACTTCCTGTCTGAACCATAATGGAGCCCCTTACAGTTGCGGACTCTACAGTTTCAACTCGAATTCATAAGAAAGGGTGGGCTCTTTACATCACTTAACGCGTCACAAAAAACAGTACGTAGTTTTAAAATGGGAAGGACGAACTCTTTGATTGGCCCTGATTTTTCAAAACCGTTCTTCCCGCCCATCAGCGCTGGCTCCTGATAGGTAGTTACGTCTTTCCTTTGTAGTCACAGGTCGCATCCGGTTCGTGCGTCGACTGAGATACAAAAAGGAGAAAGCAAAAAATCTTACCAGGAGCCGAAATACCGAGATATGAAATCAGGTTTTTAGTTATTCTTTTTACCTATAACCATATATGTAGTATTGATCATGTGTTGTAATCACTAATGTTTTATAACAGTATCGGTAGAGCAGTTTTAGATGGTTGGAGTCGTTTTATTTATCGGGATTAAGTGCAGTTTTAATTGGGATTGAATCGGCTCAGGTCTATCCTCGTCGCATGAGTTAAAGGTCGTCTGCGCGTTGAGTGTCGTTATATTTTAGCAGTAGCCGTGTTTGTGCGTTTGCGGATTTGGCGATGGCCACATCGGCCCTGTACGCCTGCACCAAGTGTAACCAGCGGTTCCCGTTCGAGGAGCTGTCGCAGGGCCAGCAGCTCTGCAAGGTGAGCGGAGAGCGCGCACATGCACACACACATACTGTTGTTTACATCAGCTTAAAGAGTCTCTGCTGGAAGACTGTGTCCTGTTTCAGCTCAGCGAGTTATGTAAGCGTTAACGATGAACAGCAGAAGCATTTAGAGCTTAAGCTAAACACTGCTGCTGTCATAAACCCAACAAGATCCTCTCCACTAGTCATACGTGTAACATGATTTTTGTACTAAGTTAAGCTGCACTGCTTCTTTGTGACGTATGGATGTGCATTTAAAAACAGGACATGCGTCTAAAGGCTTAACTTGAGACATCTTAAAGCACGTTTTAAGTTAATAGCATATTATTGCTTGATTTCCCCCCCCCAGGAATGTCGGATCGCGCATCCCATAGTAAAATGTACCTACTGCAGATCAGAGTTTCAGCAGGAAAGGTAAGAGACAATCACATAAATAAATTATTTTTTTCCTCCAACGTTAAACAAAGTGACTGGTAAAGGCCCCAATCGATGTACATGCAGCAAAGTTCTTCATTTGGGGGTACAAAGTCTGAAATACCTTAGCAAAGTATTTCCAGAAGTTTAAAGTATTTTAGTATAGGTACAGAGATTAGAGTTCTTTGAATCAACTTGGATCTGAAAACCAATGGTCTGACCTGAGATCCTAGTGGGTTTGGTCTTGAGTGATTTAAAATAAATGTGCGATCCTATTACTTGAGTTTCTGTTTACAATAAACTTCCGCTTCGTCACCAGAGAATGTAATGAGGTTTGAATTTAAGAATTTAAGAAATTCAGCCTCTACTTGAGCTTTGGTGTGGATTCTGAAGAAGAGAAGAAAAATTTATTTTCCTTCAGTTTAGTCCCTGATTTATCAGGGGTTGCCACAGCAGAGTAAACCTTTCTATGAGGCAACAGTGCTAACCACTGTGCCACCCAGAAAATAAAAAATATGGTTTTAAAATCACACAGAAATTCATCATATAGATATAAGATCCATCTGGAAATTCACTCTCTTCATTACAGTTTGTATTCATGTAGGAAAGGGCTTTTCTTTTTTGGGTGCAGAATCTCTTCAGTGGAGATGAGCTAAACAGCACTGTAGACATTAGAAAATGCTAGGAAATCCATGATCGACGATATTGATTATATATTTTTTGTCAAACTATCACACTTATTTTGTGTCTCCTAAGTCTTATGGTCACAATTGAAAGTTGAACTCAGAGATAACTTGTATCCATCAGGCATTCAATATAAAAAAGTAATAACAAATTTAATTAATAATAAAAGAAATTGAGAAGTGGCAGGACACCAGGATTATTGCTGACTGATATCAGGATTGCAGACAGTGAGCACACATCAATGACATTGACTGAATTAGCTCTCACTGGTCGGGTTTTTCGTTTAAAAAATGTATGTATTTATAGGGTTCAGGTAAGAATTGATTTAGGTTAACTTCTAACACTAATAACAAACATCCAGATACCAACCACATGGCTAAGCGCAGCGTTTAGATTAATGTTATTATTTTTATTTATTTTAAACGCATAACTAGAATGAAGGTGGATAAAAAAAAACAGCAGTCCAGACAAGTACCCGTGGCTTAATGGTTAGGGAGTTGGACTTGTGATCCAAAGGTCTTAGCACTCAAAGTTACTAGTAACTAATAAAGTTATGCTAACTAATAACCTTAACTTCTCCGAATTTGATTGTAGTTTGATCCGAATTTGACTTAACTTCTCCGAATTTGATTTGACAGTAATGTGTACCTTTTGTAAACAATTAATATTGTGAAACAATAATTATTGTGAAAAGTGCTATACAAATAAACTTGAATTGAGTGTTGGGAGTGAATAACCAATGCTCTCACCACCCTCAATAGGCTTGATTTCATTGAGCAAGACACCGAACCCCCAATTGCTCCCTGGCATCCCACTGCTCCAGGTGTATGTTGTCAGTTGCTTTGGATAAAAGCGTGTGCTAAAATAAGATGTAAATGTAAAAAAAAGTAATGTCACGTTTATCAACAAATTTTCATAAAGTAGATATGTGTCACCCGACTGACAAGTGCTGTTTTTGATTAGACTTCAGTTTTTATTACAGAGCACTTCCTTCACATGTTAACATCTAATCTCAATGAACTGAAAAACTGTTGTAAACTCTCATAAGACAAATGCGCCAACCATTACATTGTTGGCATCAATATTATCGATGATCATTTATGGATTATCAGTAAATGAACCTTTAACATATTCAATTGTTTGGAAAAAATAAAAGAAAGGGTGGCACGATGCCTCAGTGGTTAGCACTGTCGCCTCACAGTCACTGGTTCGAGTCCCGGCTGGGCTAGTTGGCATTTCTGTGTGGAGTTTGCATGTTCTCCCTGTGTTGGCGTGGGTTTCCTCCGGGTGCTCCGGTTTCCCCTACAGTCCAAAGATATATATATATATATAGATATATCTATCTATCTATCTATCTATCTATCTATCTAGATATCTCAAACAAAACTTTATATATGCCTGATTTTATTCTAAATTATGTTGATAATTTATCCTTTGTAATTTTTCCTGTACTAATGCACAATCTTTCCTTTTTCTCAGCAAAACCAACACTATCTGTAAGAAATGTGCACAGAATGTCAAACAGTTTGGAACGGTAAGTTCACATCACGTTTAATGAACTGGCAACCCCACAGATGTGTGTGCTAATATCATCTTCTCTGTTGCCAGCCGAAGCCATGTCAGTACTGTAACATCATTGCTGCATTCATTGGGACCAAATGTCAGCGCTGCACCAACTCTGAGAAGAAGTACGGCCCTCCACAGACCTGCGAGCAGTGCAAGCAACAGTGTGCCTTCGACAGGAAGGATGAGGGAAGGAGAAAGGTGACCAATCACGCATGCACATTCTTATTCAGTCGTATTACTCCTCCACACTCTCTGGCTGTGTTCTCTCACACTGCATGTGTGTGTGTGATGTGATTCACCACTCTCTGACAGATTGACGAGTCACTGTCTCCTGATTTCAGCACAACTGAAAGCCGGAGTTTATCAGAGCTGTCATTAAATACTAGACATGTTGTAGAAAAAAGCTGTTGTTTATGCACAAAAACAGATGAATCATTAAAGCCCACTTCTCCTACCAATGTTAACAGCTTATCAGCCGTTATTGCATTCTTCGTGATATGGAAACATTTGCTGTTATGTCTTTAAGTCTTTTTTTTTTTTTTGAAGGTTGACCTGTTTGAAACTTAGTTAAAAAGAACAATTTGATGATGCTGGTGGTACAGAAATTCACTTCACCGTGAAAATATTCAAACCATGTAGATGTTATGCTTACCATTAACCTTGAATTGGAGCCTGTGACTGCATTTTGACTAATTTTATTATTTATCATGATTTTTTTTGCCATGAAAATCTTTGAGATGTTCTCAAAGCAATTTTTTTTCCCATTTAGAGGTGAAATAAGTGTAAATTTAAGTGTGAGCAGTAGAGGTGGGATTTTTAAGGACTTCACAATCTGTTACTATTCTGATTCTGGAAATCACAATCCAAATCGATCTGGCAGGAATTTAAATAATGTCATACTGGACGAGATGCATCACAATGTTTCTATAAAATTTCTAAGTTGGTCCATCTTTAGTCCAAATTAAGCGCATTCGACAGCATATGTATGTGCCTGACGATGCTCATTATTTTTCTGTTTCCAGCTCACGCCCACACAGTCCTGCATCGTCACAATCTAATTTGAGTATAGAATCAATTCTGAACTTTTGAGAATCATTTGAGAGAGAGTGATGATGCGTCAATGAATTTTTTTTCACCCACCCCTAGTGAACAGCAGTGTGGGACAGTGTGTGTGTGGGACTATTTTCTTAATCATCTATTTCAAAGTTATTTGTTCAGTATTAGATTTTTGACTGTTATAGGCTGTGAAATGTGCGAAATCATTCAGCGTAGTGATATGTAACTGTAATGCGCTCAAGACCTATCTGGAACTACATTAGCTGTGCTTTTCCCTCAATTTTGTTCAGCAGCCAACCAGAATTGTGCGTTCAACAGCCCCCGTAGTATTTAAAGAACATGAAAATGATTTTAAACACTCTTGCTATAGATGTTTGTTTTCTCGTTGTGCAGGTGGATGGGAAACTCTTGTGTTGGCTATGCACGTTGTCGTATCGTCGCGTTCTCCAAAAAACGAAAGAGCAACGAAAAGGCCTCGGCTCTTCCCACTCCAACTCCTCTTCCCTCAGCGAGAAGGAGCATCAGAGACACCATCACCATCATCAGCACCACAGACACGGAAGTTCACACCACAAGTGAGCACAGATGATAAATTGCAAATACCACATAACATACAGAACATTGTTTTAATTACATGAACACACACTTGTTTGTTAGAAATCTCAATGAAAGATTTTGTTATTCTGCATGTGTGTTTTACAGAATAAGTGGAACCTTAAGTCCAGAGCAGGATCAGGGATTGTGGAAGCAGAGGTGGGATTCATCTCTTTTATTTGTTTCACTTTATTTTGTGTGCTTGTTTTTTTTTATAGATAGATTGACTCTAATTTGGTTCTCTTGTATAGCATTCAAAAGGAAACGCCAAAGAAAAAACCCAAACTAGAAACAAAGCCATCCAATGGAGACAGGTAATTACTTTTCACTGTATTTGTCAGTCTCTCGTGAGGATTTGTTGACGTATTGCTTTTAATGCGAAAGCCATTTCTTTTTCTTTCCCTCCAGTAGTTCAATCACTCAATCGATGGATTCTGGAGGCACGGATAACTTCATCTTGATTAGCCAGCTGAAAGAGGAAGTGATGTCACTGAAGCGCATGCTCCAGCAGAGAGACCAGACCATCCTTGAGAAAGACAGGAAGGTAATTTGTGATGTCATCTCCTGATTCTGCAATCTTTTCCAGGATGACTCACTTTCTCAGATTCATTTTTAAGGACTGGGGTCAGTTGCTGGAAAAGTACATAGAAATGGATGGGTTTATAAAGGTGTGAATAACACATTGTTAGAATTATCTCTTTAGGCTTTTCCTGCTGTCTGTGATCAGATGCCCACTTCACAGTCAATTTGCTGCCAGAGTAGATAATCATGTTTGAGTCGTTACTAGAAGTCCATAATTAAAGATTGGGTGCCGTTGGGTTTGCAGTTATTATGCATTTCTTTGAAGGAGCTTGCTGTATTGAAACTCAAAGTAGTTTAAACATTTTTAGAGGCTTTAGTTTGTTTACCCTTCATTTCTTTTTAAATGTTCTGTGAGGGTTTGTTTGGTGATGACACAAGGGATACTGGTTCACTGCCATAGATGATATCAGCACCCAACTAAAACAGTAGATAAATGAATGACTTCTGTCCTTGAATAGTTTGCAGAGAACATTTCATAATTGTGTTTATGGTTTCAGCTGACGGAGCTGAAGGCAGACTTTCAGTACCAGGAGTCAAATATGCGGGTCAAGATGAACAACATGGAGAAAGCACACAAAGAGGCCATGGAGCAGCAACAGGTCACTTTACCCCATAATCTTAAACTTGCCATTGTGTTCAATACCTAGTACTTGGCATTTTTTGTACCACCTCAGGTGAGGTACCTAGCGAGCTGTACCATTACCAAAATGTGACGTACAGTAGTTAACATTTGAAGTGAATCAAAAATGTTTTTCTAAATTGTCCTAGGACAAGAATGGGTGTTGTTCAATAGTTTTAGGACCACTTTGATAAAGTGATGATCCACTTCAAATGTTGACTACTGTATATAGACCATTTCAATGTGGTGATGTCATTGGCCCATGAATATTTCCTGCTTGTTATCAAACTATTTCATAACTGTAACAAGAGGCAATTAAATCATAACTTAATGTTAAAACAGCTATCATAACATTATTTATCAATATGTGGCTCTTTTGGGATTCTCGAAAGCTATAGAAATAAAAAATGTGAAACAGGAAATACATTGGGACAATTGTTTTTGTTTACATCCCTCAAAATGGTCTATACACTGCTAATCACCAATTAGTCAGAGAGAATTGTCACTACCAGAGACCATTGGATTTGTGACGTGAGACAATAAACCCATTATGCTTAAATAGTGAGCAGCAGCCACTGCGCAAGAACAGCAATCGCTAATAAAGTCATATGCCCACCCTCTTTAAACAGTGCTAAATTGCAGTGGAAATGCAGATCGAGCCAAACAAAACAAAGGAAGTTGCGAGCCATACCATTCTGTGCAGTGGAAAAATGGCTAAATACACTTACACCATACAAAATAGCTAGTGTTAACAAGAATAAATATATTAATATATAATCAATTAAATTTTGATTAGCAAGGCACTGATCCTAATTTCGACTGCCTTTTTTTAAAATCTAGAAACAAGAAAATTTGCTTCATCACTGGCTGAAATATCTGCAGAGATTTTAAAATGACAGACATCCACTGCATTGTAAACACAATCCACAAAACGATACTGCATATATTAGCTTTAGCAAGTAGTGATTTAAAATCGATTAGTGTCTGTTTTTCTGGCCAGTCAATCTATAATTTTCATTAATTGAATGCATCCATGCTGAACCAAAGTACACATTTGCTTTTAAAATTGAGTCCAAACTTTTCATCTGTAGTGTATGTATTATTCACTAACTGTGTGTTTGTTCATTTCTCAGGCAAAGAACAGAGAACTGTTGAAACAGGTTGCCGCTCTTTCAAAAGGCAAGAAGTTTGACCGCAGCAGCAGCTCTCTGCTGTTACCATAGCAATGACCTCACGCCATAGCAACGCCCTCTTACCCTAATGTGTCATTACTGTGAGGAAGCTTCACCCTCCATCGCTCACACATTATCTGTGTGTTGTTTTATTATTCTGATGATGTCACATATGCAAAACTCTCAAATTATTATTGTTTTTTTTTTTCTTTCTTTCTTTGGCTGTTTTAGTAATCGTGTATATTTACAAAACAGACACAACTGTATAGAGCCATTTCAGGAGCCCTGGCTGATTCCAGCCTCAGATCTCATATGCAAAATGTTTTAGAGTTTCTGAAAACTGACAGAAAGAAGCAGAGGTGCTGTCGACAAATGTATGGAAATATTATGAATTGAATATGCTGAACAGTTTTATATGTGCTCAGTTCATCTCTCTTTCTATGTCTTTACTCTCTCTCTCTCTCTCTCTCTCTCTCTCTCTCTCTCTCTATCTATCTATCTATCTATCTATCTATCTGAATCATGGAAAGACTGTATTACTGCATGTCTTACTGCCTGGTCAACCATGTGGTTTTGTATATTAACTGATTTCTCTGTTTTGTTTGGCTTTGTATTAGTGATATTTCAGAGATGAATTTTGCAGGCCTGTATGAGACACTGCTGTTTTAGTGAGCGAGGCTCTTTTATGTCCCCCATGCATTCTCATCTTTTTACTGTCAGACACTTTTGTACTTTTTTTTTTTTTTTTTTCTTCAACACAGACGTTTCAGGAATATTAAAGCTAGTAAAAACCTTTAAAAAAAAAAAAAAAAAAACTAATTCGTTATTATGCTTATTATTATTATTATTATTATTATGCATGCTTTCAGAATGTGCGTTGCTATAATAATTTTGTATTTTTCTAACTTAATTCTGATTTATTTTCCTAACCTTTTAAATCTGAAGTGTTCATGTAGCCCTTTGCTAATTTTAAATTATACAATGTACGTAACTTGTAAAAGTAATGTATTCTGACTACTTGGAGTACTTTCTTGTTACTTTTTACCTCACTTGTTTATAGCGTACATCCTTACGAATATTGTAATATAAAATACATACTTTTTACATTTGTGTAAAGAATGCCACTAGCCAACATTAGAAAAGTGTAATCATATGGATTAAATTATGAAAAATGAAAGCGAGAAATTGACTTTAAATGGTATTTTAGCAAATATAGGAAATTTATTTTAGGAAATGATTGTGAATCCCTGCGTCACATTAAACAACATTAATAAACATGACAACAATTACGTTGTCAAAACAATGTAGTTATGTATATAAACGTGTAATAAAAAAAAAAGCAAATGCGACACTATTAGGAAATGTATTAAAAGAGGGCTACATCATGTGCCACGTCATCAACCGTGGTTATTAGTTTGATTCTGTTTAACGTACTGTTATTCACTTTAGAAAATTGAAAATAGCACCTCATATTAATGTCTTTAAAAGGGAATTTCCACCTATACAGAGATTTGAAAGATTATGAAAGGTGAGAAGGCTAAAATTGTTTTAATCCCCTACAAAGTTCATGGTTGGTGTGTTTGTACTGTATGTTGATTAATTTATTTTATATATTATGATTATTTATGGAATAATTGTATGTTGGACATATCTCAGTTTGTGAAAGATAATAGTGGAATTTACAAAAAGAAAGAACAAACTTCAGTAAATAGATAACGGCTGACGGGTGTTGCAACCGCACTGCTAGGTGTCAGTATAAGTCAAGACTAACTTTGCTCTCAACAGAGTCTTTAAAAACGTCGGTCTTTCATTGTGGTTGACAGTATTTTTGACATATATTTTTAAAATACGAATATAACAAATTGCTACGGTGGATTGTTGTGAGTTATTATTATGCAAGAGGTCTGTGGAAGACTCGCTTTTAATCTTTTTTTACTTCAATGTTTGTCCCTCTGCGACTACCGTAACATACCCTCACACGTGATGTTATGTGCGTCTCGCGGTGGCTGATGGGGTATCCGCGAGGGGCAACAGCAACAACAGCCGGGCTAATCTCGAAAAACTGGCGTTATAGTCGTCTGGGATTAGAACAATAGATTTTCGCCTTGATATATTTTTAAAGCTTAAGGTGGGATTTATTTCCTACTGCTGCAGGTAAGAGTTAAAATTATACAACGCAAAGTTCCGTTGAAAATACCTAACAATACTAACAGTTAGCATTAACAGATGTGGAGTATAAGCTTTTATCTAAAAAACATCTCACGTGTTTACAGTACATTTTTATAACAGCTCAAATACCACTACATATCTGGTATATTAGACGCTTGTAATGATTAAGGATCTGTTATGATAGTAAATTATATGTTGGTTGAATATTTAGTAACGTTACAAGTGTTGCCATGAATATAGCCAATGCTGCTGATATGACATTAAAACTTAACTAAATATTAGACTCTTGTCTCACTTAACTAATCACTATTTGCACATCCTCTAGAGCAGGGGTGTCAAACTCAGTTCCTGGAGGGCCGGAGCCCTGTACAGTTTAGTTCCAGCCCTGCTTCAACACACTTACCTGTGGGTTTAAAACAAGCCTGAAGGACTCAGTTAGTTTAATTAGGGTTGGAACTAAACTGTGCAGAGCTACGGCACTCCAGGAACTGAGTTTGATACCTGTGCTCTACTGGTTCCAAATCTAGTTTTTTTCTTGTTTAACAAGAAAGAAGATATTTTTAAGCTGAAAACCTGTAACTTCCTTAGTATTCATTTTCCTGCCATGGAAGTCAATGGTTACAGGTTTCCAGCTGTTTTCAAAACATCTTCTGTTGTGTTATACTGTTGCGACAGTATAAAGAAACTCAAACGGGTGTGCAATCACTTGATTGTGAGTAAATTTTTCAGTTATGGCTGAACTATCCCTTAAAGTTGATGTTAAAATAATGCATTAATTTCAGGTAACCGAAGATGACCACTGCAGCAAGGCCAACGTTTGAGCCCGCACGAGGAGGACGGGGCAAAGGAGAGGGCGACCTGAGTGCTCTGTCCAAACAGTACTCCAGCAGGGACCTGCCAGGACACACTAAGATCAAATACAGGTGATGCTAATGTCTCTTTAGCAAAAGAATCCATCATGTGTCATAGTCGGTGTGCGAAAATCATAGAGGATTTTTGCGAGGCAGAGAGAGTTCCATTAACCCATGTGTCCCTGCAGGCAGCCCACTCAGGATGCTCCCGAGGAGGTTAGAGCCCGTGATTTCAGACGCGAGCTGGAGGAGAGAGAGAGAGCTGCTGTCAAGGGCAGAGACAGAGGAGCGAGAGGTGAGGAAGTTTGTATTAATTGACCTTATTCTTCATGTACGAGTGAGTGCAGCCATTGGAATCTGAAACTTCCGGTCTCATTCAATTCCATTGATTTTTAGATGTTAAAAACAGCTCGTTATGCTGCTTGATGTTGCAAACTGAGATTTTATTATTATGTTATGCTACGTTTTATGTATAATCATGAACACACTTGTTTGTAGAGTAAGTAGTTTGACTGTTTCCTGCCGTTTATTATTCCTAGTCATTTGTCCCATAGGCAACTGAATCGGAAGTTCAAGAACGAGTGCACTGCATTGTAGAATAAGGTCAATAGATGTGTCATTGGATTTGCCATTTGCATTCAGAGGAAGAGTTGAAAATGGAGAGGTGAAGTTGGACATTATGCTCAACATAATGATGTTCAGATGTTGTTTCTTACTTATCGCAAGATGCTGTTGATTTTAATGCATTATTATTGAAATGCACAGTTATTTCAGATGTTCTCATGTAGCTGTGTAAGCATTTTTTAATTCAGTAGCTGTGAACTTAATTCAGTATCTGTATGTACAAGAATATAGTTAGAGAAGAATAAGTATAAAATACAATTGTAAGCATACACTGTTTAAATGTCAGATTGTTTTATTAAAATATCCAAAAAACACTACATCTCTTATGAATTTCCTGACTTGTGTGCTGACATTATCCCAAATCTTTAAAAGAATGTTCAGATATAGAGAAATAAGCTATTTTGATACCTAGAGAGCAAGCTATAGAGAATATTTTTAAGATCTAAAGAATAAGCCATGCTAATGACATCACACACACCCTCGATTTTCTGTTTGGTTTGGTTTTATAGAAAATAGGGAAACGTCAAAGATGCTTTAATTTGTTGTGTTTTATTAGACTCCTTAGAGCAGCATTATAACAGAATCCTAAAATGTATTTGTTTTGTCGCGTCATGCTCATTTCTCATCAACAATTGCTTCAGCTGTCTTTTTTTTTATAGCTTTGATGGCTCTCAGCCTTACTGCGCTTTATGTACTACCATGATAATAAGTTTGACAATTCCTCACTCAATCACAACACCATCCAACTACGCCTTTGATTGTTGTGAATACGTGCCCTCTAGTGGCGAAAATTACATGCTGTGCCTTTGTTTTCTTCGTGTTTCAATTTATAAAAAGTGGCATTAAAATATACGGTAAGTATCTCAGATCAGAAAAATTTCTAACCGGAATGCACTGCTTCAAGTCAGTGTAATTACTGTACAAGTTACAGTAATCAAACAAGCAATATGTAAATATTTTAGCTTTATCTCAATTTCTGAGGATTAATTGTGATCCCATTTTCCTTTAGAACACACAACTTCCTCATCTTCATCTTCTTCATCCTCCTCGTCCAAGCGTCCACGTCTGGATCAGATTCCCGCTGCCAACCTGGATGCAGACGATCCACTCACTGATGTACATGTACTCTCTAACAGACACTTAGGTGTGGTTGCAGGTTGTTTTTTGACAGCAGATTAACGGATAAGTTTCTGTATGCTGTAGGATGAAGACGACTCTGGCTCCGGTTCTGACAGTGATGATGACACTGCCGCCCTCCTGGCCGAACTGGAGAAGATCAAAAAGGAGCGAGCTGAGGAGCAGGAGAGGAAGGTGAACCTCATTGACCATTTACCTCACTGATTTTTGTCATATCAAATACATTTAGTTGAGAATTATTGAAAAATAAACCCCTTCGAGGTGATCCTGATTGTTTTGTCAGGTTTTCTATTGTTATAATGACTATTATTTAGGCTGGGCATTTTATTGTTGTTTTGTGTATGTGTGTGTGTGTGTGTGAAGGAAAGGGAACAGAAGGCAGAGGAAGAGAGGATACGTATGGAGAATATTCTGAGTGGGAATCCTCTGCTTAATCTGGCTGGCCAACAGCAGCAGCAACAGCAACAACAACAACAACAAACACAAACCAAGAACACATTCAGCGTGAAGAGAAGGTAACTTTGGCCGCATTTACACCGCATGCTTCAAGTGACCCAATTTCGATTTTTATTTTTTGTTTATTGATGCATATTATTCAGAGAGTTACCGTATCAAATATTAAGAATCAGTAAGACATCAGTTGTTCCAATCTATCAGCAGAAAACAAAAGTCCCACTTCTATTTTTAATTTTACTTCTTATGTGGCACAGATCGCATAAGGACCACACACAAACAGGAAAAATTGCTTGATATACTCTGATCGGGTTCAGTTTTCATATGTGAAAATAAATTTTATACGAATCAGATGCATGTATTTGCATTTTGTGTAAACCGGTAGATCAGGTTTTTGCCTGTCAGTGCAAGTCATACATCATTGAAAAATAGTAGCAAATAATTGCAATAATCAGCCAACTCTGATGCTGACATTTCAGAACAGAACCCTGCATGAGTCCTAAATCTTAAGGGCTTACTTACACTAGGCTATCCGAACCGTGCCCGGGCGTGTTTCCTGGTTCGTTTGACAAGTGTGAGTGCCCCGAATTGGGCCCAGGCACGGTTCAGTTGGCCGGCACTGGCCCGGTTGAAAGAGGTGTGCCTGAGCGCGGTTCGGTTGGGCGCAGTACTCTTGTAGTATGAGTGCAAAGCACGCCTGAGCGCAAAACTGAAGACACAATGTCACTTTTAAGGGACTATTTCATATGGATTTATTAATCATTCTTACTTTTCAATGAACACGAACTGTCATAGTTTATTAAAGACACAAACCCTTCGCTGCATGTCAGCTGCACCTTCAGCAAACCTCCTAATAGCTGCAGCATGAGGACTTTTATGATAACTTATGAGCGTCAAAAGTGGTGAATCTGTTCAGCAAAATATTTGAATCTGTGTCACTGCATCCCAAACGATTAAAAAATAATACAAAACGATTTAACTAAAGCAATCGCCACTGTGCTGAGCGAGAGCGCTTTTCTTCCTGTTAAGCTGAACAGTTGCATCATTGATGATGTAAGTGTGCTTGGGCTCGGAAAGTAAAAAATGCAATGTGAGTGCAGGCCGTCGGGGGAGAGGGGATGGGGGGGGACAAGTGCACTTCGGCATGGTTCAAAGCAACCGTGCCTAGTGAGAGTACGCCCTAAATCTCATATACAAGGAAAAAATTTAATGTGTCAGTCCAGCCTTGTCAGTTTAAACTCTTGATTTTAAACTCTTAGACTTTTTTCTTTTTTTTTAACTGGCTGTCAAATGACACCTCGTGCAATTAAGTTCTTTTCTATTTCAGCTGTCAACTACACACAGCTTTGTTAAAAACACACAAAATGCTAAATACTAGTTCACATAATGCTGGTTGTGCCCATGTTAAAAGGCTTGGAACTAAGATGTTTAAGGGAGTTCAAAAACAGTGCTTACTAACTCCCTTAAAATAACTCCCTTTGGTGTGACTTTATGGTTGAGCACTGAAGACAGCTTGATACGACCCTTTTAAAGCAAAGTGCAGATGACAATAAAAAAGTAATAATAATTGTGTTGATAAATACTGTAGTTATAATGCAAGTATCCAAAATGCTGGAATTGAATAGACATGGTCAAAAAGTATATATTTATTTTCCAATACAGTTTAAACAGACTCCTTTCGGTAACATGTAAACATTCACATTTTTTATTTTTGGCAGGTGGGATGATGACGTTGTGTTTAAGAACTGTGCTAAAGGAGTGGATGAATCACGAAAAGAGAAGCGCTTTGTTAATGACACCCTGCGCTCTGAATTCCACAAGAAATTCATGGAGAAATATGTTAAATAAAAGATGTCCTGTGTTGGAATTGTATTTCAGCCATTTTTAAGAACTTGTTTTTTTTTTGTCTTAGATAAATATGTGTCCTTTTTAAAATCTGGTCTTTCTGTTCTGGTGTTAATTTGTTAGTTTGGAAATAATACCAATAAATGGAATAAAAAGCAATGCTTATTGTCTTTTCATTCTACTGTATTTACATGAGCTTTACTTCTACTGTGAGTGTTTCTTTTATTTTCTTAATAATTTTACTCAGAATGACCCTGTTTATCATGAATATTACATTAATTAAAAAACGTTCATGTGTGCACTTTTGTTGCTTTAGGTTATAGCGTATTTGTTTTTGTCCTTTCCTTTCATAAAACCAGAGCTGGCTTAAGAAAACTGAACAGCGGCCAACCGGCATGCATTCTTTAACAAGGGCTTTCTATTATGCTCCTGTCTGTAATTTGAGCTGTCATTTTCAGCATGCTTTATACTCTCCATTCAAGTCAGTTCTATTTATTTATGACTTTTAACAATAGTGATTGTGTCAAAGCAACATGCCCCCAATGAGCAAGAAATAGGCAACAGTTTTACCGAAAAACTCTCTTAATATACCAAGTGTGGAACCAAGCCTAAAAAAAGGAGCCAGTTCTCTTCTGTTTACCCACAATACTTCTTTCTAAGACTTGTGTGATTAATAGTTAGTCTGTTAGTAGCCACAACAATTTACTTAGAAATAAAACCAGCTGTGAATGATGCTTTTAGCTGTTCTGATAGCAAGCCAACAGTCAGTAACTGCATTAAAATGGCTTGCGTTAGAAAATGCTCAAAGAAATAGTTCACTCAAAAATGAGAATTATCTCCTTTGCTCACACTCAAGCTATTCTAGGTGTATATGCTTTTTATTGTTCTTATGAATTATTTCATATATTTGCTTTTTCTAGCTTTGGAATGGTGCCTGAGGTTTTTTTTTTAATGGTTCAAAAAAACACTGGTGTGGAAATTAATTCCTTCTGAAGTGAATTGATGGGGGTTTGTAAGAAAAATAGTCATATTTAAAACTTCATAAACCATTATCTTGGCTTCTGGCAACTGGCATTCATGAGAGTTGAGTTAAGATGTATGGCATAGGCGTAGAGGCAGCTGGGAATTTATGACCTGTCTTTGGAGTGAGAAATGAACAGAAGTGAAATGCTTTGACAGCACTGTAGATTTTGTATTAGTATATCCATCTTAAAATGTTTCATTTGTGCCCATCTAAAAAAAACTTAAGATACACTTAAAAAAAAGACCTAATTTTTAACTTCTAGTTCTGTTTTCTTTCGACATTCATCATTTTCACCTTTTCTTCCAATGAAGGGTCCAATAGGAAATGCAGCAATGCCATATAAGAGGCATTTTTATTTTTTCAAATAACCTTTCAGTAAAAGGTCTTAGAAGAACTTTGTGTGAAAAACCTTTTAAAGACAACTATAATAAACCTTTTGTGGATTGAACAGGTTTTGCTGGTGTTCAAGGTTCTTGATGGAGCCATCACAACTGTTAAAAATAAGGGAACAATGGTTCCACAAGGAACCTTTGACATCCACGGAACCTTTTATTTCCACTAATGGTTTTTTAGAATTAGAAATGTTCTCTACAACAACAAAAAAAGGTGTTTCAAGCACTTATAAAATCAATGAAAGGCTTTTTGTGGAACCTAAAATGGATTCTCTATGGCACAACTGCAAAAAAAGAAAAAAAAAAAAAACTTGATTCGTTTGTGAAGGTGTGATGCAGCTATTGAAGTTTTAGTGGATATTTTTCTTTTAGTTTCAGAGGGCATTCATTAACCCACAATAGTTGTAAGGCTAACCTTTTGATGGGTGAATGCCCTTTATAGAGCTCATGCATTATTCAATGGCCTTGGAAGCAGCCATTTTTTATAGAACCACTGAAAGAGGAATTCACTTAGGTTGCCCTGAAGGTGAGTCAAATAAAGGATAGATTTCAGTTTTGGGTCAACAATTCATTGACAGACAAGTGTTAGAAACCCACATGCAGCTCCATGATGTTTTTATGTGGACGACATTCATGAAACCCTACACTTGAGGGCGGCACACGTTCTTGTCAGACCTGTTCTGGTGGCAGCTGTCTGGCCCATGACCAATGACCCTAAAGTGATTATTCACATGTCCATGTAATGTTTTTTTTTCCACACAATAAATGTGAATCAACAGACGGAGTGTTTGACTTACTGAACTATGTGTTCTTTAATGTCTGTAAAAGCTCTCAGCTCTGACGTGCCTGATTGTGCAAGTACGCTAAAGGAAAAACTGTGTGTCAAGACTACGTGTGTAAAGGAAACACCTCTTGTCTGTGACATTCCCTCTGAAAACTCAGACGAAACCTCAGAAGTTCCTTCTCAGCGCTGCCTTCTGATTGGCTGATTCTGGCGGGTGGGCCCAAAACGAGGCTTACTGGAATTGCGACTACAAAATACATCCAATCAGCCAAAAGAGAGAGAGTGAGAAAAGGGAAGCCCAGACCTCTTGTTGCAGTTGCTGCTGGCCGTCTGTCTGAAGAAGGAGAAGAACTGCTGTGCTCTGTTCATTTGTAGGTAGGAATTCAGCTTCTTTTAAAATCCTTTGCCTTGAGTATGAAGTTTGACTAAATGAAGATGCTTTCTTTTTAGTTTTTAATGCTGTTTATCTGCACTGAGGATGTGTTTAGAGAGACATGTTGTGTTTACTGTAAACACCATGTCTACTGCATGTCTATATACAGTTGTAGGTATTACTTGAGATAAAAGGTTTGTGTATGTGAGAGTTTGTCTTGATCTATGGATCAGAAATTACTAAAACTAAAACTCTTGAGTATATTAAGTCATATGCTTTTTTTAACCTGAACACTTTTGGTTAATCAGTTTTTACTTTACCAAATGTATTTTGCGTTTTATGTATGACGTATAATAGCTCCTTCATAAACAGTATGTATTATTCATAAAATAAGAGAAAAAATACAGATATGACAGTTTCCCTTTTCAAAAGTTAAATAAAAATTTTAGTAAGTCTTTTTAGCTTGAGAAAAAATCCTGTAATAATGTACATGCCAATAAACAAGTGTTGGTTTCTAGTCAACACTATGAGAAATATACTGTATGTTCACACTATTTATTATTCTCTGTTCATGTTTAAAGGTTTCATGTTATAGTTCATTAGCATGTTAACACATGTAAACAGAAACAATTTTTGCTTTTTAAAGATGGATTCTGTAGAAGTGTTGTTTGTTGTTAATGTTAAATAATTTAACTCATGCTAAAATTGTATATTTAAATAAAATACTTCTGTTATATTTTGCTATTTAAAAACATTTATAATACCGTTCTAAGGTTTGGGGTTCGATTTGCTCCATTTATTTTTTAAAGAAGTCTCTCATGTTTTCAGTGTTTCAATATATATATATAATATAATATATATATATATATATATATAAAAAATTGTATTCCTGTTATGGCAAAACTGATCTTTTAGTAGCCATATTCTTTCTTTTTCCATACTTTCAGTAGCCATACTCCAGTCTTAAAGGTCCTTTAGAAATCAGTTTTAGAAACATTCAAAAATTTAGAAAGATCAAACAGATCAAGTAACATTAGTTATTTTTGTCAGTATTAAAATAAAGTTGACATTGTGATGCATTTTTCTTCTGGAATCTGAAATCTGAAAAGTGTGCTACGTTTGCTTTAATCAAGCTAATAAATCCTTGTTGAGTAAAAGTAACAATTTTCCTTCAAAAAATACTAATTTGAAAAAAAAATATCGACCAAGCCCAAACTTTTGAATGGTATTATATATTGCTCCAAAAACAGACCAGACAACCTGATGATGTCATTTTCTGATTCATCTACCTTTTCACGTTAGAAAAATGTGATTTCTCCACACAGGATGCGAGTTTGTTTGACATATGCTTCAGTGTTTTTCGACAGTTTTTCCACATGTTTAAGTGGGTCATCATCTGACTTCCTGAACGTGCAATCGCTTGAATCCCTCCTTAAACTATGATGTCATCAGTTTGAAACGGTGGTCTTTCTGGGTAGTGTTAAAGCAACCCTGTTGCTGCTTAATAAAAATCTGTTCATTCACAGCCAAGCAATCATCAGAATAATTGAACCGGTGCTTCTGAAACAAGTTTAGGTGGTTTATTTAGTCTTAACTACCAAAAAATTTAAACCAAAATGTAACTTCTCTATTTAAGTCATTGATTATTTTGCCATGCAAAAAGCCTACACATCCACTTTGAGTTTGATCTGATGAGTGTGTGTGTGTGTGTATCTGTGTTGCTCAGAATAAATATTTAGTCTGCCTACAAACACGGATGTTTCTTGATGCTTCCTAAGGGTTTGTTGAGTGTTAGCAGTAGGTTTGTGGTGAAGTACTTGCTAAATCAGCCATTCAATCACACGCACATGCACACGCTAAGTCTTCTTACTCTTCCTGTTTTCCTCTTTTTGACAATTGCTTCTTGTCTAACCAATAGAAAACAGTTTTTCTGTGTCTTCTCAGTCACCCACAGGGGTTTCTGCTCTAATTCTGGACACAAACAGAGGATTGAGGTTTCTGATCATGTGTTTTTACTATCTCCGTGCTTGATGATTGATGATTGATCATATGGAAATACGTTGGTCTGTGTGTGTTGTGTGTGCAGGTCATGCTGCCCCAGTGTGAGAGAGCGAGGAGTATAAGTGGAGGACCAGAAGGGCCGTATCGGGCAGTAGAAAGCATAGATGCTCTGGCTACGCAGGGTTTTGAAGGAGTGGACACTCTAGACAAACTTTTTGTACACGCTGTGAAGAGATTCAATCAGGCACCCTGTCTGGGCACCAGAGAGGTGCTTAGCGAAGAAGAAGAAAAACAACCCAATGGAAAGATCTTCAAAAAGGTAAATTTATTCACTGACTGAATTTCAACATTGGTTTAATTGTATAAGATTATCACAGTCAAGAAAGTGCACCAAAAAGGAAGGCAAATATTGGATAAACACACTCTTAAAGCTATAAGCAACAACAGATTTTTGTTTGTGATGTTTGGCAAAAGGGTTAATATTTGCGGCATTTTTAAAAAACTTTTAATAATTCAATCATCATTCTTACGTTTATTTAATAAATTTAATTACAAAATTCTTTAACAGAATACATTTTAGGCCCGTTCCCAGTGAAATTAAATAACTACTGTACTGGTCAGAGATGAATGCATTTTCACTGCAATTTCAACTGCATAAATAATATTATGGAATTAATGTTTCAAAATATATTGAATATATAAATATGAAAAACAAAATCTGAAATTAAACATGAAATTCATTCATTCATTTTCTTTTCGGCTTAGTCACTTTATTAATCTGGGTTCGCCACAGCGGAATGAACCGCCAACTTATCCAGCATATGTTTTACGCAGTGGATGCACTTCCAGTCGCAACCCATCACTGGAAAACACCCATACACTTTCATTCACACACATACACTATGGACAATTTAGCTTACCCAATTCACCTATAGCGCATGTCTTTGGACTTGTGGGGGAAACCGGAGCACCCGGAGGAAACCCACACGAACACGGGGAGAACATGCAAACTCCACACAGAAATGCCAACTGACCCAGCTGAGGCTCGAACCAGCGACCTTCTTGCTGTGAGGCGACAGTGCTACCCACTGTGCCACCACGCCATCCCTAAACATGAAATTTAAACTGCCAAAACATAATGTTGCTAGAGTTGTGTTTTGTTTCCGCACAATGGCTATTTTGAAAATGCCATTCATATAGTGTACCACAGCTACCAAAATGTTAATTTGTAGGCAAGTAAAAATGTAAATGTATCCTTTTACTAATATACATTGATTCCCAGGATAAATTTTCCCACTGAAAGAGGGAAAATTGTTCCAAACATTAAAGCAGCAAAAGATGAATAAAAAACATAATAAATAAATAAACATGCACATAAAAATGTCTACTTATTTGTGTAAAGTTTAAAAATAGAGTAATTTTAAATGAAAATGTCTTGCGGTTGAGATTGGCTATGGGGGGAATTATTAAATTGGCTATTATTATTATTATATCTTTTGGTTGGGTTTTGACTCGGCTCTGGGACCTGGCAACATTCCTGGCAACTTTTATGAGTCATTTATTAATTCCTTCATGCAACCGATTTGTTCTAAACAGTTTATTCATTCAGTAATGAAATAAGAGACTATCATTATGAATGGGTATTTGACTCATTGACTTGAATGACTTGAAAAGTTGTTGTCTGGAGATTCTGTTTGGAACTCTCTTTTTTTTTTTTTTTTTTTTTTTTTTTGCGCAATATAAAAGAATGATGATATTAGAAGGAGGGTAAATGAGCATCTGGAACAAAACACCACAGTAGGCAGACATGGTATTTACCTCGCTGACCAAAAAAACGGACCGATGGTATGTGTATTTGTTTCTAGCTGGACTTGGGGAACTACAGCTGGATGAACTATGAAGCTGTTCACCAAGCAGTGGAGTCTTTTGGCAGTGGTCTGGCGGCTCTGGGTCAAAAGCCACGTCAAACCATTGCCATCTTCTGCGAGACACGGGCAGAATGGATGATCACAGCGCAGGCCTGCTTCAGACGCAACTACCCATGTAATACAGCTTCTCCTCTAAACACTGTTTAATCAAAATGAATCAAACTAGCATATACTTTTTACAGAAGACACCCACTAAAATGTTAGTCCATATCGCAATAGTAAAAATCATGTCAGGCACACTTAGAACAGAATCATTTGGTATATTAAATCATTAACTGGCAAACAAACAAACTTGCTTTTTTTATATATTGCTCGTTCAATCATTCATTCAGACTATTTGTTTTAGCAGCACATTAGAAACATTATTTAGAAACAGAATAATTGAAGAAAAAACAATCTGTACAATAAGTGAAAAACAATACAAAAATGTATCTTATCTCCATATTGGCTAATAATTAAAATATTTTGCACTCAGATTTATACAAATTAGTTTCACATATGGAATTATATCAAATTTGCTTAACCAAAGTAACATTTCAATCGTCACTTTTTCAAGCACAACATCTATATTTGTGTGTCAGCGTTAGTTAATCAATATCTATGTATTATTATATTATTTGTTGTTTTTGCATTAGCTTTTCAGCTTTTAAATTTTATTTTAGTTTTTTATTTTTGTGATGTACTTCAGTATTTTTATTACTTGTTTTTTCTGTTTCAGTAAAAATAATAATTTTATTTGTATAGCACTTTTCATCCATAAAATGCAGCTCAAAGTCCTTCACAAGCATAAAACAAATATTAAGGCAAGGCAAGTTTATTTATAGAGCACATTTCCTACACAATGGTAGTTCAATATTCAAGAATACTATAATATAGTATATATAAAAAATAACAAAGAATAATGAAAAAATGATTAAAAACAGATTTAAAATGTGTTAAAACAGGTTTAAAGGAATGAAAGAACAACATAAAAGCTTTTCAAGTCCATTTTACTCCTCTTTTGTAAGCTTGACGCAAACCATGTATCATCGAACTAAGCCATTCTTTTAAAGTAACACTTTGTCAGCAGCCATCAATACTGTATGTGTGTGTGCAGTGGTGACGCTGTATGCGACTCTGGGTGAAGATGCTGTTGCTTTTGGGCTCAATCAATGTGGCGCCACTCATCTCATCACCAGCACAGAACTGCTGCAAACTAAACTGAAGGTACACAAAACCACAGGCACTGCCGTGTTTCTCTGTGTATCTGTGTGATCTGACTGAAAGCTTCTCTCTATCCTAGAATATTTTGAGTGCAGTCTCGGGGTTGCAGCACGTTATCTATGTAGGCAGTGGTGAAGTACATCAAGCTGATTACCCACAATCTCTCATCATCCACAGCATGCAGGAAGTTACAGAGCTCGGGGCGAAGCCAGAGAACTGTGAGTAGCATGCAAATCAATTACTTGCAGCCAATCTAAACTGGTTCACAAGCTGAAACACACTCTGTCTGTCTGTCTGTCTGTCTGTCTGTCTGTGGATCAGTAAGTGTAGAGTATGAGAGGCCGAGCGCGTCTGATCTGGCGGTGGTGATGTACACTAGTGGCTCTACAGGGAATCCTAAAGGAGTGAAGATGCAGCACAGTAATCTGATCGCTGGAATGGCGGGTCAGTGTCAGCGCATCCCGGGCCTGGGGTGAGAAACTGTAACACCAGCACCAGTTCACAAGTTTGCATGGTTTACACGCACAGTGCAGAGACGCATTACTTCCAGCTTAAAGGTCCTGTGAAGTACTTTGAAATGTGCATTTATTATTTGATGTTTGAAGTAATCTCAACTGAAACATGAGACATAGAGTAGACATAGAGTTTAAAAAAAAAAAGCCAATAGCGTTTCGTTTTATCACAGCTCTGCCAATGAGAGTGGTTGCGCATCAAATTAAAAGGAAAAGTAAAGCATCTTTAAGGGTGCGGGACGTGTCAGATACAAGCTTTGGCTGTTTGTATCTTCTAAATGTTCTGTTTACTGTTATGTACCACACTAGTTTATAGAATAGTGTTATAGTGTTCCTTAACACTTACATACTGATACTAACATATAAAAAACTTTTATTTTCATTTCACAGGACCTTTAAAATCTGTGTGGAATCAAAATTTACAATATTTATTTTGATATAGCGTACATTGTCATTCTTAGGATGAGCAGTTAATTTGTGCAAATTAATCCACCGAAAAAAAAGTTTCTTTTGGTAATCTTCAGTCAAAGTCTGATCATTTGATTTGCGTTTGGAGTGGCGGTACTTCTCTGTTGATGTCAGTTTGACTGGTTCAACCACAATATTCTTAACCCCGACCCTCTTACCATTAGTTTGCTATGAGGGAATGATGAGCAAAAAGAAAGCGCCACTCACTACTCAATATTTAGTTTCAGTTGGAAGTACATCAGTATACTGAAATAAAAGTCTCAGCAACTTCTGTTTCACGCAGACTTTATAGATATTGATCATTTACTAATTTTCCACTTACTCCAAATGGTAAGTCTTTCTTCAGCCTTTCGAGTCTTTCTTCAGTTGACCACAAAAGAAGATATTTTGAAGTATGTTGCAAAATGCCTGAAATTGACTTCCATAGTATTTTCTTTTCATACTAATGATGCCAATTGTTACCTGTTTCTAGCATACTTCAAAATAAAAGAAACTTATTGAGGTTTGGAATAAGTGGAAGGTACATATAGTTATATTACTTCTAAATTTTTTTGCTATAGCGTTTTAGCTTTCACTTTAATTCTAGTTACAATTTTTAAAGATTTTAAGCATTTTCTTAATTAGATCTTGTTTTTAATAAACATTAACATTTTTTTAGTGTGTTGTAGTAATTTTAATACTTCATCATACGTTATTAAAACTTTAAGTTTTTGTTTTTTCAATTATTTCCCAAGCAACAGTTCTCATTTTCAGTTATGTTTTTAAAAGAAAATCTTACTGAAATAATTCTAATATGCTGATTGTAATATAAAGTAGCATGTGTTTAACAATGTTGAAATACTGTGATACAATTTTTTTCAGGAGTCTTTGTTAAAAATAAACTTTAGTTGACATTTTTAATTGGAATATACAACATTTCTAAATTAAAATTTAAAAATGTATATTTAAACACGTTTTTATTATAACACATTTAATAATATATAATACATAAATATGTATTTTAAATATATTTATAAAACAAATATTGAATTTAATAAAGTTAAATAATAGTAAATAATAAGTAGTAATCATTTTTGGCATTTGGTAGTGGTTTTAGTTGATCATAATATTGCTGTGTGTGTGTATATATACAGGTCTCAGGACACAATAGTATCTTATCTTCCACTGGCTCATGTACTGGAGCTGACAGCAGAAATCTCCTGTTTGTCACATGGCTGTAGACTTGGATATTCCTCCCCACACACACTCACGGACCAGGTAACACACACACACACACTTGTCCTTTATCATCATCAATTTCTTTATTCTCTATGTTTGACCTGTGCTGTTGTCTGTTCAGTCCAGTAAAATAAAGAAAGGCAGTAAAGGAGACTGTTCTGTGCTTAAACCCACTCTGATAGCAGCGGTGCCGGTGAGATTTCTCATATAGGGCTATAGGAATATGTAATTTTTCTCCAAGTATATTTATTTTTAATTCCTCTCTCTTTACTCAGCTTTTGTGTGTTTGTATCTTTGTGTAGGAGATCATGGACCGAATCTGCAAGAATGTTAATGGGAAGCTGCGAGAGATGTCAGTCATAAAGAGGACTCTGTTTAAATTGGGTTTCGACTATAAACTACAGCAGGTCTCAAAAGGAGCCGATTCTCCTGTATGTGACATGTGAGTCACTTATACAGATGATGTCTGTCTGTCTGTCTGTCTGTTCATCCATCCATCCATCCATTTTGGCCAGAACAATAACTGTAAAATCAAATAGCCAAAATAACTGCTGCTTAATTGTGTATTATAAAAACAATGCAAAACAAGCTATTGTAGCAGAAGAAGCTGACACTCTGAAATTGAACACAACAACAACAACAACAGCTACAGTTTTGTTAGGTAAAAACATTTGCATATTAATAGTCAGAGCTCACTAAAGTCACAGTTAATATCAGCGGCTGACACATCACTTAACATGTCTACTTCCTTTTTGTTTTTTTTCAAAATAAGGCTTTGAAATTCAACATACTACATTTAAAAATATAAATATATGTTTTATTTATATAAATTGTTCCCACACAATAGAGCCTGTTTAGTGCACAGTGCAAAAATGTAGTAAAGAAAATCCAGAGGTTTCCTGAGCTCTTGTCATTTTTGTTTAATAAATAAAACATTCATTCGTTCATTCATTTTCCTTCGGCTTAGTCCCTTTATTCATTAGGGGTCACCACAGCGGAATGAACCGCCAACTTGTCCAGCATATGTTTTACACAGCGGTTTTACACAGCATACGTTTTACTTCCAGCTGCAACCCAGTACTGGGAAATACCCATACACACTCATTCACACACATACACTACGGCCAATTTAGTTTATTCACTATTATTTATAATTCACCTATACTGCATGTCTTTGGACTGTGGGGCAAACCAGAGCATTATATTTGCTCTTTCCCTTTTCTTCAAGTTTTGTGATGATGCAATCGTGTATTTCTCTCAGGCTATTCTTCAAGCAGGTGAATGCGCTTCTGGGAGGCTGTGTGCGCCGTATGTTGATCGGAGGGGCTCCACTTTCTGCTTCCACACAGAGATTTATGAACGTGTGTTTCTGCCCCATTGCTGTGGGTTATGGCCTTACAGAGACGTGCGGAGCAGGCACCATATCAGACTGTAAGTACACAAAAAAATTGTGTGTGACATTTTTCCTGCATGTGTCTATGGCTATATTCCTGTGCTGGCATGTTCAGGCTTGTATTTGTGTGTTTTTAGCTTCTGATTACAGTACAGGGCGAGTTGGAGCTCCTCTTATTTGCTCTGAAATAAAACTGCGAGACTGGCCTGAAGGTAAGACACACACACACACACACTTACACACACACACACACTGTGGGTTTTCATGTTTTAAGGACTTCCAATTGACATAATGATTTTTATGCTGTACAACCTGTATATTTACCCAACGCTTACCCCTAAACCCAACCATTAAATGTATTTTACTTTTTTTTTTAAATACTTCATTCTTCATTCAACAAAAGGAAAGTGAAATAACAAAACTAACAACAAACATTCTACCAAACAAATGTATGGACAAACGTTTTGCAAAAAAAGTATCCACAAGGTAAAGAAATTGCAGATTATTATGATAGTGCTGACAAAGGGGTAAAAGTTCCAAATGCTGCTTTATTTAAGCAAAGGATGGTCATGCAGGCAATGGTCAATCTGCGTAGACATAAACAACAGGGGTAATCCAAAACATAATTCAGTCAACAGGCAAAAAGGTCAGGGAAGGGAGCAAACCATCAAAAATCCAAAAAACATTACAGGAGCAGGAAACACTGTCTCCTAATCCCTCCAGTTTCTTACTTTTCTCTCACTGGCTGCTGTTTACATAAAGCATGTTTAGTTTTCATGTGACTGATGTGACATGAGCTTCGCTGCTCAGTTTCTGATTAGCTGTCTGTTGCCAAGGATCCTGGAGCAACTAGTAAACCCAACTCTGTTTCACACTGAACAAACTTAGCAGTGCAATACTGCAGAGCTAACTTATAGCAGGGTTTCAGAAGCCAGTAAAAAGTGGTTCTATCACATTTTCAACATTTCTTTACCCAGGCCTAAAAGTGGTGTTTAGAATGACCATAACCCGGGGTTAAGACATTTAACATTTGATCCCCACAAAGCACCAGGACTACACACACATACTGAAACACACGCACTCATGCAGGTTTGTTTTTGTGAATTGCGTGGGTGTAATGGTTTTTACAAACTGTAATTTCTATTTCCCTACCCCCACCCAACACCTAACAGGAAACTTTGTGCTTTTTTACTTTCTCAAACGAAAACCTCATAAATGGGGACATGACAATGGGGACAAATGTCCTCATAAGTCATGTCCTCCTTATAATATCTATTTCATACCCATGTCATAATACACATTTGTGTCAACACTATAACTTATTCCTCTTGGTTTTACATTCCAAACTTTCAACTAACCACTGTCATTCTTAGGTGGCTACACCAGCCAGGACAAGCCTCACCCACGAGGGGAGATTTTGATTGGTGGCCCAAATGTTGCCATGGGATACTATGGGAGTGAGGGGGAGGGGCAAAATGACAACTTCTGGGTCGACGAAGTGGGCCAGCGCTGGTTCTGTACTGGAGATGTTGGGGAGGTTCATCCAGATGGTTGTCTGGAGATTGTGGGTGAGTAGAGTCTGAATCATCTTACATCAGAATTACGTTAGAGAGTCATCTGGTGCTGAGTTACGTCAGACAGAACCTGCCAACGATACACTTCTGTTCTCAGATCGGAAGAAGGACCTGGTGAAACTGCAGGCAGGTGAATATGTGTCTCTGGGGAAGGTTGAAGCTGCCATGAAAAACAGCCCTCTCATTGATAACATCTGCGTCTATGCTAGCAGGTACAGCAGAACTTTATAAACAAGGCTATTATACACTGTGCAGTATTCTGTAATAGAGATTAACCTGTATAAACACTACATTTTGGTGTCAAACTGCTTTTATATTATCTTAACAGTAGAGTTATGATCAGTTCATGACTAAGACCCATTATTGATGGGCAGGACATTTTGATGGGTGTTTATTGCAAGCCATAACAGTTAATTTTATATTGATTGATAGCAAGTGTATCACTGGAAACCACTTTTTTATTGTTGTTCGTAGTAGGTGTTTATACTGTTGAATTTATTGCATTATTGGATTGCAATATTATATTATGGAATACATAATCAGATTTCCAAAATTAGGTAATTAGATTACATACAATTTTAAATAGGTCAAGAATTGTTTTATTATTAACTGCATAAATTACATTTTGCTTACATAGTAAATTATTCATAGTTTATAGATATTCCCCATTCATTAATTTTCTTTTCGGCTTAGTCCCTTTATTAATCAGGGGTTGCCACAGCGGAATAAACCGCCAACTTATCCAGCATATGTTTTTACGCAGCAGATGCCCTTCCAGCTGCATCCCATCACTGGGAAACACCCATACACTCTCATTCACACACATACACTACGGCCAATTTAGCCTACCCAATTCACCTATAGCTCATGTCTTTGGACTTGTGGGGGAAACCGGAGCACCCGGAGGAAACCCACGCGAACACGGGGAGAACATACAAACTCCACACAGAAATGCCAACTGACCCAGCTGAGGCTCGAACCAGCGACCTTCTTGCTGTGAGGCGACAGCACTACCCACTGCGCCACCGCGCTACCAGATATTTCCCAATTTTTGTTATTTAAAAAAATATTTCGCTTATTTAAGTTTTTTATTATTATTATTTTTTTTTTTTATCAACTCCGGAATCCTAGTATGGAAACTCCTGGTGTAATGTGATGTTCAGTGCTTCTCATTTTGTTGATAATCTGAACATATTGAATATATATATTCTTTCTCTTATTTTCTGTTTTTTTGTCAGTTTGGTACAAAATAATACAATTCAAGTTTGAGAGGAAAGTTATATAATTGCAAATAGTTGACCAAGCATTACAAATAATCTAAAAACAAATGGGATGTGCCATTTATTTTTTTTATTGAGCAATAGATCAGCATATTAGTATGAATTATAAGCATCAGATTCATTCAGGATTTCCATCATATCACAGGAATATGTCCAAAACTATTTTTTTCTATTGTAATAATATTTCTCTTACTGCTATTTATTCTGCATTTTTTGTGAAGTAAATTATTTAATGAGCATAGAAGATGTCTGTCAAAAATATTACTAATGCCAGAAAATATTTAAACAGTAATCCATTCATTCATTCATTTTCTTTTCGGCTTAATCCCTTTATTAATCTGGGGTCGCCACAGCGGAATGAACCGCCAACTTATCCAGCATATGTTTTACGCAGCGGATGCCCTTCCAGCTGCAACCCATCACTGGGAAACATCCATACACTTTCATTCACACACATACACTACGGACAATTTAGCCTACCCAATTCACCTGTACCGCATGTCTTTGGACTTGTGGGGGAAGCCGGAGCACCCGGAGGAAACCCACGCGAACACGGGGAGAACATGCAAACTCCACACAGAAACGCCAACTGACCCAGCCGAGGCTCGAACCAACGACCTTCTTGCTGTGAGGCGATTGTGCTACCCACTACGCCACCGTGCAGCCCTAAACAGTATTCCATTTTCATTATTGTCTTTAACTTTTACATTATGAAATATTTATGTCCTCAAACTGACAAAATGTGATTAAAAACCACAAAAATCATCCTCTTGTGTGTTTCTTGAACAAATCCCAAACTTGGACTACTTTAATAAGCTGTACACTGATATGCAGACTATACTCATCAGGAAAACGTCAGATCAATTCTTGTGTTTCCCAATAGTGACCAGAACTATGTGATCAGCTTTGTGGTGCCCAATCAGAAGAACCTGACTGAGCTGGCGAAAAAGAGCGGGATAGAGGGCGAGTGGGATGACATTTGTAACCACACCATGATGGAGGAGGAGGTGCTGAAAGTCATCAAAGAGATCGCAGTCACAAGTAAGACCTTTTTTTTATTTAGTTATTTAAATTGAAGTATTTTTTAACTGTGATAAACTAACTCTGGAACAAAACCTGCCCTGGTGTTTTGTTCAGAAAATAAGTTGCTATGTTGGAAACTGGTAGCCATTGACATCTATAGCAAATATTATATTTATTTATTTTATTATTTATTTTTACTATGGATATCAGTGGCTACCAGTTTCCAACATTCTTTAAAATATCTAAATATAGAATCATTTATATTCAACAGAAGAAGAAATGACCCTCATAAAATTTAACATTATATTATTAAATAATAACTATTTCAGCATTTTTCTTGAACAAAACATTAGTTTCATGTGTCAGAGAGAAGGAGAGAGTTTTTTTGGAGTGTGAAACTCTTTTGAAGAAGCATTCTTTTGATTTCATTCATTTTCTTTTCGGCTTAGTCCCTTTATTAGTTTGGGGTCGCAACAGCGGAATGTACCGCCAACTTACCCAGCATATGTTTTACACAGCGGGTGCCCTTCCAGCTGCAACCCATCACTGGGAAACACCCATACACCCCCATTCACACACATACACTACGGACAATTTAGCTTACCCAATTCACCTATAGTGCATGTCTTTGGACTTGTGGGGGAAACCGGAGCACCCGGAGGAAACCCACGCGAACACTGGGCGAACATGAAAACTCCACACAGAAATGCCAATTGACCCAACCAAGGCTCGAACCAGCGACCTTCTTGTTGTGAGGCGACAGCGCTACCCACTGCGCCACCGCACTGCCATTCTTTTGATTTTCTATGTAAAATTGTTTATATAAAAAGTAGTATGCAGGCAGGGTTTCTTAGTCTTGTATTCTTAAGAATAATAATAAAATGTTTACACATTGGCAATTAAAAAGTGATATTGACTTTGAAAACCGCAAAGATATTTAAATATTTTGTGTGCGTACTGGTTTTTGAATAATGACATGGGTATGACCTAGTTGTACACTATTAAGGTGTTTTATGAGGACATACCTCGTGTCCTTGTCATTCAAAAAGCTTAAAAATCATACTTAACAGTGTAGGGGTGGGGTAGGGCCATATAATACACAGTTTTTACTCTAGGAAATACATTATGTCTATGGGGATTTCTTGTAAACCACCAATACCAACCTGTAAATAAATTGTACATTAAATTTGTCGTGTTTTACTTTTATAGGTAAACTGGAAAGGTTTGAGGTTCCTCAGAAGATCCGTTTAAGTTCTGAGGCTTGGACTCCAGAAACAGGACTGGTGACGGATGCCTTCAAACTAAAGAGGAAAGAGCTAAAAAATCACTATATGAAGGACATTGAGCGGTTATATGGGGCTAAATGATGCACATTGAACTCTTAATTAGGCTGATTCCCCACTGTTTTACACTTTTTACTAAACATGAAAAAAGAATGCCAAGTGGGATTCATCCATGTACATTTTACTGCCAACCCTGCTGATCTAAGTAGAAACACCATTCTGCCCCCTGCTGGATGTAAATGGTCATTATTTCCTCTTTGAGTAAGTACTGCGAGGAATAGCTTAATTTAATAGCAATTAAGATGCAGTGAAGTTGTATTATTTTGTATTTTTTACTCCAAAAGGTGCCTTAAAGCATAGCTATGTCAAATATTTTTTTTTTTAAATAAAAAATTGTGCTATATCTACTTGAAAGTGTTTTTGGGATGTCAAATTTCACATTTTTAGTCTGTCAATGTGGTTTTTTTTGTTAAGAGTCAGTTGAACAAATGCTGATGCAATGTGTTTAGGGGGATTCAATCAGATTTTTTCTGATGGAAATCTGCAGAAATAAACCTGGGAACTCTTTAAACTGTGGAAAATAATGTGGTCTGAGTTTATGTTTACATATGTTTGAGAAATAAGATTATTTTTTTTAAATTCTGTCTGTTGACATGAAAGGGAGGAAATGTTTTTGAGATGTTTGTATGTTTCACCTATAGTTGTTCAAGGCACCTCATAAAACTAGGATGTCATATTTTTCATTCTATGCTATGTATAATATTAAATAGTTTAAAAAAAACTGTATCAACATTCCTCAGTATAAACTGTCATTCATTTACTATTTGATTGAAAAAACTAAACCCTGTTGCTTTTGTTTTATGGGTTTTCAGGTTTTTTTCACAATGCAAACTTGCTTAAGTTTTTTTGACAAAGGTTGTTATCTTGTGTATGTGCTTTTTTCCAAAATATTTCATAACACAGCTATGTCCTGACATTATCTATCAAAGCATAAATTCTTTGCTATCTTACTAGTCCATACACCAATGCTCCACAGAATTTGGATGCTTCTTGCTTGATTTTTAATTTCAGAATTAAGTAGAAAGCTGTCAAAGCTTTACTGTACCAATTGTTCTTCCTCAATTTTCTGTCATTTGGAAAATTGGATGCTTGACACTTTTTTAAAGTACTGTTATTTTTATATCAAAGTCTGATATATCTTTTTACATTACTTTCGCAATTAAAATGGTTGACCAAATAAAACACTTTTGACATGAATAAAGTCCACAATATGCAAGTCTTTTCGTTTCTTTGTTTGTAAATACAAAACAGTGTGATTAAGAAACTAATGTTTATGTCATTTACATGCAAATCGTTATAAACAAATAGTTGACAAGTATTCTGTGGGAGTCCCATGATATATGAATATGTTTGTGTGTGTGGATACTAGAATGTGGGTGTGTGTGGACGCGTAATAAGTGTGTTTTGGGTTTCTCGAGGCTGTATTTTTACTCCGGTCCACCCACAGCACCAAACTGCCTTCCTTTTCCAGCTCCGAAACACCAACAGAACTGGGCCAGTTCCACTTGGATAATGTTTTAACCGCGGAGCACCGGTCCGGTTCGGTTCCGTTCGGCGGCGTCTCTGGGCGGGTTTGATGCTGCTGGACTCACGCTGAGGGAGGTGAGGGAGGAAATGGCGGCCGATTCTCATAAATATCAGCGATTTTAGAAAAAAAAACAAATTGAAGACATTTTACTGTGAGTTCGTGGTGGGATGCATTTTCCAGAGTCGTTCATATGACAGACAGTTTCAGCCGTTAGTTTAAATTGTGATAATTGCTAAAACGTTACAATGTGTTTATTCTGACAAAACGTAAAGTTTTAATGTGGTTTTGCGGGGACTTTGACATTGTTTGGTGGGTTTGAGGCGGTTTTAGTGACTGTTAGAGGAGCTGGAGGCCCCGTTAGCTTGTTAGCATGCTAGCCCGTGTTTACGGAAATCAAACTGAACATTAAAAACACAGTTAAATAAATTGTCACACATTACACGAATACATAAGCATTGTGTGTGTTTAGTGAGTTTGGGTAATATTTAGCGGTTAGATATTGTTTACAGTAATGTTTTGACTGCAAATGTTTGGTATTTATTATTAAAGTGCAGACATAATGCACACGTCCTTCACACTAACATCCACCGCATTAATAACCTTATTCAGAAATCGCATTATGTGTCGCTATGATTATTTTAAAGCATACGTAGATGTTTATATTATATGCAGACCTTTTCAGATATTGTTTTTATGCTGCTGTGTGTGTGTTTTTCCTCATTTGTGAGTCTGTCTGTCTACTGCAGTGTGGGGACACTTGAACTCCAGAAGAGACAGAAGATGTTGATAAAATGATAGCAGCTCAAGAGCTTCAAGCAGACTTTTACCAGTAAGTGCCAGACACACACTATAACTCACTCGTTTTTCAACAGAGCATGTCTGTATCTCAAACTCTGGAGATCTGTTCACCTAGACAGCATTTATGAGCATCATAGGCACATTTGAGTTCTGCACCTGGTAAATGACAAGTTGCTTATGTACATGTGCTATAATGTAATCAAACATTTAGGGTGTTTCGGCCCTGTACTTGTGCAAAGCATAACTTAACCTCTTGTTGAACACACAATAACACCTGAATTACTGTCCACTTACACACTGCTGTGCTTTGTTTGTTTAGGGAAGGACACTCTCGGCTCTCGGACACAGATCTTGAAGATCATGAGGGGCGAAATGGCAAACCTGCAAAAGGAAAGGTATCTGTCAGCCAATAACTTTTTTAATACATGCATTCAGTTCTCCTTAATCAAACAATCAGCTTTCAGATATACTTCTTAAATATACAGATATAAGTAGGATGTATGATTAATTGGAGTAAAGCTGAAATTACAGTGTGGCAAGCATCTTTCCAAGTTTTTTAATTAAATGTTGTCAGTAAAAGAGAAGCTATAAGTGCAAGACTCCTGTCAGAATAAAAGTTGATGAATAAAGTAAGACAGATTAAGGTGGCTTACTTATGAAATGCTGATATTTTCATTTTAAAATTGTAATGTAAAAAAATATGTAATGATTATAAATGTAACTACATGTTATATGCTATATGTTAAATGTTTTAAATAGTTTAACTATAGAGAGTTTATTCATTGGGTCACTGCATTTTTCCATGAAATGAAAACTTTAACATTTGAAAAGATGTTTTTAAATAAAAGATTTAGTTGGAAATTTTATTGTTATACTGTATAATATTAATAAAATGTAACATTATTTTGTTTCTTAAGAATTTATTTGAGTTAGTTGTGAGGTTGAATAGCCATTGGCTTTTTTTGACAGATTTGGTTCTTGCTTTTTACTGTTTGTTTCTAGAAGGGCAAGAAGAGCGTTGGGGAGAAGTTGAAGGGGTCAGAGGTGAGAGGTCGGGTCAATGGCCACCATCAGGAGAATGACATGGAGAATCTCAACTTGTTTGAGATTGTCAGATTGGGCAAGAGTGCCACACAGGTACCAACACACACGCAAACATCTTCAGACACACGCTGAAATAGTATACCATCTTCATTCACATTCAGAGACTTACACACATTCAAAGTGCTCCGGTGTTTTATCACGTACATCAGTTGTGTGTGATTATTTGTGATATCTAGGTCTGACTGCAGCATGTGCTTTCAGTGTAGGCTGTGTGTGTATGATTGAGTGTATTTTCTCTCTCATCCTGCAGTCAGTGGTTGATGACTGGATCGAGTCCTATAAAACAGACAGAGACTCTGCTCTGCTGGAACTCATCAACTTCTTCATCCACTGCTCTGGTTGTAAAGGTGTGTGTCTTCTGGGTTTAAATAAGTCTGTATAATTGAAGTGTGTTTTATTTTATTAAATGCATATGTTTCTTGTAGGTACGGTGAGCTTTGAGATGTTCAGAAACATGCAAAATTCTGAAATCATCAGGAAAATGACGGAAGAGTTTGATGAGGTATGTTAATGAGCGAGTTACACCACAGAAGCTGACACTGCTCAAATGTATGATATGTAAAACAGTGTGTTTGCTAGGACAGAGAAGATAAGCTACTGAAACCAAATCCTCTTAAAGGGATAGTTCACCCAAAAATGAAAATGTATTCATTATTTACTCTCCCTCAAGAGGTTCTAAACCTTTGAGTTTCTTTCATCTGTTGAACACAAAAGAAGATATTTTGAAGAAAGCTGAAAACCTGTAACCATTTACTTTCATAGTAGAAAAGAAAATACTATGGAAGTCAATGGTTACAGATTTCCAGCTTTCTTCAAAATATCTTCTTTTGTGTTCAACAGATGAAAGAAAGCCCAACAGGTTTGGAACAAGTGAAGGGTGAGTAAAAATTGACCAAATATTCAGTTTTGAGTGAACTATCTCTTTAAGTTCTGACATAATTTGCTGTTTTGTGGTCCAAGACTTTATTCATTTGAATTGTGAAAATAGTCTTTTATGACCTCTGTTTGGTCAAATCACACATTATAACAAATCTTAGTGACTGCATCTCAGATACTAATATTCTGGCCATTTATAAAAGCTGAATCTGACCATCTGAGATTAGGTGTGGGTATAAACATTGCCATCATGATTTTCAATAGTGTCACTGCACACTGTGAGCATGTATTATCGGTGGGTGGGATTTTTGCTTAGTAGTATTCGAACCGGGTTTGATTTTTTTTTTTTCACTGTTCGCATCCGAAAAAAGCGCTTTGAGAGGTGTTTTGACAGTTCAGAGCCACCGTATAAGCAAAAAGCTAAATACAGAATGCCGTCACTTGAGCTACAGATAACTTGATGACAAACATAGTGCATAAAATAAAGAGAACGTGGCAGACAGTTGAGAACTCAAATATGCTGGATTCAGTGACTGGCACACCTCTCCCCTGCTGCGTGTGTGTGCGTGTGTGTGTGTGTGCGTGTGTGCGTGTGTGCGTGTGTGCGTGTGTGCGTGTGTGCGTGTGCGTGTGTGTGTGTGTGTGTGTGTGTGTGTGTGTGTGTGTGTGTGTGTG
>CAIGQV010016645.1:13787798-13841332 GCA_903798115.1 Danio jaintianensis
TGTGTGTGTGTGTGTGTGTGTGTGTGTGTGTGTGTGTGTGTGTGTGTCTCCATACATTTGACTTAATGCCCATAGACATTATAAAAGAAAGCATGGTCCGCTTTCGGTCTGTTGCTTCGACACGTCAACGCCACTACCATCTATTATAATGTCTGTAGGTACTGCCAGTGTCTGTTCCGGATTTGTTTACGTACATGAATGTGTGAAGTATCAGAAGCAATGTATAAGCTGCGCATCGATGGATTTGTTCTTAAGTGTTTGGACTGAAAATTAAACCACACTGAACTGAACTGAACTTCAACTCTAAAAACTGAACTGACACCGTTTCAATTCACTATAATCTTCTATGTGAAGCTGCTTTGACACAATCTACATTGTAAAAGCGCTATAGAAATAAAGATGAATTGAATTGAATGTATCAAAATTCCACTATAATAAACTTTGCATTTCGGGATAATTGTAGCGCAGCTCTTTGATAAGGAGGAGAACTCTCCTTCCTCTCTATGTAGGCTAGTATTATATGAACACAATATGAAGCCGATTCCTTTTTCTTTTTCTACATTGGAGAAGAGAGAGGAGAACAAAGTATCACTGCTTGAACTGACTCCGAAGTGTTTTTTCGTGATGGATTAATTAATACGCATCGGACTCAGTGTGCAAGGTATGATTACGTGATGAATTTTTCGCAAATGAATACGAAAAAAGCGCATATGAAAATTTTGGACTTCAGTGTGCAAAGACCTTAACCCTAACTGTAAATTATTATCAAAATCAGAGGGGATTAATAGTTGGATAACAGTGTTGTAGAAGCACATAACTCATAACTGTAATCATAAACTGTAAATTTATCCCTGAAATCTGGTTGGCTGATTGGAATGTTGTTCACGCTAACCTATATGTGTATAAAGGGTGTTTGTGTGTGTTCAGGACAGTGGCGATTATCCACTGGCGATGGCAGGTCCAGCGTGGAAGAAGTTTAAAACAAACTTGTGTGAGTTCATCGCGGCCCTGGTCCGACAGTGCCAGTACAGCATCATCTATGATGAGTACATGATGGACACCCTCATCTCTCTGCTCACTGGCCTGTCAGACTCACAGGTCAGAGCGTTCAGACACACCAGCACCCTGGCAGGTGGGTGACCTCGTGCTGGCTATCATTCAGTGTTCAGTATATTACCACAATACATCAGCAATACACTTGAATGGAAATTGTTTTCACAACAAATGCTCAAAAGTTCTGAGTTGATTTTATTTTTGAAGAATGTATTTTTATTATTATTAATGGTGTTGGCGAGGTCTTAAAAAGCCTTTTCAAAAACTAAATTTTAGGCCTTAAAAACTTGTAAATTCGCTGAAATATTGTATTGTAGGTCTTAAATTCTTTTAAACAGGTCTTAATTTTCCTATGTCAACGTAAAGCTACCCAAAACACACATCCAATCACCAGCAATCCATCTCAGTAGAACTTTAACCAAAATTACATTTTTAACTCTATTTACCAATATGGTTTAATACTCTTCCTTGTGGAAAAATCATTTGTTTAAAAGTTTTAAATGTACTTATGGTGGAGACACTGATCTGGACAGACTGTTGTGAATACATTTAGTTTATTAAAGTTTTTAAAACGTTATTTTAATAGTTTTTAACTTATTTTTAAAAATAAATCTTAAATTAAAAAAGTGCATGTATGCAAAAAGAGTTTGCTTGTTTTGACACTATTTAAAATATGTGGCTAAGAAATTACTAAATTTGAAATTTGTTTTTGATGTGTCAAGTAAAAAATATTTTCTATTGATATTAGAAATCTAGAAGTCTGAAATTTAATTTACGATATTCCTAATAAGGTATTAAATTGTCTTAAATTTGACTTTATGAAACCTGAAGAAGCCCTGTTAAGTAAAAAAAATTGAAATCGATCAGATCATTCATTCATTCATTCATTTTCTTTTCGGCTTAGTCCCTTTATTAACCTGGGGTCGCCACAGCGGAATGAACCGCCAACTTATCCAGCATATGTTTTACGCAGCGGATGCCCTTCCAGCTGAAACCCATCACTGGGAAACATCCATACACACTCATACACACACATACACTACGGACAATTTTAGCCTACCCAATTCACCTATAGCGCATGTCTTTGGACTTGTGGGGGAAACCGGAGCACCCGGAGGAAACCCACGCGAACACAGGGAGAACATGCAAACTCCACACAGAAACGTCAACTGACCCAGCCGAGGCTCGAACCAGTGACCTTCTTGCTGTGAGGCGAACGTGCTACCCACTGCGCCACCGTGCAGCCACGATAAGATCATATAAATGATTTTCTTTTGAACTCTCTACTAATCCTAAAATGCAAAAATGTGTCATAGTTTTTGCTAAAGTGTTAAGCAGCACAATTTTAACACTGATAATAGGAGAAATCTTTTTTTTGGGCCAAATCAGCATATTACAATAATTTCTAATCTTGTAACAATAATGGCTTCTAAAAGTTTGGATTAGTCATCATAGGAGTAAATTACACTGTTAAAGATTCGTTAAAATGTTTTACAAATATTTCACAATATTGTTGGTTTTACTTTTTTTTTTTTTATTATTTTATAATGTATTATAATGTGTTATGTCTTTTTGCATTTGCATACTCTTGGTTTGTGTATTTCACAATGCAATGTGTTCAACGTCATCTTCCATTGTGTGATAATGGAATATTAATATTATAAAGTAAAATATTGTGTGACCTAAAATGAGTCATTTTTAATCATGTTTTCGATTCATTATTTGTTTTCACTGCCAGGAGTTAAGCTGTTAATTTACAAAAATTGCAAAAAAAACTACAGAACTGCAGAGGTTGCATTTTATGTACTGCAATATTCAGTGAGAATGATAAATAAATGAAGTGTACTCCTAAACCCTACCATCTGCACTGTATTTCAGCCATGAAAATGATGACTGCTTTGGTGAACGTTGCTCTAAATTTGAGCATCAATTTGGACAACACACAACGACAGTATGAGACGGAACGCAACAAGAGCATCGGGAAGCGAGCCAGTGAACGATTGGAACTTTTGCTGCAAAAGCGCAAAGAGGTGATACACATACCCACACGCACATGTATTCTAATGCCAGACAAAATATTTTGTATTTTATTTATTATGTGTATTTGGTTCACCAGTAACTGTGAAGGTTCCACATTTTGTGCAGTCTTCATCTGGTGCAAAATGAGGCAATAAATCTGATCCAAACATGTTTTATTCTGCAATATTTAGCTCCAGGAAAACCAAGATGAGATCGAGAATATGATGAATGCCATTTTTAAAGGTGTATTCATCCACAGGTACAGGTAAGCAGACATCTAAAAGTTAAATTAACTTGACTGATTTACTAACCATAAATATTTTGATAATAATGACATATTATTTTATAAGAGCTGATTTATTATTTATTTTATGCATGTGCAGGGATGTGATTGCTGAGATCAGAGTTGTCTGCATTGAAGAGATTGGCATGTGGATGAAGATGTACAGTGAGGCTTTTCTGAATGACAGTTACCTGAAGTACGTGGGCTGGACCATGTATGATAAGGTATCACAAACACTTGCACGCAGATTGATTGTTATACAATGGAGATCCAATCTAGAGAACAACATGTCAACACAATGTTTCCCCAAAGAATAATGTATCATTTATCATCAAAGAATTACTGTGCCATACCATGCTAGTAAAATGATGTTTTACCTAATACCAAAGGCACTTGATTTTGTGGAAATCAAAAGGCAAGAACAGCAATCGCTGCAGCACAAAGAAAGATTACAACTAAAGAGTCAGAATTGAGTAGGAAGATTACTGAACTTTCAGCTGCTGTGTCCAACCGTGTTTTTTGGAAGTTTTGAATGAGTTAGTAACATAGAAATGACGCAGTCTGCTAGAAATTGCAGATTTGGAACAACCAACTTTATCTGCTGTGGCTGAAAGGGTCGTCCCTTGGAAATTCATCTGGATAACCTGCTGTTGTATGGTTTCAGTCACTTTAGAACGGCTCACCATCTTGTAAAGTCTGTGAAAACGTTCAATTTAGGCTGTCAGTTAAATAGAGGTTCCCAGATATTTTAGGAATTTACTGCTAGTTGCTGATTAACACCAATAACTGGGAGGTATTTGAAAGTGCTCCTCATCCCCCCACCTCCCAGTTTTATACTGTGCTTCAGAATATATGCAACTCATGAAATGTGCTTTAAAAACTAATGCGCTTAGTGGTCGTGGTGTTAGTAATCAAATTTTGTAACTTGTGTATTAATCCATTATGGAAAGTGTTTTAACCTTTTATCTGCCTGCCTGGTATAAGCATTTAAAATGAAAATTCTTGGCAAACAAAATAATTGGAGAGCCTCAGAATCCACTAACACAACTATCCATAGAAAGGACAGAGATAAAGGCAAGAGTTTATCATTACTGATGGCTCTTATCTTCTTTTCTGCCAGTTTGACCTTTTAAAGTCAGGCAGATGTTCTCGAGTTCCCCTAGTGAATAAAAAAGTGTTTAATAGGTTTCATTCATAATGCAATTAAAATAATCAATTCAGTAAGTGTCTTATCTAACTGTGTGGTATGCATGAATGGTATCAGAACATTTATCTTTTATGTAATTTATGTGATTTAATGATTGTGATTTTATTCTATTGTATGTCATCACTGATTTGTTATTCTGGTTGAGGCAAATACAATTTTATAGGTATACACTGTAAAATATGCCGGCTTCCACACAATTCCTTTCTGTTGTCCCAACACAAATTGACGAAGTTGACTCAATTGTTTTTACAAATTTAAGTGGATTGAACATAAAACAATTAAGCTGTTCCAACAAAAGCTCAAGAATTGTGTTGATTAAGCTAATTTTAAATAAGTTGGTTGAACATCTTTTTTTGAGTGTACAAACAAACACTGCTCATTTACTCCTGTTATCCCCACTACATATGCAAGTTAAAAATTGACAAGCATATTTTTTTCTTTGTCCAGCAAGGTGAGGTGCGTCTGAAGTGTCTTACAGCTCTTCAGGGTTTGTATTACAGCAGAGAACTCAACGCCAGACTGGAACTCTTCACCAGCCGCTTCAAGGTGAGTCTTCCAATAGGACGTTTGATACTGCAAAACACTTTTCTGCCCCTGGTATCACTTTGTTACTTTATATTTCTGAAGGGCTCTGAATAATGTATTTTGTTATTGAGCGTTTTCTCCTCCTCTGTCTCTGTAGGATCGAATCGTGTCCATGACTCTGGATAAGGAATATGATGTTGCTGTTCAGGCCATTAAGCTGCTGACGCTGGTTCTGCAGTGAGTTCAGCATTGATCGTTCATCATTCAGACTCGTGCGTTTTCTTCTGATGTGTTAATTTACTCTGTGAGTGTGTTTGTTTGTGCACACAGGAGCAGTGATGAAGTCTTGATGGCTGAAGACTGTGAGAGTGTCTATCACTTGGTTTACTCCGCCCACCGACCGGTTGCCGTGGCAGCAGGGGAGTTTCTCTACAAAAAGTGAGCGTTTTTTTTCTATTTCTTATTCCACAGTAAAGCCTGTGCTTTAATAAATACCAGAGTAATTAAACTCATTTGATCTTATCCTTAACACATCATCTCTGGTTCCATCATGTGGCAGCTTTGAGTAGCACACTAAGACTTTGCATGTGTGCTGGTGCCGTGTTCACAGGTTGTTCAGCCATCACGGTCCAGAGGATGAGGGGCGGCCCAGGAGAGGCAGACAGTGTTTGAATGCTAACCTCATCAGAACAACTGTCTTATTCTTTCTGGAGAGTGAGGTGTGCTTGATGTTCTCCACTAGTAATAAATGCAATGTTATTTAAATGTTAGAAATCTTAGTATTTTAAGTAAACATTTTCCTTCTCTGGGATGCCTTGCAAATGTATGAGAACAGGTTGTAACAAAGGCAGATTAAAATATGTTTGCGTGATTCTGATCCCTTCTGATTATACAACAAGCACATGACTTAGGTTATTGTACAGAGCCTCTAAAGTGACACGATGGTGGTTAAAAGAATAAGATTGGAGGAAAAATTATATTTCAGTGCTTTTGTTTTTTTTACTGGCAAAACTTTTGTGTTCTCTCACAGAAGTGTCTTGTTGTTTCCCACGAAACTTTGTGTTTGTTTGAAAGTCTTTTGTGATGGAAATAATATGAGGTGGGTGGGATAAAATTATTCCAGTTCTTTTGTAACTGAACAGAAAGTTTCTTGGAGGAACAGTGCAAAAGTTTATTGGGGATGTGATTTGTGAGAGAATAAAAAATTTCTCAGGGGAACACATTACGTTTGCATGCAAATGCAAATTTCTTATAGAATGCAGCATACTTAGTAGCAAATACTAAGTTTCTTGAAGAAACCCACTTTTTATTTTGTGAAAGAATGCTATGTTACTTTGGGAAAAGTATTACTTTAGCAAGTGAGCACAAAGTTTTACTGGGGAAACGCAAATAATTTTGTCAAAGAATGCTAAGTTTCTCAGGGAAGTGCAAATGTTTTGTGAAGTTCAGTGGAGGCAAAGTATATTGAGAAAATTCAATACTTTTGCCTTGAGAAAATGCAATACACTTGTGAGCAAATGTAAAGTTTCTGGGGAAAGCAATAGTTTTGTTATGTAAAAATGTGAGTGAACACATTAAGTTTTGAAATATCTATCCAACTATCTCTTTTTTTCCCCTCACCATGTCAATACTTGGTGCTCTGGATTAACTGATTAAGGTTACTAGATTATTTTTTTTAATGAAAGTGTGTATGTTTTAGCTCCATGAGCATGGTGCCTACCTTGTGGACAGTTTGTGGGACTGTGCATCAGAGCTGCTGAAGGACTGGGAGAGTATGATCAGCCTGCTGCTGGATGAACCCTTTCCTGGAGAAGAGGGTAATATGGCCATCAAATGCACACACTTGCATCTGTTACGAGTTCATTGTGTCTGGAGCACAATTTGGCTTAAAATCTTACTTCATGCACTAAACCATCTGTTGTGTATGTTTCAGCTCTCAGTGATGCTCAGGAAGTTGCTCTGATTGAGATCATGTTCTGTGCTGTCAGACAGACTTGTGAGTGTCATCCACCCACCGGTCGAGGCACTGGCAAAAGGGTAAGTCCCACAAAACATTTTGGTTTTGCCATGTTAGTGAGGGTGTCCCATAAACACAGTGCTTATTTTCTAAGTCCCCTACTCTCCAAAAAAAGCTATTGAATTTGAAAGAAGGCATGAAATAAACATTCACGAAAGTATGTTATTTACATTAGTAGGACCTCATGGGTATTTCATTTAAACCTTGTAATTAAAAAAGTCTTGAGTTTCCTTTGAACTGATATTTATTTAATTATTTAGATTTCAGCAGATTCATATATATTCTGAAATATATAATTAGAAAATATCAAACCTTTATGCTGATTTTTTTTATTCTGCCACAGGTTCTGACAGCTAAAGAAAAGAAAACACAGTTGGATGATCGAACAAAGATCACAGAAACATTTGCTGTGGCTCTTCCTCTGTTACTGGCTAAAGTATGTGATTTTCTGCCTGCCAAAAAGTGCATAATGCATCAGTGATATAATGAACAAATGTAAATGGTTGACTTATTTACTCTTTAATTGAGTTTGTTAATTGATTATGGCTTGGGGTATACAAAAGAAGATTAATTTCAAACCTTATTGGGTTTTTTGGCATAAAAATGGTTGTCTACAACTCACTGCACACAAATAATCTGACTAAATTGTTGCCATCTTAATCAGGATACAAGCCAATTGATTTCTGAACCGACTTTCCTTTCTGTTTTTCTCTCTCAGTATTCAATGGACCCTGAAAAGGTCACCAATCTGTTGCAGTTTCCTCGGTATTTTGATTTGGAGATCTATACAACCGGTCGTCTGGAGAAGGTGGTTATTATTGTCTCTGTCATATTTGTTTTCTTTTTTTGGTGTGGTTACTTCATGAAGGAAGTTTCCTCTATCTATTGTTAAACTATACATGAAGATGAAAAAAAAAAAGATTGCTTGTTGTTGTAATGCTATAATAGTGCTGTTTAATTGTGTATTAATTGTGCTGATGTCCTGCAGCATCTGGATGCTCTGCTGCGTCAGGTCCGTGATGTGGTGGAGAAGCACACAGACACAGATGTATTAGAGGCCTGTTCCATGACATTCCAAGCTCTCTGCAATGAGGAATTCACCATCTATAACCGCGTAGACCTTGTGCGCAGCCAAATGCTCGACGAACAGATCGACAAGTTCCACCGCCTCCTGGAGGACTTCCTACTGGAGGTTCGTGTGTGTGTGTGTGTGTGTGTATGGTAGTTTTGTGCCGTTTAACAGTTTTGTGTGATTATTATTATTATTTTTTTCACCAGTTTAAACACAAGTTATTTTAATGTGTTAAAGGGGGAAGAGCCTGATGAAGATGACGCCTATCAAGTTTTGTCAACACTCAAAAGAATCACAGCCTTCCACAAGTAAGAAGACTGAGAAGACACTGGATGTCAAAATTGAACATAGTTGAGCTAAAACACAGCTTTGTTTTTAAGCAAATTACAAGATCTTACAATCTATACAACATTTTAATATAGCTAAGGTAACCTTCAAACAGCATAGGGTTTGTTCATCATAACGTGTGTGTGTGTTTGTGTTCTCTGCAGGGCCCATGACCTCACTAAATGGGATCTTTTCACCAGCAACTACAGACTTTTAAACTCTGGCCTGCAAAACGGAGATATGCCTGAGCAGGTACTGACAGCTAATCCAGGGGTTGACAGATTTTAATTAATTTAATAGGCTGGATTTGCATGCCTAATACAAGCTTATCTTCGGATAAATTATCACCCTTTATTACAACAAAAAAGGGGAGCAAATGGAAAGTGCCATTTTAATGTACCTGAATAATTTGGTGATTAAAGGAAAAAAAGGGGGAAAAAAAGTGGTTAATTTACTTACCCTCCCACCATCCAATATGTAGGTGATATTTTTTTTTTCTCCAGTAGGGCATTGAAGGAGATATTTTAAACTGTGGTTCTTGGTGATGCAATACATATTTTTGAAATCAGTGGTTACCATCACAATCTTCTGATGGAGTTTCTCTTCATAAGGGTCCTTGTAGCTCCGGGAGCCACAAGAGTTGCTTAAAATGAATCACAAATCTATCTAAAAGTCTCTAAGGTTCTACTGTAGAGAAAAATCATCTACATCTTGGATGGCCTGAGGATGAGTAAATTCTGCAGACACTTTTGTTGTTAATGAATTGTTTTGCTTGGTTCTTGTAGATTGTGGCTCACGCCCTTCAGTGCACTCATTATGTCATACTCTGGAACTTGGCTAAAGTCTCAGAGGGCAGTGCCAGTAAGGTAAAGCATGCACATACACGGCCAGAGCAGAGTGCTAGTGTCATTTGTCATTTCAAATCACACTCTCATCCCGTTTTAGGATGATATGGTGCTCTTGCGGAGGCAGGTGAGAGCCTTCTGTCTGATGTGTCAGAGATACCTGAACAGCATGAGCACTGCTGTCAAAGAACAGGTGAGTCTGACACAGCACATACCAGCCATCTTTTCAGGCACAGGAGATTCCGGAAAACTGACTGTGTGTGTCTGTTTGCAGGCCTTCACCATTCTCTGTGATGCCCTCCTGATCTTCAGTTATCAGATTGTGGCGTCGGGGCGGGAAATTTTAGAGCCTCTGGTGTTCAGTCCAGATGCTTCCTTACAGAGCGAACTACTAAACTTCATCCTTGATCATGTGTTTGTTGACCAGGATGAGGACGGCAGCACAGGTAAACAACAAACATGAAGACTTTTCTGATCTAGTCTGAAATTACAATGACGAGCACTGCAGAGTGAATTTGAGAGTTCAACTGCATCCATGCATGTCTTTGCACCAGAGACATGGTGAGCTGTTGATTTGTAATGTGTAGTAATATCGAATTCAGGCCACCGTGAGTGAAGTTGTGCTGTGTGTCAGTGTTCTCAACCACAGGTTTTTTCAGGCTTTCCTTGATGACCGGTGTCACAGAACCTTAATATGTATTATGAAGTAAATTGCTCTGCTAGGAAAAGATATGTAGGTTTCTGTAAATTTAGACAGTTTTTTAATGATTTTGATCAGTGTCTAAAGAATTTAAACAAATTCCTATTATGCAACATCATTTGTAAAAGGGGTTTAAACACATTTGTGTGGGCAGCAGTGTGTGAATATAGCCAGCCTCTAATGGTAACTTATTAATTCTATTTTTTTTATAAGCACACTTGATAGAAACAGTCTGCAGAAACACTTTGATTGACATTCTCCCTTTGTACATGTCATCAGAGGGGGAAAGCCCCACCCATTAGTTACAATCTCTCCCTCCTTAGCATAAACAGCCCTGAGTGAAAAGCAGCTGTTTGCCATTAGTTTTCACTGTGCCTTCTTCTTAGACACTTATTTTAACATTTTCAGTTTTTCACGCAGATAATGTTAGTCCTGTTTAGAATCTGCCACCATGCTGATGCTTAGGCATTTGTAGCTCCGCCCTCTTCTGAAATGCGCACAATCCCATTCGAATTTAAAGTGACAGTCACCAAAATGGCACAATTTGGATCAAAGCGTAAATGGGGCAGTTTCAGAGAGTAATAAAACATTATTTGTGTGGTATTTTGAGCTGAATACACTCAGGACATCAGAGATTTATTTTACATCTTGTGAAAAGGTTGCAGAATAGTTTCCCTTTAATGAATGAAAATAACCTATAACTTTTTCCCTCAGTGTTGAAATGTATTTATCTGTTCACAGTCAATCACTCTTTACTAAGAAAATATATAGTATCGTGTAGTATTTTATTATATAGTGTCAATGTATTGAAGGTTTAATTTATGTCCTGTCTCTTTGCTTGTAATGCGTAAAAATTGTAATTAAAAATGGACTCATATTGTTATTAGTATTGCGGTATTCTACACATTTATGGCTGTTTTTGGACCATTCAGTCCAGTTCATCCATTTCTGGCATGTGTCTTGCAGACGATGAGGCCGGAAAGATCGAAGCGCTTCACAGACGCAGGAACTTACTGGCAGCCTTCTGCAAATTGATCATTTACAATGTGGTGGAGATGAATACGGGAGCAGATGTCTTCAAACAGTACATGAGAGTGAGTTTCACTTAGCTCTACGGTCACTTTAATGAACCTCTGGCTCTATTACTTGAAGCTTACAGCGACTGTCTGTCTGTGTTTAGTACTATACCGATTACGGTGACATCATTAAGGAGACCATGAGTAAAGCACGTCAAATTGACAAGATTCAGTGTGCCAAGACTCTGATCCTCAGCTTGCAGCAGGTGAGACGCCGCTTCCCTCCTTACGCAGAGCAGCTCTATTAGCAACAATGAATAACAGGAGTGTGACGTGTGTGTGTTTCAGCTCTTTAATGAGATGCTGAGTGATCTGGGCTGTAACTTTGATCGCTCCACATCTGCTTTCTGTGGGATTAAAGAACTGGCTCGACGCTTTGCTCTTACGTTTGGCCTCGATCAGCTAAAAAACAGGGAGGCCATTGCGATGCTGCACAAGTAAGAAATCTTAAAGCTGCTTGATGTCAGACCTCAACGGGGTTCTTGTTGCATAGCGGTTCCCACCACAGTCTTGAGTGTGCGTGTTTTCTGTGTTTTAGGGATGGGATCGAATTTGCCTTTAAAGAACCCAGTCCACAGGGCGAGGGCGACCCTCCTCTCAACCTCGCTTTCCTTGACATCCTCAGTGAGTTTTCCTCCAAACTACTGAGGCAGGACAAGAAGACTGTGTAAGACACTCACATCATTTCTTAGCATTAAGCAAAATTTCACACAAATTCCAGCACACAAATGTATTAGAAAATGAGTACACTTGAACCAATAAATAAAAAATGCTACCATTTAAATATTGCAGTTTTAATTTACCAGTTAATAAAAAGAAACATCATATTTGTTATTAATAGTTCATATGATTATAAATGTTGAGTTCAATTTTGCTGCTTAATTTTTTTGGAGACAACCAAGACTCACTGCACTTTCCAAACAATCCAATCAGGTGTGTAGGAAAAAAAGTGTGCAGACTCTAACAAAATCAAAAAGACACAAGCAAGATGAAGTGGTAAAGGTAATTTACTGAAGAAAAAAAAAAATGAAACAAGGCAAATGTTTCGGTCACATGTTGACTATAATCTTAATATTAGCAGTCAAATGATGATCAAGCAGATCACATTTATTAATATTTGGTCTCGATTGATCATAAGATAAAATATAAATAAGGGGAAAGTGGAAAAAGTGAAAGTAAATATGAAAGAGTTTAACAAAATAAAATAAAAGGATAAAATGCAGCTTGTGTACAATAAAATAGCATTAGATAATAAAAATACAATTCTTAAAAACACCTGACATTTGAAATTCTTCATTTAAACTTAATTTAAATAAGCACAGTTTGTAAAATAGATTCATTTTGTTTTGTTAGAATCACCACCACCTCTTGAAAACTAATGCATCACCTTTGAAAAGTTGAATACAAAAGACTGCGATATACTTCAAGCTAAAACAAAGAATGAATTAGGGTAAAGTTAGTTTAGTTGTAATTACAGGAGTTTTACCCTTATGCAAAGAACACACAATTTTCTTTTAGTATATTGGGGCTATAATGAATGGTAAAAGCCAATGAATGCATTTTTTGTGCCAGTTTGTCAAAGTATCATAAAATGTATTTAGCAGGGAAAAAAAGCAAGCAAACACTGATAATAAGAACCTTTTTAAATCTAGATCACCAATAATCCAAAGAGATTCAAATTACATTAGAATGATTTCTGAAGGATCCTGTGATACTCCAGACTTGAAGTAATGAGTCCTGAAATTGCAGCAATAAATGTTGTCAGCTGGCTCTCTGAGGGCTAACAGGATACCTGTTAAATGAGACTCTCAATTGATGTACGTGTATGTTCTCTCACATCAGGCACGTGTATCTAGAGCGGTTTATGACGTTTCAGATGGCCCTTCAGAGGGACGACTGCTGGTTGCCGCTCATCTCCTACCGTAACTCTCTGCAGGCGGGCGCTGATGATGACACGCTGTCCGTCATCAGTGGCATGAGCAGAAGCTCTGCCCGCAGTCGCAGGGGCAAACCAGCTGCTGCCAGCAAGAGAAAACTGCCTGACGGTGTGTGTGAGATAACCTGATTAAATAATTTCGATCTCTTCCAAGTCTGAAATTTGTCTTTCATTATCTTCTCTCAGAGGACAGCAGTTGTAGCAGCAGTGATGTCAGCATGTGGGTAAACCGTGTACAGACTGTCCCGCACTCTCCTGTAATGATGTCATCGCCTCACATCGTCTCCACTGTCCTGCGGGATGCGAAGAAGCTCCGGCCAGAGCAGGGGTACATCGGAGTTTACAGTATGAGCAACGAAACGCAACACACACCACTGCAGCAGCCGCATCAACACATGGACTACAAGTAAACATATACACACATATATGGTTTATACACACATTCTCTGTAACACATTCGTTAGTGAGGAGCTGTTTGAGAGCTGTTGTCTTTTAGTTCTCAGGTTGCATGGATGATGGCCCAAAAACAGCAGCAGGACAGAGCAAACCTGCAGTACGGCAAGATGAGAGGTCACATTCAGCACACTATGTGAGTGCACATCTGTATACACATACTACTGTTTTTTTTTTTTCTTTTTCTTTTTCTTTTCTTTGTTTGTTTGTTTGTTCCTTTCTTTCTTTCTAGAAATTAGGAGTTTTAGGTTAAAAAGTAACAGTAATTAAATGTATAATGTTACAGAAGAAAATAAATGATGTCCTTTTGTCATTTATTTATTTATTTTATTTTGTTAATTTTTTTTGTTAATAATTTTTTCTTTTCCAATTTATATATATATATATATATATATATATATATATATATATACAAAATATTGAAATGATTTTTGAAGGATCACATGACACGCAAAGCAATGATAATCTTTTTTTTTAAAAGATTTTGTTTCACATTATTACTATTGAATAGTAATGAATACATGAGTATTTGTAAACCAATTATCAGGAACTTGTGAAAATTTTGTGTTGTAAGTTTCCAGGCCTCAAAATGTTAAGAATATGAATAATCCTGTTTACATACACTCACCAGCCACTTAATTTGATACAAGTGTTGTCAAAAGTACTGACTGCAATACCATTTTTAAAATGTCAATTTCCTGCAAACATTTGAGCAGTCTTGAGTGAGTTTTTAAGCACCAAAAATGAGAAGTGTTAAAGAATCAAATATTAGCGGAAATAGGCATTTTTAAAATTTCACTACCAATTGATATCACGGTCTACTTTTGACAACACTATTAGATACACATTGCTAGTACTTGGATGGAGCCCCCTTTGCTTTCAGAACTGCCTGGTGTATATGGTTGTGCATGAAAATTTTGAAACCAGCCTGTTTGGCATCAAAAGCCATGCTAATTTCAAAGTTACTTGAACCCTCTTTCTTCTCCATTCAGATACTTGATTTGGACTAGCATATCATATTTACCAACACTACATGCCTAAATTCACATCCCTAAATCATTTCCTGCTATGTGATTTGGCTGATTAGATATTTGTGCTAACAAGCAGAATATATATATACATAGTCATACAAGTGACCAGTATGTGTATATATTACATGGGCGTGCTTGCACTTGCACTAATATTCAATTATATATAATTGAAGATTATTTATCTTCGTTTTGCTTGTTTGCAGTCGCCGTGGCAGTGGGCTGATGGAGGATGATGAGGAGCCGATTGTAGAGGATGTGATGATGTCATCAGAGGAACGTCTGGATGACCTTAACGAGGGCATGGACTTCGACACCATGGACATTGATCTGGTAGGATTCAGAATTAGAGAACACATATTAGCCAATGAGGACCCTTTCTTACCGAAAGATTTCCTGTCAGAATCACAATGATATTGATCTTTACATACTACATCTAATCGCATTGCTTACTCGTACATACACACTACACACTCATAGAGAGAAAATACATATTGCATGTTAATGTTTTTTTTTTTTTTTTACTTTACTAACCTTTTTGTCCCTCTGAAGCCTCCATCCAAAAACCGCAGGGAGAGATCAGAGCTAAAGCAAGACTACTTTGACCCTTCCTCCATCATGGATGATTCAGTAAGCATTCCTTCTGTTATTTTTTCTTCACTCATGCATTAATCCATTCAGTATGTTTAGCAGTGCTTAAAGGCAGCACCAGAGCATTGTATGTGTTTTTCTTGTGCTAGTAAGCAACCACTCAGAATGCTTAACGAACTGCATAACACTGTGGCAGCAGTTTTTCTTAAAGGTGCCATACACTGCATTGTTCCAATAAGTTAAATTGTTCTCTGATATCTAAATAGTAGGTATAGGGCTTAGGTAAGTTCAAACAATCTCCAGAAATGGTTTTAAATGCTAATTTATTACTCCATAAAATACCCCTAGAATCAAAAGGTCCATATTGTGCATACAATGGTTGGGACGTGCCCGTGAGTCACGCAACAGTCTGTTTTGTGTTTTGATTGGCCTTTTGTCCACCGGGGTTGTACACTCATAGAATTTACATGAGAACAAGGAAACAATGGTGTTTGAAGCTCACGGTATGGCCATTTTCATGTACAGAACTCTTATTATTCCCCTATGCCTAGGTATACCCAGATTTCCTTTTTAGGGCACCTTTAAACAAACATGATTTTTTTTAACCATTAACATACTTTTGATTTTATAAGAGCACTCTAAAGCCTCTTTTAAATTTCAGAAGTTAAAACATTTGGGTGAGTTTAAATTGTAAATCTTTCATTGAAACCACGCTACAAACTCATTTTGGTTTCTGCTTTGACGTCATATTGACATCATGATGAAAGGCAGAAGAGGATCAGCTCCCACTTCTACATCATTGCTTCTTTAGCTCTGCCCATCAATTGTGTTTTTATCTAGTGTCACTACTGACATTCAACAGTGTGTTTCAAAGGTCAAAACATGACCGGAAATAGCATATATGAAATGATGGCGTTTTAAAAATTTATAAATCTTGCTTTAAGAGACTTAAGAGAGTATAATATAAAAAAATGCAGTTCTTTTAAAACATCATTGTGAATGTGTGTTGTGAACAGACTTGGATTCATCACTCCAGTAATTTCGGGTGTCTGTGTGCGTTTTGTCTTACAGGTTCTGAATGTCTCCATGTTCTGATATGGGTAAATGAGAGCATCTGTGACCTGTTTCTCCTCTTCTGATTTCACTCCATGGACTAATGCACAAGATGGTGCTGTGTATCTTTTTCCTCCCGAAAACACACCATGACTTTCCTTCTGTACATATAACAGCCCACAGGGCATCAGACAGACAATTACAGCATGAGATCAGACCTATCTATTTGTAATGGAGGTTTAAAAAAAAAAAAAGCTGTTTTTTGTAACTCCGGAAGGAGTTTTGATTTTTAGGTAATTTTGTAAAGACAATCAGTTGTAAATGACTTTATAAAGTGTGATTTTAAATTCAAATTTTATAATTCAGCTTTCCTTGAAGCGTTTAGACTTGCAGTGTGTTTTATTCCCCAGTTCTTTTTTTTTTTTTAATCCATTACTCACAATGTTTTTGCTTTCCAGAAGTAGGTTAAACCTCGTATTGTGATAATATTCCTCACTCATTAATTGTACGGTAGTGATTGGCTGATTGAGATGTTTTTTTTTTTTTAATTGGTCCTTTAATAACTCAAAGCACTTGCTGATTGGAACTTTAAAAGCATGCCCATCTTTCATATTTAATTACTTTTTTAAATATATATATTTTTCAGCTTTAAATTTCAAAGGTATTTCTGCATCCAGGGCATTGCCCCCATTTTCACAGAAAAGCTTTCTCTGTAGAATATATCTAATTCTTTTTTTGAATATTAGAATTAGGTATTATAATATATTGTTATATCTTAAAAAATATAATTATATGTATTATTTTGTTTTACACAAAATGTGTCATGTAATGTGAATTGTTGCTGATTTATATTTAAGTTTTTTTTTTTTTTTATGTTTGGTATCCAACCTACTGTTTCAGTCACACTGCATCTGTCCTGAGAGAGTCACTGATGTTTTATTCACTTTCATTTAGGAGAAGCTCCACTGTGAAAAATTCTATAAGTCTTTCCCCTTTGTGTAGCTTATTGAGTTTAGGATTGAGGTTGTGGGTTGTTTTGGGTAATTGAAATCATGGATGGCTTGTTAATCAAAGTGAAACATGATGATTGTTTTTGTGCTGAGAAATCTTGGTAAATGTAACCGTGGTAAATGTGTCCCGGGTAAATGCATTTCAGCAAGGAGCTTTTGTTCAGGGTTGGGAAGATTTTTTTATTATTATTTTTTTTTTTTATGTGTTTCACGCATAGTTGATAATTTTTCCCACTTTGATATTAATTTCTAGTCCTGCAATGTCGCCTTGTTTCCAAAAGTGTGTGAGTGTATGTATTTTAATGTATTGGACTGTACATAAAAACCAAGATGTTTTTATTCTATTTACAAGATGTCTCTTGTTTCCTTTCCAATGTTTATGGATTTTTAATTGTACACAAAATAAAACTTCCTCATCTTTAGCACTGCTGTTTTAATCAGCAGCTCCTTTGACCAGTCAGAAATATTTTATTGAGCAATCCTGGAACTTTATATTATTTAGATTTTTTTTTTTTTTTTGTCTTTGGTTTTATGGCATCCAGGAAAAACAAACAGTTGCTTCATCATTGATCTTTCCAGTGAACCATGAGTGCAGAGTGTGAGATTTTCTGGGTCATGAACAAGAAGGTCAGTGTTCTTTAGTGGCCTAATCAAAGCCTTCATTCACACAAAGAATCAATGACTGAACAAACACGTCCACACAGAACAAATGACAGAGATCAATGTTAAACAGCGCGGTATAATAAATCTCTACTAAACGTGAAGAGTTTGTTGTTCGAATGCATTAAGTCTGTCATAGAACTTTAGAATACTTTTGCATATAATGGATGTGAAATTATGTCTCTGAATCACAATTAGACAGAGTTTTGGAATAAATGCAGTTAATTGTTTATTCACATAGTTTTAGAAATTTCAAGTGCGCGCAGCTGTAACCAAAGGAAGTGCAACACTTTTAACTAAGTTAATGATAATGACTTAAATAATGTTATTCTAGGATGTCCAAGTACATTATCAAAACTATTAAAAGTGCATTTATCAAAACAAAGGAATAGTTCACCCAAAATGAAAAAAATCCTGTCATTATTTACTCACCTTTGTCACAAACCTGTTTTTTTTTTTTTTCTTCTGTTGAGCAAAAAAGAAGTTATTTACAAAAATGTTGGAAACCGGTAACCATTGACTTCCATAGTTTTAGTATTCCTAATATTTATTCTTCAAACCATCTTCCTTTGGAACAACTTGAATAAATAGTGAGTAAAAATCTTCATTTTTTTTTGAGTGAACTATCCATTTAAGCGGAATTTAGTGTTTGATAGAGACTGCAGGGGGCGCTGTAGTGCCTCAAACCAACCGGAAATGTCTGTCATGACAACTGCACGCACAGCTTTGAACTCGACGGCGGGGAGGACGAGTTCTTCGCAAAACAATGACGAAAAAATCATCAAAAAAACAATAAGAGCATTTTTGCACGTTTATGTTGGATCGCTTGTGTAACTTTCATTGGTTATCATGGATAAGTGGAGATCAGAAAGACTGAACGCGCCGGCGGACTTTATGAAAGCTGCTGAAGCAGGTAAACAAATAAAAATAACAGAATAAAGGGCGACATAAACCAAATAAGCAAACACAAACGACTTAGAGCTCTTAAAAATAGATCAACTTATCTTTATGTATAATAATAATGGTTGTGGTGTTAAAATTAGCAGTATTAGTTTGATGTCAACTAACGTTTAAGTAACGAAGATATACACACGTCTAGGAGTGACAGCAGGTGTGATAAAACCGTTTAATCCAACAGCATTTTGATAATCATTTATTTAATTACAATATTAATACATATTATCGTCATTGTAGTTTACATGTCTCGGTTGAAATCGAGTCTACATTGACTATTTGTACAATGCATGCAGCTCAGCGTCTTAAAGTAAACTTTAAAGGGGTAGTTCACCCAAACATGAATATTCTGTCAAGATTTACTCATCCTTCACTTGCTTCAAACTTGTTTGAGTTGCTTTCTTCTGTTGAACACAGAAGAAGATATTTTGAAGAAAGCTGAAAACCTGTAATCATTCACTGTCATAGTAATGGAGGTCTGTGGTTACAAGTTTTCAGCTTTTTTTTTTTTTTAATAACTTCTTAAGTCTTCAAAAAAAGAAACTAACTTCTTTGGGGGACTGTCCATTAAAAAAAATCTAAACTGATTAGAAATGATAACAACTTAAAATAAGTTAAAGTGCAGTTATGTTGTGTCATTTTTAAGACTTCTATAATGTTGTCAATGTGAAGATAAAACCACATCCATGCTCAGGGCAAGGTAGACAAAAGAGAGATGAGAAGGTCCTGGTTTCTTTCTGTGTTTATTTTCATCGATATCAGTCTGTCTGTTTGTCTTCCAGCATCTGTCTGCAATCCCACTCCTTCTCTGATGACTCCTGCTCAGTTCACTGGTGGTCCCGTGGTCTGCCCCACAGGTTCAACCCCCAACACGCCTGCACCTTTCGGAGCTACGCCCACTTCAAAGTTCAGTGTGGAGGGTCTCGGCTGGACAGACACTGCTGCAACTGAAGCATGGCATCTCAAACACTATAATGAGAAAATAATACAGCAGCGCTCTGACCACAGGTACACAAACACAACCTCACGGGTTCAGACTTGATTCTAGGGGTCAGAGTATAAATTCATCTCTCTCTATGTCAGATTGCTAGAAGATGAGAGAAGCAGCTCAAGGCCCCAGCTGCAGGAGGTGGAAAGGTTAAAAGAAGACAGGGAGATGATGAGAGGCGAGATGGAGCGTCTGAAAGGAAGAGTGGAGTGTTTGAGAGAGCAGATCAGAGATCAACAAAGCCAAATAAATAGGTACAAACACTCAAACTGATTGACTGCTGGGCTGCTGCATTTACAGTGTATGTGGGCTGAAATGTTTGTGTATGTGCAGACAGAGGATAGAGCGTGACGAGCTACAAGGTGAACTGAAGAGTTGCAAGACTGAAGTCAGTATGAGCCAAGACCAGGTATGGATATACTCTCCCATTTTTCGCTCATACATCTGAATAGTTGAAAATTGTAATATATCTATGAAATCGTGATTTTGCAAAAGCTATGATTGTCATGCACATCGTGTCAGGGAAGCACAAATCTGTGATCAGTAGTAAATCTCCTCCAAAGGGCAATGGGTGCTCTCATACGGAAATAACTACAGCCGTGATCACACTAGAGATTGAGTATGCAAAATTCTGTTGTACGGTGCTGCAAAAAGGGGGATAAAGTAAGACGATTAGACATTAATAAGATAAGCTATTGCTCCATATTTAACATTTCTGTACAGAGAGGTCACATTTTGATCTTCTATTAGTCTCACGCAATCACGTGATGCGATTTCACAGGTCAGAGTTAACCAAGCTTGAACTTTGGAATGCAGCGACATGTGAAACTCACACCAGCTTGCATTTCGGGTCTGCCGTATTCACATGCATATGAATGGCAGTCAGTGGGGTGAAAAGTGCAGAGTGACTGCTGCTTAAAGGTCCCCTTTTTTACCCCTTTTACAAGATGTAAGATAAGTCTTTGTTGTCTCCAGAATGTGCTCAAAATACCCATCAGATCATTTATTACATAATGCAGAATGTGTCAGTTTTGGTCTCAGAGCAAAGTGTAGCTGTTTTTGTAGCATGTGCCTTTAAATGCAAATGAGCTGGTTCTCCCCGCCCACTGTTCCCATGTGCGTGTCTGCTTCTCATGTGTTACGTCAGATAAACAGCAGTCAGTGACAGAGATAGACCTGGATAAAGCAGAAATACAGCTCATTAGTCAAAAATACAGAGTAAGTTTATTTGATGTTTTTATGCTGGAGTTTATTCAAGCCTTTCTGAAAGGATGAGTCACACAAAAATGCCATTATGAAGTTTGTAGTACACACACACTTTTGCTGACATTATGTGGCTGTGGTGATTCCAGTGGTTATAAATTACATAACAATTTTATTGTCTTTGTTACAAACATGCTCATTCTTGAGGTGCAGCTGATCACAGAGAGTTGGAACAGATCTTTGAATCCCAGTTTCTTTGCAAATCCTGTTCTGTGGACATGTTTATACGCTTCACTACAGAGACATGTTAATACGCACCTGAGTGGTTGCTAGGCAATTGGTAAGATGTAGGTGGTTGCTTTGCAGTTTCAAGGGTGTTCAGGGTGGCTACTAGCATATTGCTAGCATGATTACTATGTTGCTAGCATGATTGGCAGGTAGCTTGCATGATTCTAGCATGTTTATCATGTTGCCAGTATGATTCCATAAGATTAGTCCAATGTTAAGTCAATGGGACTTAATTTTCTGAGCCAGTTTTCAGAAAACCGTTAGTTGGATCATTTGTAAAAGATATAGCAACACATTTCAGAACAGTTTGGAAGTTTGAAGTTAGGGTGCATGTCCACCGATGCGTTTTTAAAATGTCAGTTGATTTCAAATACTCGACTGAAGTTATGAAAAGAGTTTGGAGTAAAATTGTGTTATTAAATGTGGTATTTTCACATGTTTTCAGATGTAGCAGTATTTACAACAAAGAGTGATAGTTCACTGAGAAACTAAACAAGCAACTGTCATTATCACAGAATTATCCTCCTCAATTTCATTATTTCGTGATTAAATGGTCTGCGATAATGAACTCAATATTCCATAGCTTGTCTTTGAATTATGACTCTGTGTAGTAAATGAATGCTGCTCTATCTGAAAGCACGAGCTGGAGATTTACTACTGATTACACAACCGGCTTTACTGACATAATGCGTATGACAATTGCTTTCGATTGATCATGCAGCCTTAAATATGTATGTAGGATTTATTTTTGGGTCAGAAATGCTAGTTTCTAAATGCAGCTTAATTTAATTTTTTTAGCTTTTGACCCTAAAAGGGGAGTATGAATTAGAACATCAGCATTTGGAGAAAGAGTTACAGGACTCAAAGCAGGAGATTGGCAAACTGCAACGAAAACTAGAGACACAGGTAAGGCATAATTAACTCTATAGGTGATATTTTGTTTCAAATGCAAATATTTGATTGCATCTTATAAAGGGAACACTGTGCACCTTTTGGCCCATTTGCACAGTGATTTTCAGTCTTTTTGACTTAAATTTTTTTTGTATCTCCAGCACAATTTCCAATGGGCCCTTTTTTTCTTCATAGAGTAGTCTCTCCTGACTAATTTCAGTTTTTTTTCATCATTCCATGTCAAAGCAACATATTTTACGAGCTGATAATATACATTATTACTTTTTTACATCTACATTTAATCATTTAGCAGACCAGCCATTGCACTTCCATTGTCAATTTGTGCGCTCCTTAGGGGAATAATGCGTAATTTTCAGTAAAACTGACATGTTGATTTCAGCCAGAAGCAGACAGAAAGGACTGCAGTGAAATTGAGGACAACAAAAGGTGATTCCCCAAATGTCAACGGTGACTGACACATTTGTAAAGCTTTCTAGATTAAAAGCAGCCTATCTAGATGACAGCTATTAATAGGGTTGTCGTGTTCACTTTCCATTGTGGATAACAGTGGTAAAAATTACTCGTTTTCGGTTGTACAGAAAAGAATAAGACATAATTTGAAACTTTAAAGGACCTGCTTTTATTTGTGTACATTCACAGTCACATAAAAATTGTGCGTTTGTAAAATACAGAAAAATGCTTTATAGGCCATCACTGGGAACTTTCTTTTTTTCTTGTAAGCTCTTCCCTGATCATTTAAACCACACTGAACTAAACTACACTGAACTTCAACTCTGAAATCTGGACTTTACTAGAACTATGTTAAACTGCTTTGACACAATCTATGTTTTGAAAAGCGCTATATAAATAAACATGAATTGAATTGAATCATTTAAAAAAAAAAAAAAAAGTATGATTGCTCAGATGGTTGCTTTTTCCAACAGTCTATTGTGTTAACAATGTTGCTCATTACTAAAACAAAGATGAATGAAGTAATGACATTTCCCATTGAATCAGCCCAGACAGCTCAAATTATAATATTAATATTTGACTAAAATTATATGAATGTAAGACAAGGAGTCTTTTTTCATAAGCTTACTCCATAATTGATTGCTTGTTGTGAATTATTCATCTTTTTTTTATTCAACATATAAGGCAAATATTATGTGACATGTATTTTTTTTTTACTTTTTATTTTGTGATTTTTATAAACATTTTCTACAGAACATCCCTGTCCCCAACATTTAAACCCCTTACGGATGAGGAGAGGGGAAAGACACTGCAAATCATTCCTTTTCTTTGTATATCAAAATACACAAGCATATTACATTGATAGTAGGTTAACTGATCTGTAAATTTACATATCTAAATATCTTGCAATATTTTCCCATCTTTTCAGAAAATTATCAGCCTAGATGAGCAATATATACCTGTTTGTGTCTCTGAGCCACATTCAGAGTACCTTTTTCCATCAAATGTAATGTTATAATTTTGTAGCTATCAATAATAATAACCGTAATGCATATCTTTTCTTCATTATGTGAAGTTTCACAAACTAATTTCGAGAGGAGCACGTGATATGAACGACGACAGCTGATACCTATCTCTAACCATTAGCCAACCAATCAGATCATTACAAATCACTATAAATACCCTGCCAAAAAATCTCATTCCCTATCTTCATTTTCGGAAACCCCCCCTCCTCCCCTATCATTCCCCTATCCTTCTCCCTGATTGGGCGACACGGCGACTCAACGAGAAAACCAGGGTTCAAGTGCTATTTGAACCAGTGGGTACTCTCTGAGCGGAGTTTGCATGTTCTCCCCGTGTTCGCGTGGGTTTTCCCCGGGTACTCCGGTTTCCTCCCACAATCTAAAAACATGCATATAAACGAACCGTAATAATCAGTCACAAGCACATAAACACACACTTACCGTATTAATTAGAACCAAAGGGAGGCTTTCGAGAAACACCTGATCTCGTATCCCTCCTAATGCTCATTGACCAGGCGGGAACCTTGGGCTCACCTATCTCCGAGCTCAGGGTTCTCTCCCGGGACAGCATGCCAAATCTGCTATCATAGTCGAGCATTATCTAAGTGCGAACTCTTGAAACAATTTCCGAGCAGTGCTCCCAATAAACACACTGGTTCTAAAAGTATTTCCACATCTAGTATCTTGTCTTTTTCTTTTTTAATATTTTCACAATTCTTTGAATTTTTGGGCATTCTCAATAAAAATGGGTTATTATCTCCTCTTTTACTATATTTTCTCCAGCTCAATGCCAAGTATGATTCTTTCACATAGGGAAATATCACATAGGGAGTATTGAAGTACCTATTTCTACTTTCCAATCAAATTAGATATAATATGGCTTGAAATAGAGGCGACGCGGTGGCGCAGTGGGTAGCACGTTCGCCTCACAGCAAGAAGGTCGCTGGTTCGAGCCTCGGCTGGGTCAGTTGGCATTTCTGTGTGGAGTTTGCATGTTCTCCCCGTGTTCGTGTGGGTTTCCTCCGGGTGCTCCGGTTTCCCCCACAAGTCCAAAGACATGCGGTATAGGTGAATTGGGTAAGCTAAAATTGTCCGTAGTGTATGTGTGTGAATGAGTGTGTATGAATGTTTCCCAGTGATGGGTTGCAGCTGGAAGGGCATCCGCTGCGTAAAACATATGCTGGATAAGTTGGCGGTTCATCCCGCTGTGGCGACCCCAGATTAATAAAGGGACTAAGCCGAAAAGAAAATGAATGAATGAATGAATGGCTTGAAGTACAAAATCCAATTATTTGTATTTGTCTGTAATTTTCTGTAATTAGAACATGATGACAGATACTGTACAGGAAGTGACCTCACTGAGGGCCCAAATACAAGAAGTGACATCAGAGAGAGATGAGCTGAGAAATCAGCTGAGGTCAGTATTAAAAGCATGTTGCTGTTTCTAAATCAGAAATAATTTACAGGTCCATTGATGTGATGCCACACTGTTTGTGTTTGTCCAGTGTCCTGAACAGCTTATTGCTGGAACAGTCAGAGAGTGTGCAGAAACTGCGCACATACATTGGTGGCAACATCACAGAGAGAAAAGAAGAGGAAGAGCTTAGACGCCAGATACAGGTACACACACACAGGTTGCATTGGAATGCCACCAGCTTGTGTAAGTTGTGGTGGTTGCGTTAATATTTTGTGTCATATGTGTGTGTGTGTGTGTGTGTGTGTGTAGCATTTGGAGAAGGAAAAGGAAGCCATGTCTCTATCTGTCCAACTGCTGAATGTCAGAGTGAACGCAGCCAATGACATTCTAGCCATTCAGGAGAAAGAGCTAGGTGAACAGGTAGGGCTGTGTGTTTGGTATTTGAAATGAATGAATGAATTTTATTTAGTACATTAAGTGGTACTTGTTATGTGTGTAGGTGCAGACGGACCCGTTGTCCTCTGGCAGTAAAGCTGGGCAGATGTTGAGTGTTTGGAGACAAAAAGTCTTCGTTCTGCTTGTTAAACTGCAAACCCGAGACTTACAACTCCACACAGAGAAAACACGACTACATGACATGGTAATGTAAACACTTTCTCATGTAAATTCATGTAATTTCATAAGTATATACACTTACCCACTAGTGTCAATGTTTAGCTTTTTTATTATCATACCATACAAATGCTCATACAAATTATTACTTTTATGTAACAAGAGTGCATTAATATGATTAAAAACAATGGCTGAAAATATCATCAAAAAATCCTGAAAAAATGTATAATGCTTCTGACACATGTTAAGCAGCACCTTTTGTTTTTTTTAAAACACTCATAAAAAAGTGTTTATGCTAAAGCAGCTTATTAGAATGATTTCTGAAAGATTATGTGACACAGAAGTTCTGAGAAATGACTTCTGAAAATTCAGCCTTGCCATCACATGAATAAATCATGTTTTTAAAAATAGTTTTTAAACTGTAATCAAATTTCACAATATGACTATTTCTGCTCCATGTTTAATCAAATAAATGAAGCCATGTGAGTTTAACAGTCTTCTTTAAAAAAAGAATTGTACCACCTACAAGTGTTTATTGTTTGTGTTTAGTAAATTCTTAGTCTGTAAAACTATCGTTGTTCTAAAAATCAAATCAGCATCGTAAAGACAAATAGATGACACCATAAGCATTTTTAATGACTGTCTGTTCCTCATGACTGTAAATATGTGTGTAGGTTTCCTCATTGCAGCAGGTAGTAGAATCTTTGCAAGCACGGAACAGTGTCCTTCTGCACCAACTAGAGGACAAAACTGCTCAGTTGGAGTTACAGCATGTACACACACAGGTACGGCACAAAATGTATGACTCATTTGAATTGTACACCACCGACTGTTGTATTTTAAACCAGAGATGCACAAGGAATTCATGATTGGATGCACTTCAGCTCATTGACTCTGGCTACAGCTATGCTGTAAACTATGCGCTATTGGCAATTTTTAAAAGGGGGAGGGGCTACTTAATATGTCCCGTCCTGTCTTCATGTTTCAGTTGAAATGACATCACGCATAGGAAAAAACTGTGAATTTCAAGGCACTCTCATTGAGCATTAATGTCATAAAACCTCTATTTTTAACATTTAAATTGAATCTACTTCAGAACAGAAAAAGGAATGAAAAATATCAAAGAAAATGTCACTATAAAAATCTATTTTATTGAAAGTGAAACTGAAACTAGCGGCATGTGGGAAATGCTCTTTATAAATACTGATGTGTCTTTTTCATTTAGCTCCAATTCAAATGTGTGCATAGTTTGAGCATGTTTTGCTTGCCTGATTACTTTAGAAATATAATGTTATAAGCACGTTTCACATGATAAAACAGTCAGACTACTGTTCCAGAACATACAGTCCTCTACAAGTCTTCCATATAATACGATCGCTTTTTGTGTGAGGAGCAGACCGGAGTTTAAGTGGTTACTTGTTAAAAAATTTAAGCCTAGCTCATTGATATTCACTTGATCATTTCAGCATTAGATTTTTCTCTCTCCGTGGTCCTCATGAGCTCGTCCTGTTCTCCCTTGTTCTCTCCTTGTGAAGTTTGGTTTTTAACAGTCTGCGCAGGTTTGCAGATTCCAGCTTAGTGAGATTGAATCTTGTTCACCAGTGAGTCACAGAAGATCTGCTGTTTTAGCATTATATCGCTCGTCTGTGATTACTCACTGCATGCAGAACAGCTGTCCAGCTGATCAGCTGTGTAACAGTGACAGCACTGAAACTTCTCTTCTGTAGCGCCTGCAGGCAAGTGTGTGTTTCTGACAGCCGCGTGCTTCTCTGTATGCGTGTTCAGGGAATACAGCAGCAGTTGGAGAGTGTTCTGCTGGAGAACATTCAGCTGAAGGAGCGCAATAAGAGCAGCGAGGCATCACTGAATGATATCAGTGAAACGGCACACAGGTAACACACACACACAATCACACCCCTTGAGCCAAACCTCGAATCTGTAGTCTCTTTGAATTAAACAAGTCTCCTGAATACCAACATGAGCGTCCTGATTAGATTAAAGATGACTGTTCCCTGAAGTCAGCTCATCCATAAACATCTGTCTTTTTCTCTGTGTTATATTTCTCTCTCTGCCTCTCCCATCAGGGTGATGTCAGCCGTGGAATTAAAGGCAGGTCAGATGGAAGCAGTTCAGTCCAGTGTAAGTCAGCTGAACCACAGACTCGCCTTTGCTGCCAAGCGTCTGGACACAGTACATGGTGAGCGTGTCATCTGTGTGTGTGAGTGAGTGAGTGAGTGAGTGTGTGTGTGTGTGTGTGTGTGTGTGTGTGTGTGTTGCACTTTTAATAACTTGTTGTTTGACTGCAGGGCTGCTGTTGAGAAAAGAAGCTCTGTGGAGAACCAAGCAAGCTACAAAATGCCCAGATCCCGCGGTGTCGGAGAGGTACAGAATCATGAGTGGGGCATTAAATATCATTGTTCATATTGTGCAGTTTTATTTTGCAGTGACCTCTTCATAAGTGATTATCAGAATATCCAGAAAAAACAATCATTGAGGTTCATCAGAGTAATAAAAATGTATTTTAAATGTTATGAGTGAGTTTAGATTATCTCACAATTCATAGTAATATACAAAATAATATAAAAAATGTATAATAATAATACAAAATGGGTGGCGTGGTGGCGCAGTGGGTAGCGCTGTCGCCTCACAGCAAGAAGGTCGCTGGTTCTAGCCTCAGCTGGGTCAGTTGGCATTTCTGTGTGGAGTTTGCATGTTCTCCCCGTGTTTGCGTGGGTTTCCTCCGGGTGCTCCGGTTCCCCCCACAAGTCCAAAGACATATAGGTGGTATAGGTGAATTGAATAAACTAAATTGCCACAAGTCCAAAGACATGCGCTATAGGTGATAGTGTATGTGTGTAAATGAGAGTGTATGGGTGTTTCCCAGTGATGGATTGCGGCTGGAAGGGCATCCACTGCGTAAAAAATGTGCTGGATAAGTTGGCGGTTCATTCCGCTGTGGCGACCCCTGGTTAATAAAGGGACTAAGCCGAAAAGAAAATGAATGAATGAATAATACAAAGTATAATTGTAATAATAAAATAAAAATAATAAAACAACAATAATTAACAATAATAATAATAAAACAACAACAATAACAACAGTAACAATAATAATAATAAAAAACAAAAATTATTAACAATAATAATAATAATAATAAAACATCAATAATAATAATAATTATTGTTGTTGTTGTTGTTTTATTATTACATTTCCATTTCCAATATTATTCCATTACCATGGTGAAAAATAATATCAGCTTTCTTTTTCTTTTCATGGTTATTGTTGTTATCAAATATAGTAATAATAATAATTAAGAAAGCTAATTAATTAACTAATATTTGTAATGAATATTTTTCTACTTATATTTTTGTAATGAATATTTAAATGTGGTACAACTACCGCATTTTTCTTTTGTTTCCAGTGTTATAAGTCAGAAATAATATGTATTTTTCCAGGCTTAACTATACAGGTAAAGAGGTGACAAGAATGTAGTATACAGCTGTTTTTCATCTCATAGCTTGACATACAATTCCACAGTAATTTGTGTGTAGTAAGCAGTACGCTATTATTTAGTGCTGCCATCTTTCTTCTATGTTGCAGCTTTATTAATAGTCTCAAAACTGAGGTGGTGATGTTGAGCACAGAGAGGAACACGCTCACACAGGAACTCAAACGAACACCAGAGCTCATTCAGGCCTCGCTTTCTGAGCTACAGCAGCAGCGTACGTACACCAAACCCCAAGCTGAATACTGAACATCTGCAGAATGTAAAAAAGAACTGTGATTCTGTGTTGCAGGAGAGAGAGATCTGAGCCACCTGAGGGAAGCTCTGTCACACAGCAGGGAGGAGCTGGAGGCATCCGAATCAAGCCGAATGGAGACACTGAGACACTGTGAAGAACAAGAGGGGACCATCGCGGAGCTCCGCACTGAGGCCCAGAGACTCCAGCAGCAGTGTGACTCAGGTGTGTGTGTGTGTGTGTGTGTGAAGAACAGCTTCCCCTCCCCCGCTCAAAGCATTTGGTATTCACTCCACAGATTCCTTCTTTCTTTCATTCTCATTGCTAATAGTCTATTAACACTGTGTTTAACACTTGGGGAATTCTGCTGACTTCAATTGCTCGTTGCTGCAGGCTAATCATGCAACTCTGCTTCCAATCCGCTCGTGTTCTCTGGTGAAGAATCGTTTGCTTTTGTGTATCCGTCTAATATTTGCTCAGGTTTGGCTGAAGGTACAGCTGCTTATTTTTGAAGATGCGAAAGCTGATTATGCCTGTTTCTGCAGTTTTACAAAGGGTATCAGAAGTTGAGAGTGTGTGTGCAGAGAAGCTCGGGGACGTGGAGGCTCAACTCAACACGGCTAGGAGAGAGCACACCAAAGCAGGTATACAGACTTAACTTGCTAATTCAAATGTCATGGCATGTATTTGTGAATGATGTTCTGAATGTGTGTGTGTGTGTGTGTGTGCGCGCAGTGGTAGCTTTGAGGCAGGTTCAGAGGCAGGTGGAGAGAGAGAAAGAACAGATGAAAGAAGCAGAGCGAGAGAGAACAGAACACACACACCGACAGATCACACATCTGCAGAAACAGCTGAAAGACAAGGACAAAGACTGCAACCTTCTCCTGGTGAGTCACACTTGCGCACACACAAGCCAACACACTCTCTTTCTGAGGGGGCATCAGTGGCAGTCCTGGCTCACTTGGTGCCCTGGGTGAGGTAGGACCTAAAAAAAAGTAGTAGCGTATGGAAGGAAAAAATGACAAAGAAAGACTGCATTCCACTGGATTGAGATTTAAATCAAATGCATATTTAAATAAAAGAACTTAAAAAGTTGTAGAAGTTATTTTTTTTAATTAAAGGCCCGTATTTCCCTGTATTTTTCTCTCTGTTTTGTGTGTGAGAGCAGGCAGTGGTTCAGGAGCAGGGTTTGATGAATGAATATAAAAGACTGAGAAGATCTGCAAAAACTGAGACCCTGAAACAAACACAACCTTGTAAATCTGAAAGTAAAAACCCAACACCTAAAAGTAAGCACACACTGAAACTCACTCATGACATCAGCATTCATAATAATGCATTGGTTTTCAAAGATTTCTAAAGCCATAAACATGTTATCAACTGTATGCTTGTTTATTTATTTATTTTTCTTTTAAATGATATACATTTTTGTTAAACAATCTTGGTGACTATTTTTCATTGTGTAAGTCTTGTGATCCTTCAAGGGAAATTTGAAATCCCGTGTAATATTGTAATCTCTTCATTCACACATTGATTGATTCTTTTTTTGATGTCTACTAAGTGTTGTTTCGCACTTGACTTGGTCGCTCATGCTGGTTTTCTGTCAGGTTTGCTGGGGGCTCTGCAAGCTCTTAGTGCCGCAGTGATGGGCAGCTCAGAGGAAGATGATGATGAGGAGGGTCAGGCGTTCACGGAGACACAAACACCCTCTTGTGCTGACACGCATAAAGAATAGTGCTGAACACACCAATCAATTCCCCCTCACACACACTCGCTGTCTGTCCAGCTCCTCCCGTGGGCTTTCATTCCTGTTTTATAATTTAATAAAAAGAGGTTTTTGTCAAATTAGACTTGCAGATCTTTTAATTAATCTCAAGTAGTTTGCAAAATGACAGATTTCTCTCAGTGCCTTTACTACAGTTATTATTAGTATTTGTTTATATTTCAGATTATCCCATATCATTAACAGCAGATGAATATGAGGGAAGTGAATAGCTGCCATTGGTCAATCAAAGCAATCTAGCATAATAAATGTTACTAAAAACTTCCTGTCGTTTAAAAAATTTAGCAGTCCCTTTTATCTAGATTAGTTAATAGACTGTTCGCTATTAATATTTTAGGAAAAATGTCAAAACATACTAATATCTTGCTTCAGCTCGAGCTGGGCCGATATCACCTTTTCTCCTTCAGCCACCTGCTTACATTCCTTAATGGAAATCCTTTTTTCCATTATCCACTTAATTCCCAAAGGATAAATGTCCACTCCCACTCGCTTTCTCTTGTCGAGTACCATGTTTCACTAAAATATTTCAGATTTTGACAGTAAAATAGGTTGTTTACATTGCTTCGGGTTGACTGTAATAGCTTTTTAGAAGAAACTGTAAATAATAGCTGTGTGTTTAAGCACTTTGTCCTTCCTGTCATATCTTTCCTTGATATGTTCTTGAATGGATACACTCCGCTTTTAGAGTGTGTCCATTAAAATTTAAATTCACCTTCAGAGATCTTTTGGATCACTACTTGTATTTCAGCCTGAGAGCCTGCTGGAGAGAGAGAGAGAAGGCAACGCTCGCTGACTGCTTGATGTGTCTCTGCATAGTTTGACGGGTATGTTTGTATATTTCTGCTTTGGAAAACACTTCTGTCTCATTCGCCTTCGACTGGTGATGTTTAGGATGTAGCATCCACTGAATGTGTAAATTACAGGTTACTAAGAGGCCTCGTTTGCCTTGTTTGTGACTCTGTTTAAGGAGATAAAAACAGTTGGAATGTTTGATAGCGACAAATAACAGACATGGCATTGGAAGAAGGGAGTGGGGCTGTTGAGGGTGATTGTTTGCTTCAAGGGTAAAAGCCTCTTTGACTGCAAATTTATCCAGAGTACTTCACAGTACTCAGCCTCAAGTGGAACTTGTTAGCAACTGCTGCTTTAAGATGTGTAAAAGCTTTAAAAAAAACATGAGTGGCATATTACTGATGTATTTTTTGGTGTAGAATAAAACATGAAAATATCCTCAGCTTGTCGTAACCACAAATCTCATTTCATTCGTTTAATTAGTAATGGGTTACATTAATGCATTTAGTAGGCACTATTATCCAAAGTGGATTTCAAAAGAGACGCAAAAGCAAAATCTCTGAAATTATATACTGTATTGTAGGTACTACAAACTTTGTGACCATTAAAAAAAAAAAAAAAAATGTCTGTCTTTTAGATAGAAAACGTATAGTTTGTGAATACTAATTATTTTTATAAATAACAATAAAAAGCTATTGCAAAAAAAAGAGTGTTAACGGAAATAAAATAAAATTCACAATAAACAAAAAAACAAAGTAAGTGAAACTAGCAACAGTCACTGAAAACTAACTGATACAAAATGATTAGCAAAAAATAAATAATTATTGTCAATATTCATGAGCACTCATCCTACACTCAAAAAAATAACTGAACTCAATTTAATTGAGGGCAGGATTTCCATCCAATAAATTTGTTTAGCACCAACTTAAAAAAAAAAACTACACAATTAAATGCAATTGATTTTATCATGTTTGACCAAAAGTATTTATAAAAGATTAAATACATTTGCATTTTTATTTAACTTAAACTCTTATAAAAAAAGGTCTTATAATATCCTGTATGACTATTATGTGTCGTACATTTCAAAGTCTCTTAGTTTTATTTGAAGTTATCCTAAAGGAACTAAAAGAGCCATTTTTAAGCATATTTCATGGGTTACATATACAGTTGATAGAGACTGATCTCAGAACTAATTTTAGGACAGTTATTGCTCACTGAGCAAAGCAACAAACTGCATTTTTGCTAATTAAGCTGCCAACACCCAAAGCATGGGTGCTTCTGCAAAGTGGTAATCTCAAAACTTTTCTAAATCTTCAAACTAAAGAGAAGATTAAACTCTAACAATTCTTTCTATTAACTTTAAACACCTAAGATTACTTTTATTGTCCCTCTCTTAATTCAGTCCCACGCAAAGCATGCTCGGAACTACTAATTCCCTAACCAGGTAGTTGGACCAGCACAATTCCTTCATGTTGTCCCAACACAAAACGCTTAAGTTAACTTAATGGTTTACAAATGCAAGTGGACTAAACATAAAACAAATAAATTGGCCAAAGAAATTACAAGAATTGTGTTGTTTCAGCTTATTTTAAACAGGTTGTTTGAACAAGCAGCAGTAATCATTTTTTTGAGTGTGTGGTGGAAAATCTGACCTGTATAAAATCTGTATAGCTAAATACCTATAGATGACCCTTTAAGAGCCAAACACATCAGTCAGGCACAAGAACTTTTCTTATTTTCTGCTTTTATAGTATTGAAGTATCTATATACTTCATATATAGTAGAAACAAGGACTGATTGTGGGATGATGGAACTGGAAAGGTTGCTGAATAAAGGCTTATTTTCAGGGTTTCAGGACTTCACAGAGAAATGCTATTTTTCTGGCCAGAAGGTTTAGTTATGCTATCCACGGGGCAGGGCTAACAGGGTTATTGTAACCTTGACCTCACGGCTGCATTACTTCTCTTTCCATTTGTAAGATTACTTGGTCTTTGTCTTGTGATGAAACTTTTCATTTTCCCTCAAGACACGCTCTCTACATTTCCCTCAATGAAAAGCGACATTGCTCATGTAACCATTTCGCTGAACTGCAGCTGGCCTGTGTGCCTTTCCTACAGCACAAACAGCTGCCATACAAGATTTGAAGGGATATGTGCTGAATGCGTGAAAGTGCGTTTGCGCAGCTGTAAAAGGTGGTGTGACCCGCTGCTGCTCCATCAGAACCTCAATTTGAACGGTTCATGGACATCACACATGGACAGTAAATAACTGATCAGAAATGTCACAGTTTCTTGGTGTGATCCCAGCTATGAAAATGTCCGTAACATATCAGAGTCTGACCTCAGCTGTACAGAAACCGTAGGGCATAATTCAGCTTGACAAACACACACATACACATGCGGCCTCTTTCTTCCACATACACTTTCTGCTCTCTCGGTGGGCACGTTGCATTTGGGGTTCAGGCCTTTAGCAGATGGACAGTGAGAGCTGCTGACAGGGCGTGTTTGCGTGAGCCATGCAAGGACGGGGAGAGCAGTTTCCTGGGGGAGCTTTTAGAGGACGGACACACAGATGAATGTGCGGGACTGATAGAGGCCCACCGCTCCCCCGAGGGGGTTAAGAGTGGGAGCTTAATGATGGATGAGGCTTTAATTCCCTCTGATATCTTGGAACCCCTAATACGCCGGGCGAGTGTGTTAGAGGGAGACTTTGTGTCGATGCCCTTCGGCCCAAAGGCAGAGTTTGATCTCCTGCTCTCTATGATGTCATCAGTGCTGTCGTCACAGGAGCTGCTGTTTCGCAGTGTCATCCAGTGTCACGCTCCCAGCAGCGTTACTCATCTGTCCTATTTATTATGGGTGGCCTTAAAATTATATCACGATATTGTTTGCCATTTATTGCAATAAATAAATAAATTGACAGTTAAACAAGCAAAAGTAAAAGAGAAACTAACAGTACAAATAGAAAAATAAAATAAAAATATATAACAGTACAAAACTGATGAAAGAATATATAAATAAACCACACTATAACCCACATATTGTACAATAAACAATATATGATGTGCATTTATTTATGCGAATTAAATATATAAACAGGTCAGTACTGAAAGTTGAGGTTGGCAGCATGGGTTATTAGATAAAATAAATGATGATAATAAAATTTGAAAAGAGAGAAAAGGAAAAATATATTAAAGTGAATAGGCTGGGGAGTGTCATGTTCTTCAAACTTGTGGTTTTACTTCAAGAAAGGGTTGTATGCTTATGCTATATCAGCACTAGTACTCATCTGGAAGGTACAGAGTAAAAGTTCAAGATGGGAAAACTATTCAGTCTGCAATAACTGCTTCGAGTCTCAGAGATTTAACATGCTCCAAAAATGGCAACCAAATGTTAGAAAATGTAATCACTGAACTGACTATATTTAATTTTTTCTAGTTTAACAAAAGATAAGTCATCTTTAATCCATTGAGTATGGGATGGGGGTTGAGGAGACTTCCACTGCAACAAAATACGCAATAATGATATCATTGACGATAATTCATATGAAGCCTATCCACTGAGAGACAAAAAAGTCCTGAATATTTGTAGAAAATTTACATTTTTCTTCTTCATTCTGTGATATTATTTCTTGTGACATGTCTGGTCACAAACATTTGTTATTTTAAACACTTGACTGGTTGAATTTAGAGTGAAAGTATGTCAGTAAATATGTTTTTGTAAACGGGCTCAAACACACAAAACTATTTCTTACGTACTGCTGTAATAGCTAATTGCACAGACCAATTATAGGTTTTATTGTTATTTTGATTAGTTAAATTTCTTATTGTGGGAGAATATTTACCGGTATATTGCAAATGATAAGATATCGCCTAGGGCTGCACAATATATCGTTTCATAATCGATTATTTAATAAAGCACTGATTATTTTACTTTTTTCTTTGCTCTATTTATTCTTGCTTGCAATTTGTTGATTATTTTTTTATACATGATTCTCACACCCTTACAAAATCACCCCAATCAATCTAAATGAATTTTTTTTTCTCCCCCAAATAGAGCTATTCAAGCCGTCTGATGAAATTGTATTCATATCGCAATATATATCACAGAAAAACAAACTACAGCAATGTCAGATTGTTTCAATATTGTGAAGCCTTAGTATCGCCTATCCCTACATTTTATATTGAGGTTTGCGTGTTCATGTGAAGCTTTAGAGGAAAGCATCGCAGGTAGATAGATGGATGACTTCCAGGGCTGAGTGATGAACTTCTAATGGCCCTGGTGGATGCAAACTCTTGAGAAAACTGATGAAGGCATGGGGTTGAGCCTGAGGAAGCGGCTAATTATAAACCCTCGGAATTGATTGGTGGTGTTAACTTGCATGCAGCAGCTCCTAGCTAAATGTTCCCATGAACTGAATCATGTAGAATCTCGATTTGAACATCACAGGCGCAGTCTCCAGGCTGTTCATTAGCATATTAGTATGGAATTTACAGCCCGTTTGCATCTGCAGTACAATTTGAAGATCGTAAATAAAGCTCTGCTGCGATCACTCTTTCTCTGCAGCAGCAGCGAGCCGAGCGGGCCGCTTCTGGAGCAATCATCTAGCTGTGTGTGATTTCAGATTGTGCTTTACAATATAGGCTAGAGGCAAAATGTAAAACCACTTATTGCTAAATGAAAATCAATGATTTGGTCTGAATTAATGAGATTGCAGATCTACTCTTGTTGTGTGCTTAATTGTGCTAAATGTGGATTTACAAAGTCATACGTACTTGGAGTGCAATTTCATGTCGTGTGTGTGTGTGTAGCACTTTATTACCCAATGGGACAGTGTTACAAAAAAGCAAGTGTTTCCAGAACGGAGAACTCTCATTTAAAGGGCACCTAGTTTACCCCTTTTTCCAGATTTAATATAAGTCTTTTGTCTCTCCAGAATGTGTCTGTAAAGTTTCAGCTCAAATCACCCATCAGATTACTTATATATACCTTTCAGAAGTTTGTAATTTATAGCTCTGAGCATCTTGTAGCTGTTTTGGTGGGCTGTGTCTTTAATGCTAGTTCTCCCCGCCCACCGTTCCCACGTGCCGGTCAGTGTGCCTCAGTCTCCGCCCTCGGCTGCCTCAGATAACAGGCAGACATGAAGGAAGCAGATCTCACGTAATGTTTGCACGGCAAATGTGACAGGATACACATTAATATCCACTGCTGTTTCGATATCTGTTATGTTAATGTACAAAATAAACCTGATTTAACGTCTACAACCCGGGATTGAAGCGTCTTCTGTTATAATTGTACTGACACGCGGCTGTGGTGATAAAGTAAAGCTGAAGTAAATCGCTGTAATTCATTACAAACATGCACTGTTTTAAAAACGTGTCAAACTTGTAAAACTCACTCTTGATCACAATTTGATGATGATTGATGATCCTAGCGAACTGAACAGATCTTTTATTTCTGGTTGCTTTGCGCACATCCTGTCTTGTTGATATGATTATACGCGTTACTACGGAGACATGTTAATACGCAGCTGTCAATCAATTCGGTGGGCGGGGAAACCGCACTTATACGTCAAGTTGCGGTCGGCCTCAAAATGGGAGGGATTTGGATGCTATTTTAACCTCAGGAAATAAAAATAAAAAAAGAGACTTATTGTTTTTATATCACTCCAATATGACTGTGGACACACTATACCTACACACAGTTCTGTCCAAACAGCTTAAAAAAGATGATTTTCATCATAGGTGCCCTTTAAGTTACAATGGCTATACGCAGATGACGCCATTTCAAATATACTGTACGCTACAAAATTATAGATTTGTGTAAGTGTGTGTTAGAAGTGCATCAAAATACATTTGACACAATTGTCCTAAGATAAAAATGGGTGTTATTGAGTAGTTTTAGGACAATTTTGATGAAAGGTGATGATCCACTTCAAATGTTCACTTCTGTGTATGTACAGGGTATATACAGTACAGTCAGAATTATAAGCCCTCCTGTTACATTTCAATTATTTGATATTTTTTAACGTAATAGTTTTAATAACTAATGTCTAATAATTAATTTCTTTTAACTTTGAGAACAGTACATAATATTTTACTAGATATTTTTCAAGATACTAGCACTCAGCTTAAAGTGCAATTTAAAGGCTTAACCAGGTTAGCTAGGTAAATTAGGGTAATTAGGCAAATCATTGTATAACCATAGTTTATTCCGTAGCCAGTCGAGAAAAAAAAAATTGGTTAAGGGGGCTAATAATATTAACCTTAAAATGTTTTTCAAAAATGTAAAAACTGCTTTTATTCCAGCCAAACTAAAACAAATAAGATTTTCTATAGAAGAAAAAATATTATCAGAAATACTGTGAAAATTTTCTTGCTCCATTAATTATAACTTATACTTTACCTATACTAACTTATTCTTTAATATAAAAGAATAAATATTTCACAGGATGGCCAATAATTTTGACCTCAACTGTTTGTTTGTGTGTGTGTTTATATATGTAGTGAGATATAGTGATTAAAAAGTGATTTCAGTGCCTGTGAGTTTCTGAATGTGATGAATGATGGAATATGCTTAGCTACACTTGTTTTGGATTTGGTGTGTGTTAAAGGGACTGCACTTCGGTGTTTTGGGACATGGGACAGTCTTGCACTTTTCTTTCCTGTTACCCACATGTGCTCTCAAGTGGCCAAGATGCCAGTATTATGTATTTGAACAAACCCTATGTTTTTAATACACTGAAGTACAAAAATGTGAACTTTTTAAATAATGTCAAATAAAGTTTTTGGTGGTACCAAAAGTTTCGTTTTTAAAGAAAAATATTTTAAGATTTTGTTGTGGTTAAGAGGAGCACATTAATAAAACACTTGTACATTGCTTATAACTACTTTACATTCTAATTTTATAATTTATCCTTTATTTTTTTCACTTAATATATTTGAAATGACTCAATATAAACTTCACTTAGCTTTAACTTTACCACAAATATTTGTCAGTGCATTCAGACTTTAATTACACACTTTTAGCAGTCATGAAAATGCATTTCATATGTATTTAAATTATTTATTTCCCATTTTTTCACAGTCGCAATTAGTAAGATCATTTTAATTTCTGTAGTAACTAATTTTTGAAAGTATGCTAAAAGTGCATATCCTAAAGGGACGCGTAGCGAAGTCTTTTTGAATAACCATTGGATTACAGTTATGCATACACAAGAGTTAACCGTGATCATTGAATATTAAAATGCAATGAATAGAAAGCAATATAAATCACTTACTCTCTCTGCTGTGGTACTGTTTGAGAATTCAGAGATTCATCTGCAGCGAATCTGATTTGTTCTCTTAGTGTTTGAGAGAGACTGCAGAGACAAGTTGGAAGTGTGTGTGTGTCTGTGTGTGTGTGTGTCTGTGTCTGTGAGCGCGTGCTCAGGGCGAGTCTCTATGCTTCAGTGGGTTGGCACTGAAGAATCTTTGCCTGGAAAAAATGCGGAGAATAAATGATGAAGGAGAAGAAATAGAAAAAAAGAGAGAGAGTGATGGCTGCTGAGGCTGTGTGCGTGTGCGTGTGCGTGTGCGTGTGTGTGTGTGTGTGTGTGTGTGTGTGTGTGTGTGTGTGTGTGTGTGTGTGTGTGTGTGTGTGTGTGTGTGTGCTTAGTCAACCATGGGTTCCTATTACAGAAAGTCCAATGTGAGTGAGGGCTATGAAGACGCATACACATAACCAACACAAAGATAATTTACAGCTTCACTCCGTCGCTCTGTATGTGTGTGTGTTCACTGCACGTGGCTCATTGTCATTGTGTTTTTTTAAATACGCCTCTACACTTCAGCCTCTCTCTCTGATCAGCATCACTAGACTTGTTTCAAATATATCTAATAATGTAAATGTTATAGGCAAAAATATATATATATGTATTTATTTATTTGCCTATAATATTTTGTGTGTGTGTGTGTGTGTTCCAGCAAATATAATTTAGACTTCCTTTTTTTGTGTTTGTTAAGCTGTACTTATGAGAGATTGTGAGAGGTTTGCAGTCAGCAGTTGTGGATCCTCAATGCTCCAATTTCTGATCAGCTCAGTCAGTCATCTTCTATTGCTACTGTAGCTATTACTATTTCACTAAAAAGTTCATAAAAAAAAATTAAAGGAAATTAAGAAATGAGTTTGAATGTTTTTTTTTATAGCCTGAATTATTAAAGCATGCAGATTTAAACCATTTTCTTTTAAATATAATTTTCTTTGCACATTTCTTTACAACATATTTATAGTCATGCTGTAGTATTTAATATCAGCTGATATTGAGAACAACCGCATAATTGTTATTGTGATACACACTCACTGGCTAGCTGTACCAGGTTGGACCTTTTTTGCGTTAATTTTTTATGGCCTAGCACAAGGTGCTTCAAGGTGGTCCAGATTGATAAGACGGCATCACGCAGTTGCTGCAGATTTGTTGGCTGCACATCTGTGATATGAATCGCTTGTTCCCGAGGTGCTTTACTGAATTAAAATCTGGTGACTGTGGAGGAGTTTTGAGTTCAGTGAACTCACTGTCATGTTCAGGAACTAGTTTGTGATGTGGAACGTTACCTTGCTTGAAGTAGCCAACACAAGATGAGCAAACCTGGTCATCAAGGCATGGACATGGAAAACAACAATACTCAGTTTGGCTTAAAAATTCTCAATTGGTACATTGTGCCAAGAAAATCTCCCCTACATCATTACAACACCACGAGTCTGAATTGTTAATACAAGGCAGGGGGGAAACCATGCTTTGTTGTGGTTTGCACAAAATTCAGCCCCTACCATCTGAATGTTGTAGCATCATCAGTAGACTCATCAATCCAAAGTTATATTGTCCAGTCCATGTGAATTATAGTCACAGTTTGCTGTTGTCAGCTGACAGGGGTGTCACTGGTGATATGCTCTTTTTCTACTGCTGTAGCTCATCTGCTTCAAAGTTCAACAAGATCATGATCTCAGTTGGAACAAGTGGTTATTTGAGTAACTGTTACTTTCCTACCAGTTCAAACCAGTGTCTCCTCTGGCATCAGCAAGGCGTTCTCGCCCACAGAACTGCCACTTACTGGATATTCTGCTAGTAGATCAGCAGGCCCAGACCAGCCAACAGCCATGCCACATTCAAAGTCAATTAAATCTAATTTCTTCTCTATTCTAAAGCTCTGTTGACATTAGTCATGCCTGTATGCCTAAATGCATTGAACTATGTCCATGTGATTGGATGATTTGATCTAGCCAAGATTATTTTTTCTCTCCGCCAACGCACAGACTGGAACAAAGAAGATTGTTTGGAGAAACACTAAATTGGCTATTCTTTGATGCTGACTTATAATTCAGAGAGCCTGATATAAACTGGCAGAGGCTTAATAACGTGTTTTTAAAATGTGGAGGAATGGCGTGACTAAATTACAGATAGCCAATATCACTGCGCAGTCACTGTCAGTTGCCTTTAGACCTGGATTGATGTCTTAGTTCCGCTGTCATCTCATTCTAATGGTAAACATCTCATTCTCAAAAGCCCAAGCTAGTGCATTTTTATTTGTTGATTTGTATGTTGAGGTACACTGTCTGTAAAAAAAAAAAAAGTCACCACCTGGATTAAACCATGCAAATAGGTAAGAGCCTCCCATTGGATAATTACTGCAAGGATGATTATTTCAGCTGGTAACAAGTTATTTAACCATACCTGATGCAGAGAGTAGCTTCTCATTTCTAAAAGGGATAATTTTCTTCTTTGTTGAATGCAATAGAAGACCATTTGTATTTAATGTTTCACCTATTTGGGTGTCTTTCTTCTGTTGAACATATAAAAAAGTTATTTTGAAGAATGCTGGTTGATGTTGCCCGCTCATGTCCATAGTATTTTATTTTTCCTACTATGGAAGTCAATGGTACCATTAACCATTCTTGAAAATAACTTCTTCATATGATCAACAGAAGAAAGACACACAAATAGGTTGGGTACATATAAGTGAAGGGTGAGTAAATAATGGCAGAGATTTTGTTTTTGCATGAACAATGTTGGAAGACACATCCTGTTACGGTGTTAATCTGTTTCAGAAGGGTCAAAGTATTAGCATGCATCAAGCAAAGAAAACATCTAAGGAGATTACTAATATTGGGGTAAGTAGTCCAACGCATTATTAAAAACGGGAAAGATATGGAAGCATAATCTTTGAAGAAGAAATGTGATAGGAAAAAATCTTGAATGATCATGTAGAACTCACAGCTATGTGTGAAAGTAAGAGCATTTCCACATGCACAATGTAAAGGTAACTTAAGAGATTGGGACAAAACAGCTGTGTAGCCTTAAGAAAAACGCTAATCAGTGAGGCTAATGAGAAAAAAGGCTTCAATTTGCTAGGCAGCATAAAGATTGGACTCTGGAGGAATGGAAGAAGGTGATGTGGTCTGATGAGACCCTGTTCCAGAGTGATGGGCATTTCAGTATAAGAAGAGAGGTGAATAAAGTGCCTAGTGCCAACCATACAAGCCTGTGGGGGCAGTGGTGTGATCTGGGGATTTCTGCATTTGGTCAGGTCAAGCTTCAGCAAAGTTATAAGGTAAACAGAATATACTTAATGGCCAGGTTGTTCCATCAATGGATTTTTCTTTCCTGATTGCATAGGCAAATTTTAAGATGATAATGCCTTGATTCAGTGGGCCAAAATTGTGAAAGAGTGGAGCATGGGAATCTTTGGGATGTGCTGGAGAAGTCTTTGCACAGAGGTCTGATTCTCTCATTAGTACAGGATCTTTGGCGAAAAAATAATGCAGATCTGGATGGTAATAAATTTTGCGACATCGTAGAAGCATATTGAAACAACGCCATGGCGAATGCATGGTGTAATCAAAGCTAAAGGTGGTCCGATGAAATATTAGTATGACTTTTTTGTTTGTTTGTTGGACAGGCAGTGCAAATAAAACATGATTTGCTGCTAATTGCTAGTCCGACGATTTTGTAATAGAAAGGAAGGACATTTTTATTGTACTGAGCGTTTTACTGGATTGCAATTTGGCTATGCACTTGAAAGCAACATTAGTCATCAATATTTTGCTTGTGTTTTTCTGTGTAGAGGACAAACTGTTAAATTGAATTTTGCCTATACTTTTAGGAGTACTAGCATATAGATGACACAAACTTTCAAGCATGGACTAAAAGCCACAAAAGTCCAGTTTTGATTTCATGGGATCTTTTAAGTGACAGTTTGAGGCCAAGTGCCTTCTCTGAAAATGAAATGGATGAAAGCTGTTTACTGCTGAAAACTCCCATTTCTTATAAAATCCCCACAGCAGCTTCAGTAGCTGATTGGTCCAATTAGAACATGAGCCTGGCTTTTTTTAACCAGGTGTAAAATACATATTGTGATTTATTTAAATTCACTGAAACTTCTCCAAGAATTGCCTCATTCTCACTTGTTTGTCCGTGTCTTTCTTTAGTGTGAAAATGCAGTGATTGCTGCAAAACCCTGTTCTTGTGTCTCGCTGGATGACTGCCCACCAGCTGATGCCACTGGCCACATTTAATATCGCATCACTTGCTGCACATTCATTATGGTGAGATCACTGTGACAGCTGTGTCGAGCACAGAATACACACACAGACATATTTTGAGGAAATAAGTTCAAACAAATAGATCTCACTTATTTACAACAAACCTGATTAAACAGACGTACTTTCAAACATGCCTGAATGAATGAATGAATGAATGAATGGCTATTACTTGCACACGCACACACATACACATAGATGCATACACTAATAGACCAAGGAATAACAGCTTTTGCTTCCACGTCACTCAGATAATTCTGAAAATGCCTGTTATTGAGCACATACTCACATTTTTAATATGGCAAACTGTTATCGTTAGAAAGAGATAATTGTAAAGAGAGGGAGAGAGAGCTCAGAGGTATTTGAATGTTACCTTCCAGTAAAACTGAATCTGTTCACAGCTCTCAATCACTATGCAGAATGAATGAACTTTCCACTTGCCTGAATATAGGACAGATAATTCCCCAGGGCTGATGTATGCAGTGTGTGTTTGTGTGTGTGTGAGAGAGAGTGCTTATGTATGTATATGCTTTAATTAGTAAGTTCCTTTAATCAATTTCTTGAGCTTGCAGCAGTGTTATTTTAGTGTCACTCAGATTTTGAGATTTTATTCATGTTTTAAACGTTTTTTATTTTCATTTATTTTCCATTCTCATTTTTTTTTTAATTCTGTTAATTTTTTTAATTTTTTATTAACAAAGCATACAAGCTGAAATAAGAATATAATGACATATATCAATTCAACTACCCCCACCCCCCTCCTCAGCGGTCTCTTTAAACTGGGGTATCCAATGAATAGAAGTTAACAGAAAAACACATGTACAGAATCAAGAATGAGAGATCAATAGAATACAATTATACAAAATAAGGCAATAATTCTGGGTCCTATTTATTGCTTTCAACATTCTCATTTAAATTTGACAGTTTTAGTTATGTGGTATTTTGATTTTAGTCCGTTTTATTATTTTTCAGTCTTATTACTTTTTTACATTTGAGTTATTTTAGTACATTGTTAAACTAAAGAACAATGTGAAAGCTTCTCTGAGGTGCTAGCTGATAGAAGCGTTTAGTTTTTATAAGGTTTTTAAAATATATATTCAGCTATTTTATGTCAAGTAAAATGATTGGCCCTTGCAATTTTTATTTTTATTAAGTTTTAGTGGCTATGTGTAAAATTCTGAAATCTTTTGTTTTAGCTTTTTTTTATTACTGATGCACAGGAATGTAAAAGACACTGAACCTGCTTAAATGGCCTGGAATTCTCATATTTTTTGCTTAGAAGTAAAAAGCAGTTGATAATTTTTTTATTATTATCATTATTATTATAACCTTTATTTTACCAGGAAAAGCACACTGCGATTTAAAATCTCTTTTACAAGAGCGTCCTAGCCAAGATTAGACAGTATACAGTTCACATGAGATTAAAAAATGGATGTCTGAAAATTTCTTATGTCTAAACAGTGATAAGACAGAAGTAATGCTTATTGGCTTACCACATAAGTTGCGCAAAGCAGAGCAGACTTCCCCAAGTTTGGATGGCTCTGCTTTAGAGTTTTAAACTAAACAAAAAAAATCTGGGTGTGGTATTTGATGCCAACCTTACATTTGAACACTGTCAAGACATCATTTTTTCATCTGGAAACCATTGCTAAACTTCATCCCATGCTGCCCTTTTCTGTTGCTGAAAAATTAATTAACACCTTTGTATTTTCCTGCATTGATTATTGTAACGTTTTGCTAGCTGGAGTTCCAAAAGCTACCCTAAACAAGTTACAATCAGTAAAAAATTCAGCAGCTAGAATTCTGACTAGGACCAGTGCAAGAGAGCACATAACCCCTATTTTGAAAAATCTGCACTGGCTTCCTGTCAGTTTTCTAATTGATTTTAAAATCCTCATGCTTGCATACAAGGCCTTGAATGGTCTAGCACCACAATATTTATCAGAGCTTTTAATCCCATACACTACTAGGTGTGCTTTATGCTCATCTGATGCTGGTCTTTTAACTGCTCCGTCAACGCGGCTAAAATGTATGGGAGACCGGGCATTCTCTTCATTGGCACCTAAATTGTGGAACTCTTTACCCTCTGATATTCGCAATGCAGAATCCCTGAGTATTTTTAAATCAACTCTTAAAGCTTACATTTTAAAAGCTTAGATTTTATTTGACTTTTATATGATTTTTAGATCTATTATTATTATTATTATTATTTTATGTGTTTTTAATTATTTAAATTTTTTTATTAGAAGTTTTTTTTATTTTTTTTATCCTTGTCTTTTACTGCCGCACATTAATGTCTGTAAAGTGCCTTGAGATGCTGCTTTTAAAGACACTATATAAAAATAAAGTTTATTATTATTATTATTATTATTATTACATGGGTTTAACAATCAAACAAAATCAAATAACAGGTAACATCATTCGTCCATACAAACACACATACAATGACAGTTAAAAACTATTCAGAACATCTACAGGCCGAAGTTTCAAACTCCAAATCATTTAAAATCATTTTAAAAGCATGTAGTGAAACCAACTCTTTAAACTGCAAATTTTCAGCAATCTACTGATATAATGAATATTCAGATTCCATCCATGCTGCTGAGAGAAACATTCAGGTCAATATGTAAATATATAGTGTGTGCTCAATAACAAAATTAACATGAATATGAATATGACAGTAAAAAAGGCATCTTATCCTAACACTATGAATATATATTCGTACAAGCTCTGCTATTCACCGCATTATAATGACTGATAAGGTAACTCAAATGGTAACGATAATTTGATTTGTAAAGTATATTTGAGATTATAGACTAGCTTCGTGAGACTGTAGTTTGAATTAATCCCTTTCTTTGCACAGCACACTGACATTACTGTACAGTATAGCCCTTTTGATCTTGAGAGTTATTTTAGTATTCATTTCATGTATCACAGAACAATTTTGATAAAAAGCCCTGATAAAAGCTACCCTGCCTGTAGCTTTTTAATAACACTCAGTCCTTGATTAGCGAGTTCAAGTGTGTTTGATTAGGGTTGGAGCAGATCTCTCCAGAACCAAGCCTGCCCTGATCTAGGAAGGCTGAAAATGTCTCATTTTTGAAGTTTCATTACAGTCTAACTGCAAGCTGATTTGGCAATAAAAAGCAATTCAATTTCTTATTTCAGTCATTTTCTTCTCAGTTATTTCAAATAGCTCCTTTAAAGTCTGTGGAATGTACATTTAAAATGTTTATTTTGCTAGCACACATTGTTGTACTTTAGGTTAGGGATAATCAACAAAAAAATTATGTAAATTCTAAAGTAATTTAAAAGAAAGTTTCTAGAAGCAAAGGCCCGAAAGATCATAATGTGTTAATATAATGTATTTCATAATGTGTATATATATTGCATTTCATACATGTATGTGATACATCTGCATATAATCAGTTGGCAACCAAATCAAATTAATTTAGTACAATTAAAAACATCACAATGTTTTTTGTCATGTAACATTGAACTGAACATATATGACTGTAGGTTTGCATGTTCTCTCAATGTTCTCTCATTATTAAATAAAAGTAGGGCTGCATTTCAAAATAAGATCAAATAAATACATTTAGAAAATTGTGTTCAAATAAAGTGCTTAAGAAATATAAAGTGAGCAAATGCTTAACAGTTTTACACTTAACAGTTACAACCAATGATGCAGATAATAAATGTCAACACATCTTAATAATTGAACCGTTTTAGAGTATTGGTTTATTCTGTTTAGATTATGCTTGTGTTACCAAGGCAACAACGCATTTGTATTAACATTCCAGTTATTAGCATCACCGTGAAAAAAAAAAAACATATTCGTGCTGACTGACCCGGATCTGCACGGAACGTAAAGGTTCAGCAAAGAGAGACTGTTCGGCTCTTAATTTAGTGGGAATAGTCAGGTCGGGAAGAAAAAACTGTTCTGAGTGGACAACGGGTGAACAAAGTGAATGAATAGCAGGAGCGATCGGGTGCGGAATAAAACCCAGTGTGAGTAGGAGTGAAAAAACAGTCCTGCACAGACCTCTATGCTGTAGCTCTGGGGTCCATATGGGACGGGTTCTGGGTCCAGACCCAGACCGCCCTGTTAGTGACCACTGAACAATTAATCCATGCAAGTTAATCCACTGAAAAAAAACTCACTTGGTAATCTTCAATCAAAATTTGTCCATTTGCTTCTGCATTTGGAGTGATGGTCCTTTATTACAGTTCAAAGTGCCGGTTAGGGTCCTGAATGAACATTTGCTATGTGTCAGGTTGCCAGATGTGCACAATAAGTTTGGTACAGTGACATTGTTACTGTGACAGTTACGCTACAATTCAAGTAAAGTGCTAATGCAGCGTGTTATCAATCAGCAATAAATCTATCAACAGAACATTTAGTTACATTGAGAATCTTTGATTGGTTTGCATTGCACAGCCTTTGAGGGAGCCCTATTGTTTATCTCATGTTTTTTTTCCCCCTCGTATAACTTTTGTGCTTTTCACTGTCGTGGGAGTACAGAGGACTCAAAAGACATCAGATCAGCTGCGTTCCATCTGTGCTGCTGTGGAAAAGCCAGCTGTAGACAACATCGCTATTTCTGTGGCAATAATGCATTGCGGTGTATTGAAAGCTAACATAAATTCAAATGTGCCCATCTCCATGTTGATTACATTCCATTAGGGGTATTTGTAAGCAACAGGTGCAAGATTGGCCATTGTGCTGTACCATTAACAATAAAAAGATGATTCAGATGGGCTGTAAAGTCTTTTTTAAGCCACTAGTATGACTTAACTATTTTTATATAGAGAGAGAGAGTTTAATTCAAACATAATGGGATTATTTTTATGTACACATGGCTTATTCAGCCATCTGCACATCAAGCTGCAAGACAACATCTAGCCAGAAGACAGTGTGGTCAACTCACATTAGCAGACATGTGGTTCTTTTATATGATGTGTGTTTTGATTTTGAATGTAAGTGAGGGAGATGTTCACGAAAGTGTGTCTGCATGTGTGTTTGCGTTCAACAAAAGAGTCAGTCTGATAAATTTGGCACAGCACACACAGACATGGCTTGTATGGTCAGTATAAAAGCACACACACATAGGAAATAAGGAGCTGAGGAAATCTGGGTCGCTGTTAGTCAGCCGTATCCAGCTCAGAGCTGTGAGCTTTTAGTTTGGGTGATGCCAAGGCTGAAAATGGGGAAGCATATCACAATTACAGACACCTGCAGAGAGCTTTTCTCTGAGCAGAGCGCGCTTCCAGAAGAATAAAGATCCTGTGATGGCGTAAACAGCCTAAATGCATGAAAACATTGTTAGAGATGAACACATTTTCATTATGTCTCAATCATGTCGCAAACGCATAAAGAAAGGACAGCTGGTATTATCTAAAACACTCCAGAGACAAGACTTCACACACACACTGCCAACAGCAGTGATCAAACACATCAGAGGCTTGAAAAGAAAAAAAAGAGCAAAACGGATAAGAGGAATCTCAAGAATTTCGTAATAAATTCTGAGGGGAAAAAACGAATTGTTTACACACACGCAGTGCGGTGTGTTTGTTTAAAGACCTCAAGTTTTCAGCCTGCAGAGATCACCTCTATTCGACATAAAATATTTATATTATGTTTGAAATTCTCAGAGAATCGATTCACCTCACGTACTCGCACATCTAAACCTCTCTATGCTTTTGCACTGAGACTGGAGCGCGGATGCGGGCTACTAGCCTAATGGCCGGGACCTGTGGGCTCTTTACGTGAACTTTTTAATTTTTACGTTAATTTGCCACTGTCCGAGCGCACGAATACACCTGGGATTTTGGGCTGGAATTAGATGCTTTAAACGACGGCTTTGAAGTGGACGCTTCCCAGGGTCGCGTGCCGCTTTTTCTGAGCTGTATGCGGACTGCGCACGCGGGTCCGCAGTGGCGGGTTGCGCGCGTGCGTTTGCGCGTACGCGGGTGCTGTTGTAATTTCACGTCACATCAAGTTTGATCAGCGGTCCGATTGGATGATCCGCAGCGCCGTCCTGAATTGAATAGCCCTCGCGCCTGTTTGCTCGTACTCGGCGTTCGTCCTGAAGCCCGAATGCGCCTCTCCGGGATCGCGTGAGGGAGTCAGTGCACATCTGGCGGATTTTGTCGTCGCCCTCGCGCCCGGGCTGGATGTTGCGCGTGAGCTGAAGAATACTAGAGGTCGGAGACAAAATGCGGCGGCGAGCGCACGCAAGCGTCCTGCTCCTGCCGTGGCTGGTGCTGCAAACCCAGGCTGGCTTTCCAAACCAGATCAATATCGGTGAGTGATTTGATTATCTATTGATCAAAAACATAAAACATGTCTTTGCTAGGACGCGCGCGGAGATTCTCATCTACCTGCTGCATCGCCCACAGAGAATTGAAGTTTGCGCCAAACAGAGTGTGAATTGTGTGATTGTTACTACTGCTGCTGTCCTTCACTCGAACAAGTCTGAAGTGAAGTGTATGTTGTTAACTGCTCTGATCTCGCATGCAGGTGGTCTGTTCATGCGCTCCACTGTCCAGGAGCACAGCGCGTTCCGCTTCGCCGTTCAGCTCTACAACACCAATCAGAACATCACTGAGAAACCTTTCCATCTCAATTACAACGTGGACAATCTGGAGTCATCCAATAGCTTCTCAGTCACGCACGCGTGTGAGTTTCTGCTCTTTATCTTTCCCCACACACTCAAAAAATTACCACCACCACCAAAAAAAAATCTCATCACAGTCTATAGGCATTGCTTGAAGACTCATTGCGGTATTGAAAAGAAAAGCTTTTTATTCTCACCAAGGACGTGGGTTTGATTTGCAACTTGTTAGGGACATATTGTGAGGAGGCAGGAGACAACCCTCGGATTCTAATTTTTAAAACAGACCGAAAGCGTTCGAGCAGTGAGTCACAGGACCTTGATCATCTTCACAATGTAGGTGTTAAGAAAATCCAGTTGGGTGGAAGTCTAGTAATATGAGCTTGTGTAATCATGCCCTTACACTTTCTATCACTTCTCTGCTCACACCATTTTTTAATAAGACTGCCGATCTTTTTCGCCACTTTGAATGCAGTTTGAAATTTGACAGTTTGTTGCATAAATTATTGTTTTTCTTTCTAGTCTAGTCCAGGCCACCAAAAGGCATCAGAGTTTGACGTGAAGTGCTGCCAAGCACACAACTGACACAAGCTTTGATTTCTCTTTCATGAATCTGTCCAGTGAATCGATCAAATAAAGTGTTATTTGTAATAGTTTGTTTGTCGTAAAAATGTCACATTTGATTGGAGTTAAGCAAAGATAGGTAAGATTTATATGTGAAAGTTCAATGGAAATATCAAGAAGAAAACTGAGAATGAGTGAAAAAAAGCAGATCAAGACTCATGGTGGCATAAGTTGGCAAAAGAAGGAAATGGAGAGAAGAAAATGTGAAAAAGTCTTCTGTGGCACAAGCCTCAGGTCTTTATAATGGAGAGATAAAGGGAGAATGACTGAGAGAGAGAGAGAGTGATGATGATGAGTGCAGGCTGACATTTGCACACATACCCAAACCAGTGCAAGGGTTAGTGCCCTGATCTGTGTGTATGTGTGTGAGTGAGTGAGAGAGCTTTACCATCATTATAAAATGCCTGTTTACTGCTGCTGTCATTATCATTTTGTGTCTCTGACTGGCCTGGCTGCTCATCTGAGCGTGTCTGTGTGAGAGGCAGTGTTTGTGAGCTTTTGCTTTCCTGGCTTATCATGGTGTTATTGCTGCAGTCATTGATCTTTCTTCACTGCATTAACACACACACACGTTCAATGCTCCAGGCATCTAGTTGGCCCATCAGACAGAAAGCACTGGGCTTTTAAAAAAATATAAATAAAAAGCTTAGAGACATATACCCATAACCTCTTAGACTGCGAAGGTGATTTTAAAGTTTAATGAGTAAACTCTGCGAGGAGGCTCTCAAAGCGCATATCCAGGAATAACATGACAGGAAGGACAAAGTGCTTTAACAGTGATGCGTGAACGGTTCATAAATGGAGACAGACACTTATTTTTTGCTCTCAGGAGAAGTCTTTGAATCACGGCGCAGGCACTTTTGCATGCAGTGCTTCTTTTTTACAGTCAGGTGAGCCGGTTTTAGCTCCGTTCAATCGCTCACAGCGCTGCGAGTGCGAGTTGTGCATCAAACGGTTCCTGTGGAAAAGGTTTTGACAGCTTACGTATGCGGTGACCCTGCTGTTTTAATTGAGGCAATCTGCGTAGTGGAGAGGAAAACTGTAGGGGTCACAGGGTCTGTAAACAGGTTATTTTTCTCTCACTCTTTTGCTCTCTCGCTCTCTCCCCCCTTCTCTACTCTTTTCTGTCTTCTCATCGTTTTTTTCTTTATTGCTCCCTGGAGCGTTCGAGAGACAGATGAAAAGAAGGGCAGAAAAGAAGTAAGCAGATGTAACCTGCTTGCTCAGTTAGAAGAACAAATGAAGGAGAGAAAAACACACACAAAAAGACACGTAATCATTACCTTTGCTGTGTAATTTCTGTGCCACTGTTGTGTCACCAAGCAGACATGGAGAAAGTGGAAACTCGTTTTTCCTTTTTTCATAAAATGAATCCTATTGAACAATACATTTCTGTGGTTTATTTTAAACAGTTTTTTCCCCTCTTGTACTCTGTCAAACACAGACTTCTTTCTGGTGAAATATGTTAGACTTCTCCTGTCATGTTGTCCTCATTATCTTCGCCTATTTTTGACAATTTAGTGCCAGTTCAGATTCACACTGTCTCCATTCAGTCAGTGATCAATAGATGGAATCCTTATTTAAGCAAATCCCTGTCCCAGTACCAACATTTCTAAATATTTTCTTGGCCCCAAAAATTGTGGTTGTATGAAAAGAAAGAATAAAGCCTTCGCTTTTAAACAACAAAAGAAAACAAGTAATGTAATCTATCTCTAGGCAGCCTTTTTGATCAACACTTGAATGTGGACAAGTTTAATTCAAAAAGCAATCTTATAAATGAATAGATAAGCACATTTTTATCAAAGACTGTGTTCGCATTGATTCAGATCACTTATCAAACAGATTGAGTCTTTCAACACCCCCTAAGATTTTGTACTATTTCCCAAAAAAACACTTCACCATGTACCAGTAACAGAAACTGACAGTGGTGGGGAATTTTTATACTGTACAAAGGGGAAAAAAAATCCATTAATTTCACAGACATTTCTTTAAACTCTTAAAACACGAAGTAACTCAAAGCTTTTCATTAATGTTTCATTTATGTTGATGTTGGGAAATTTATAGACTTTTTTTTAATAGTTAAAAATATACATTGCATTCGATGTTCATGTAAATTGTTCTACAAAACACAGGTAATGGCCTTTATACATTAAAATGTTTCTCTGCTTGTGGATAAACTGTTTGTGATGAGATTTGGTTCATCATATGACTTTATCATCTCACATGCTTTTGGGTGTGTTTTTATCTGTGTAACAAATGTTAATATTTCAAAACACTGCTACACTATAAATTAATGAAATATGGTAGTCTGGTATAATATGATATAAACCTTTTACCTCTTATACAATATTTTTAAAAGTACAATTCTGACAACTACAGCTGCGGTTTCTTTACCGTAAATATATATATATTTTTTTACAGAGGATGCAGTTTCTGTTGTTTTACAGATTTTTTCCATATATTATGTCTTATACAATATATTATTTTAAACTAATAACATTTGTTGACCAAGTGCGTGACACTGGGACAACTCTCAACTGCTGATTCCATATTTAAATTGATACTCTGAAAGAAATAATTCATTAGATTTACTAATTTTGTTTTTTTTGTGAACAATTGTTTTTATTATTTCAGTTATTTGTTTAATATGGAGAGCATACAGCATATGACCATAGCATAAAACAACCCCGAATCCCCACCCCCC
>CAIGQV010016645.1:13841732-13853395 GCA_903798115.1 Danio jaintianensis
GCGGGAAAACAGAACAAAGGGATCACATGACGACAACACAGAAAGGATGCCTGACACACATGATCCTCTCGAAATTAGTGTATAAATAAACTTCACTTGGGCGACGCGGTGGCGCAGTGGGTAGCACGTTCGCCTCACAGCAAGAAGGTCGCTGGTTCGAGCCTCGGCTGGGTCAGTTGGCATTTCTGTGTGGAGTTTGCATGTTCTCCCCGTGTTCGCGTGGGTTTCCTCCGGGTGCTCCGGTTTCCCCCACAAGTCCAAAGACATGCGGTATAGGTGAATTGGGTAAGCTAAAATTGTCCGTAGTGTATGTGTGTGAATGAGTGTGTATGAATGTTTCCCAGTGATGGGTTGCAGCTGGAAGGGCATCCGCTGCGTAAAACATATGCTGGATAAGTTGGCGGTTCATCCCGCTGTGGCGACCCCAGATTAATAAAGGGACTAAGCCGAAAAGAAAATGAATGAATGAATAAATAAATAAATAAATATATATATAGAATAATGTAAAGCCAAATACAGAGTACGAATAAAAAACTATTACATCATGAGATACATATAGACCATAAACAGAAAAGCTGTACATTAGAAGGAAGAAACAAAGGATTTGACAATATCAAAAGCTAAATTCCAGGACTTAACAGTTTTTGACTGAGCTCCATGTATGCAGATTTACAATTTTTTTAAGTGGTAAGTGGTTGCAAACAATTCATATGGGCTGAATTGAAACAAACAAATTAAGTTGAACGTTACTGAATTTAAATTGTTTGTTTAAATTCAGCACATATAAATTGTTTGCAACCACTTACCTTAAAAATTGAGTCCAATGAATATTTTTTTTCAGTGTATTTATTATTATTATTATTATTATTTTTATTTTAGCAAGGGGAGAATGGTCACTGCTAAATTCTATACCTATAGTTGTCGTTAAACCGGTTTCTCAAATACTTCCCCACTTTGTAACTGGTCAGACAAATAAATATTTCCACCGTAAAAATCACATCATCCAGAGTAAGTGTTGCTGTGTGGGGCTGCTCACACAAGCTGAGTAGTGCTTTGATTGAGCCACAGTGTTTACACTTTTCATGAAACTCAGCCTGAAAATGGCTTATTCAGAGATGAGACTATTTTAAGCTGAGATAGAAAAAAACTATTGTAGCAAAAATAGAAACACGTCAGCCTTAAGGACTAAAAGAGAGAGTAAGAAGCGAGTCTCTCTCTCTCTCTCTCTCTCTCTCTCTCTCTCTCTCTCTCTCTCTCTCTCTCTCTGAACTGCAGTGATCGTTTGTTCTGTCATGGTGAGAGCTGCTTTCCACTGAGGCCCAATCAATATAGAAAGAGAACAGGACAGGACCACCTAAAACACACACACACACACTCTAAAACATAGGCACATAGATTTGTATAGAAATAGCCTGTAAGATTTAAATTCTTTTTTGGACACATTTAATGAATATCCAGTTGGTGAATAGACACTATGCGTTTTTACTAAGATCTCCCACTCAGTAAACTCTGAAATCTCCCCCAGGGAACTGTAATAGTAACTTGTTTTGCCATATTTTGAATTCATAGTATATTATGGGCAGTGTTGGGTAAGTTACTTCAAAAAACCATAAATCAAAAGCTCGCGTTTGACCATATTTGGAACAGTTTGTGAATATTAATGAGCTCTGTTCTGATGCAATACAGTTCATCTCAGTGCCTGCTCTTTCTCTCTCTCTCTTTCTCTCGCACATGCACACTATCACACACACACACACACACACACACACACACACACACACACACACACACACACACACACACACACACCCACACCCACACACACACACACACACACACACACACACACACACACACACACACACACACATGATGATGTACATTTAAACAGACCTTATGCCTCCTCGGGGTGGTGCTGAATACATTTGTAATCCACACATACACCCACATACATAAGGGGAAAATGATCATTATTGTAATCTTGCTAGAAATCGAGATTACACGCCTGGGGCTTGCATATTAATAAGCTGGTGTGCAACGTAACAGCCTGTTTTGTTCTGATTTATAATTGTAATTCTTGACAATATTAATTATTTTAAATTTTTTATATTTGAATCAAACATGGTCTATGTACATTTTGTTTTTAAATGTATTACTTAAGCATTCTAATCATCCTTCCTTAGGGAAAAAGTATTTTTGTTGTTGTATAACAAAAAATATATATTTTTCTGATGGTCTGTATTTATTTATAGAGAAATGTTTAATGTATTTACAATATTTAAGACAAGTACATTATAAGTAACTAATAAAAAAAAACTAAAATGAACAGTATTCCCTTACTTTAATTTTTCAGTGGACAAATATTTTAATGATTGTACAGTCAACACTGATTATGGGTGAGATTTACTTACCTGGTCAAATTAGAAGAACAATATTATGAAAGCACTGCTGGATGAGTAATGTAGAGGTGTTCTCTGGTAGTAACATCTGTAGCAGACCCGAATTGCTTCAGAGCACAACATGCATAAATTATTTTTTTGAGGAAAAAAATCCAACTCAAAACAGACCTGATTAAAATTAGACCAGAGTCGGACTTGACTCACCGGCCTCAACTAGACCCAGCCATAAACGCCACTGATGTGCACAGCCAGAAGCCCTTCAGTCAATACAGAACAATCCTGGTGTCCTGCTCACTCATTCGGCCATTGCTCCATTACTTTCATTTATTTATGAACACAGAATGTGATCATTGGTTAATCTTGTTCATCTTGCTTGAATACCATCGTACCTGCAGGATCGTTTCGTTCCAGAACTTTACATTTCTGAAATATTGACATTACGTTAACACAATTAGAAGCTCATATAACCACATCACTCTTAATTGTAAATAATAATCATGGTTCTCTTCTGCAAAGATACTTTGAAATTACATTGTGGACTGTAAAATAATTAGTTTTTAGTTGCATCAACTTAACTTTTCTAGTCATCTCAACTTACATCAGTCAAACTGACTAAAAATATCAAGTTACACTTTGTATAACTAAAGCAATTTAGTTGAAATCCGATTAACATTAAAATACGTAACATAACATTTATTGTCATGTTTTTTGTCATATCATATTTACACTGTATCATCAAACGCACAATACAAAGAAACTTTAATCGATCTGAGTTGTTATTAATTAATTAGTTATTAATTAATACTTTACATAATCTCCTGCCTGATGGATGCAAGTTATTTCTGAGATTAGCTTTCAGTTGTGACTGGTGGATTGGAAAAAATAAATATGGTAGCTTCATAAAAATTAAGTTGATATCCTATAATGAATCATGGGTTCTCTAGTGTTGTCTGCAGCACAGTTGACCTTATCTTTAGCAAAGGGCTGCTGCACACAAAAAAGAAATCCCCTGCATGAACACACAGCGTAATGAAGCGACTGGCTTTTCCCTGATGGATCTCTGTGATTGATTTCTGTGTGTGTGCTTTTATTCCTTTTCTGTTGCTTAATTCATTTAATTTTTATTTGTAAATGTGCTAAGTTTACAAGTCCCCAGTTGAATTTGACCATTTTCGAATCCATTCAGCCGATCTCCAGGTCTGGTGAGAGCAAGATTAGCTTAGCTTAGCATTAATCATTAAATCGGATTAGACCATTAGCATCTTGCTCAGAAAATGCTCAGAACAAGTTTAGATAATTTTTCCGTTTAAAGGTAGACTCTTCTGTAGTTATATTGTGTACTAACACTGACGAAAAAAGAAAAGTTGATATGGTTAGGAACTATGCTCTCATTCCTGCATAATAATCAAGGAACTTTGCTGCCACACCATGAACCATACCTGTTACCTATTTAACTAACTGGGGAATATTTTCAGGTGCTGCATGTCATTGCACCTGCTCCAGCCAATTTCCAAGAAAAATGGAGTGTTCCTTTAATACGAACTTGCAAGAATGCACAGAAGTTTTACTGTCCATCATAATTTATTGATAAGCTACACTCAAAAAAGATTTTTTGCTACATGATAAAAATTACTTATTTAAAATGAGCTGAAACAACAAAATTCTTGAGATTTTTTGGGGTGGACAACTTAATTGTTTTATGTTCAATCTACTTATTCGTTAATAGTTAACAATCTATTTGTGCTGGGACAACATGATTGAATTGTGTGGAACCCTGTGGTAAATGTAGAATTTTAATACGTTTTATTACACCGTAATGTTTTAGTAATGCATGGCAGAAGCGTTAAAGTTGGATAGCATGAATGATGCTTGTGTAAAATATCTTCACTCAGTGATCAGGTGCTCTGCTTAGTTCTAATAAAAAAATAACCCAATTTTGAAGTAATTAAAAAAATAAAAAATATAAGGTGGGCACCAGTCACGGACCAGTCTCCTCTGCAGAGATTTCACTACCTGGACTGGAGCCTGAAGTGCACAGGAGAGCAGTGGCAGCTGTCATGATTTATTTTAGTCGATTCAAATTCCCATTAAAAAACACAAATTTTTAAATCAAGCATGTTTAAATTTGAATATTAATATGAGCACTTTTACAGTATTTGCAAATCTGTTGTTTTCTCAGTCCTACTGAAGCTCTCAAACGTGCATTAATGTGTTTGTCTTGCTGGCAGAGTTTAAGTCTGTAGGTTTTTTTAGAGTAGATAGTGTATGTGCGTGTGTGTGTGTGCGTGTGTGTGCGTGTGTGTGCGTGCGTGCGTGCGTGCGTGTGTTAGTTATGATTTTTAACCTCTGGGCTCTATGAGTAATGTGACATTTGCTTGCGTTTTCCCCTTTTCTCCCTCACGTCCACATGGCATATAATTCTTTTTTTATTTTTTATTTTTGGTTTGTGTGTGTCCTGGACACATTTAGGAACATTTGCCCCATTTTCTTTCTTTTCCTGCATCCGAGTAACCCGCCACCCTCTCTCCTATTCTCTGCTTCTCTCTCGGTTTTCAAGAGGCAGGTGTTTGTGTAAGGCAACAATAATTCAAGAAAACAGACAAATGGTACAAATGTCTTCCCTCAGCATAACATAAGGTTGCAAATATTAAATTACCCAGACAGCACCACAGCTGAAGTTATGCTTAACACTGATTTTTCTGGGCATTCATTCATATAGTGTACGGCTGTGGAGATGTCAGCGAACTCAATCTGTCTGCTGTCGGCTTTGCTGTGTGCTTTAGAAAACATTTGCAGTTTATTTTTAAATTATTGAATGACAGCTGCATTTAGGGTGTTTCAAGTAAATAAATAAATGAATAAATAAGACCTTTGGATTTTGGATGAATTTGGGTCATGTTGCAATACATGCTGTGACATAAGTGATGATGTCATAAACTTTCTATTTCTGCTAGCAGACTCCTCTTGTCTGTTCGGATTGTTTTAAAGACAGAAATATAGAAGGCAGTGCAATTATTCATCACAGTACAAAATGCTTATGTGTGCCTGATGCTTGTTTATTTTAAGATTGCACTGACTCCACTTCTGTCTCTCTCTTGGTTTTGGCAGTCTGTTCTCAGTTCTCCAGGGGTGTGTACGCAATCTTTGGATTCTACGACAGGAGGTCAATGAATACATTAACATCGTTCTGTGGCGCCCTGCACACCTCTTTCATCACGCCATCATTTCCCACGGACACAGATGTGCAGTTTGTCCTGCAGATGAGGCCAAGCCTCCGGGGGGCGCTACTCAGCTTGCTGGCCCATTATAAATGGGAGAAATTTGTTTACCTGTATGACACTGATAGAGGTGAGTACAAACACACACTAACATGAATACCGTCGGGGCGTTTACGCAAAAACAAAAAAACATTTTATGACTTTTGACAGTTCATTTACATGACAAGGCATTTTTGGGGGGCCTGAAAATGCAAACTATGGGGAAAAAAAACCTTGAAAATATGTTCAAATTTGTAGGCATACACAGTAATTTTTTTTAAAAGCAACATTGCCAAGTTGGTGTCTGCAGTCTTTACTTCTCAGAAATGCAAAGGGATATTTCAATTTTTACTACATTTTTTGTCATGTAATATCTCAGATACCAGTATCTGTTGTCATGTGTCATAGTATTTGTCATGTGGCCAAGTATTTCAAAATTTAAAGCAATAGCTCATACAAATAAGAACGTCAAATACATTTTGAAAAATGCTGGGGATTTTAAAAGTTTTTGATGACCTTTGACTGTCATTCGATGACATTTGTCGAAATATATTTTTGTTTTTCTGAAGAAAAATATAAAAATGCAGTGCAATTCAAGAATAAAGAATTCACAGTAAGAATCGCAAAATACACATGGTTAATTTTCATGGCACCATTTTTATTAATAAGATTCCATTAGTTCAATGGTCTCAAACTCGATTCCTGGAGGGCCGCAGCTCTGCACACTTTAGCTCCAACCACCTCCAACTCACACCTGCTTAATAGTTTCTAGTAGTCTTGAACACCTTGATTTAGTTGGATCAGCTGTGTTTGATTAGGGTTGGAGCAAAACTGTGCAGAGCTGCGGCCCTCCAGGAATCGAGTTTGAGACCTATGCATTATTCATTCATTCATTCACTTTCTTTTCGGCTTAGTCCCTTTATTAATCTGGGGTCGCCACAGCGGAATGAACCGCCAACTTATCCAGCATATTTTCTACGCAGCGGATGCCCTTCCAGCTGCAACCCATCTCTGGGAAACATCCATACACACTCATTCACACTACGGACAATTTTAGCTTACCCAATTCACCTATACAGCATGTCTTTGGACTTGTGGGGGAAACCGGAGCACCCGGAGGAAACCCACGCGAACACGGGGAGAACATGCAAACTCCACACAGAAACGCCAACTGACCCAGCCGAGGCTCGAACCAGCGACCTTCTTGCTGTGAGGCGAACGTGCTACCCACTGCGCTACCGCGTCGCCCCACCTATGCATTAGTTAATATTAACGTATTAACTAACATGAGCAAACAATGAACAATACATTTATGAAAGAATTTATTCATATTGGTTAATGTTCGCTAATGAAAATAAAGTCATTCATTGTTAGTTTTTGTTCACTTTATATAATGCTTTAGTAAACTTTGAACTATATGATTAATAAATACTTGTTCATTCTTAGTTCATGTTAGTGAATACATTAACTAATGGAACCTAATTGTAAAGTGTGACCATTTTCATTTAATGCCAATGTAAAATTTATGAAATTATTGTATTAGATACCAAATTTTGCTTAAATATATGGACCAATGTACACATATACTCAGCTGACAGTGGAAGTGCACATGCACTGTAAATGCACTCAATCAATCAAATAAAAAATACTTAAGTACAGATTATAATCAGTTATGTGGTCTGCTACACTTGATTTCACAACTGAATAATGCTAACTACTGATGTGTACTGGGTGTAAAATATCATGACCTTGTCCACTTTTGACCGCTTCCAATGGTAGTAGAAATCAGATTGCTTTTGTGTTGTAGACACTCAAATGGTTGAATACTTTTCCTCAGCCACAAAAGATCGCCTGTTCTCCATATGCTGACCTATAACATAATCGATGGCTGATTCAAACTTAGCTGAAATGTACCAAAACACACAAATTATAATTGAATTTGCAAATGCTTTATTTGTCCTTTTAATACGAGGCTTGTAGTCTGCTTTTGTTGAGTCGATACGATCTGTGCACTTTAAGAGTGAAGTAGAGTGTGATGAAATAAAGGGGAATCTATAGAGGAAATCCATACAAAAGTGGTCACCGGAGACACATTTAAAACTGGTTTTAGCGCTGGCTGTAAATGGAAATGTGTCTCAGCTGACCACTTGTGATCAGGTCACAAGTGCCCATTTTATGTTATTTTGGATCTTTCATGTTGTGTACAACATGTAAAAATTAACATTTACCCACACAATTCTAAACTGCCTGAAATTAGTTATCCATTTTATTTCTATTATTTGAAGGATTTTTTAGTTCCCTCTCTCCTTTTCTTCTCCAAAAACAATTTCAATTAGTATTTTTTTGCAGATTCTTTTTAGAGGACACATTGAGAGCAAAGCAGTCAAACACTGGTATAATGGCGGAGGGTTTTAACCTCATGGCTGTGCAGCCAACAATCACACCTTTCTTCGTAGCTTGTTTACGCTGATGAGAGTGCTTACAGGGATGGTTCAGAATACAAAGAGAAACATGGGGCTAGATTTTTCCAAGTAGGGCAAATTTGCTTAATTCCAAAATAGAGTAACAAATCTCATTTACATATGGACCTGTGCTATAAGTACAGCACACATTAGCATAGTGGCAAATATGCAAAGCCCATGCTCTTAATGTGTGGGAGATCTACTATGATCAGGGATTACGCAATCATTTTTTTACTCTATTGGGGTAAGAGACAAATATGTGGGATTGCTAAGAATATAATCCATATTCATGATGTCAAAGTTAGCCAACTTCTAAATAAACAACTAAGTAAAAGCAGCTTTTGTACACATATTGAACAAAAGTAGTATAGTTTTATTATATTTAAAGTTTTATATTAAGTTGCTTTGGATAAAAGCACCTGCTAAATGCATAAATGTAAATGTATAGTTTATTTAGGTCTATTTATTAAAAGAGCAGGCATATTCACAAAATAGACAAGCTTGATATAGGTAAAAACAAGATGCAGACAAAAACCTTTTACATGCAAATGTGAAAGACTTCAGAACTGGATGGCACCCATGTGCTTAGCCTTTTTGTTTATTTACAGTAAGCTATATCCAGCCATATCTGAGGTAGTCCACAAGATGTACATTTTGAAATTGTTTTTAACAGTTCAGATGCAAAGAGAAGTGCTGGTATTACGATCATGCTGGTATAATGTGACTCACCATATTGTTTGTTCAGAGTCATCTTTTAATTCTTAAAGCAAATTGAAAACAACATATTTGGCAAACAGTATGTTCAGATGATGTCCTCTAGCATTCTGAATTAATTTATACATGTGGAGAAAAATTCTATCTCAGAGCATGTGCTTTGTTCTCTGCTGTGCCTCCTCCAGCAACAACAACTGCAGCCATTTTTAAGCTCAACATTTAAGACATGCTTTTTTCAGATGTTAAATAACTAACAAATGCCTATAATTTTAGGAGCTCAAGCATTAGTAAGTTGCATCACGTGATCATTTAAATACTTCCCTCCCATAAAATTTGCATCTGACCAGGAAATTCCAAAAAATGCATATTTGGTAAGTTTTGGTGCAAAAACAGCCATTTCCAAACCTTTTCAGTGATATTCTTTGCTGTGTGTGTTTGGTAAATACAGACAGTACTATTTTAACATCAAAAAGGCAATTTGCACTGCCGCAATATGTTAGCAAATTTGGCCCATGGTTTTCTCATCTGATCCATACTAATGTGATTTCAGATGATGGCAAAATTTCAAGTCAATGTAACTTGTTTGGTCCCCCACTTAATGCATTGGGGGTCAAAAGTCAGGAACCACAATGAAATTCTGTTCAAAATTGATCACTTGAAGTCTTCTGATCTAAAAGCCAGATTTCATTGAAGCACACAATGCCTTAAATCATTTTCAAATCACGTTACAGTGCAGACTCTCTCAATCTGTTTCCACCCTTGAAATCATCCACTTTAGTCAGCGGGGAGTTGTGCTGGTGCTGCCAAACTTTAAATGGCTTTACATCACCACAGGCCTCTTGCATCTGTTAAATATGCTAAACAGTGACGATTAAAAAAAATCTGCGTGAGATCGAGACTTGGCTTGCTGGTTAACATAAACTCTGTGACACGTTGAGTTTGGTGTTCAGTTGAGTGGCACAATATTTGGCAGAGACTCTCAATAAAAAAAATGCAGAAGTCCAAGTCTGTAATTTGTTCAAAAATGTTAAGAGATGTTTAATGAGGGTGCTAAAAACATTTTGTCCATACCATCTTCCATAAGACCCTCTTAATTGCTATTAAGGGAACCCCTCTTTAATTAACTCCTCTTTAATAAATGTTTGTGTGGCTCGCACGTATCGCATGTCCTTCCTCTCACCAACACGGATGACTTTAAGAGCTGAAGTGCTTATGTGTCATTTGAATTCTCACCTCTTTGCGAGCTGTCAGTCTTGATTAATTGGTAACGGCTATACAGCCTGGCGGCGTGGCACTCCAGGACGTATGCTAATTAAAATAGTGATTGAGTGTGTGTGTGTTGTCCTATAATGAATGTGATTGCAGGGCTAAAAATGAGACGGAATGGATCAGGGCTGATTCTTGTATGGCCTAAAACTGGAGGTTATCAAGGGTGTTTGTTAGTTAGTTAAGTTTGTGTTTTGTTGAACACCTTAACCAAGTTTTGTGTTGTTAAATACAATTTAATTCAATTAAAAGCAAACATTGTGCAAATTCTCCATTTTGACATAATTTTCGGCCATACACTGTGTATTTTTTATTGGTCAAAGACAAAAGTTATAGTTTAGTTATTAGTTTTAACAGCTAATAGTCATTTAAACAGCTTTAGTCATTGGAATGTCTGTTGTTTCGTTTAAAAAATGAAACCCGCTAAAATTTGGTCATTTAGTTTAACCATTTTATATATATCAAAAAAATTATTTCAGGCATATTTAGTACAATAATTGTTTGAAGATATATTAAAAAACATATTATTCTTTATCCACATCAAACTACAGTTCATACACCAACATAAAATGTTTTGTGATAAATTTCAGTGGTTAGCACTGTCGCTTCACAGAAAGAAGGTCGCTGGTTCGAGTCCCGGCTGGGCCAGTTGGCATTTCTGTGTGGAGTTTGCATGTTCTCCCCGTGTTGCCGTGGGTTTCCCTTTCGGGTGCTCCGGTTTTCCCCACAGTCCAAAGACATGCGCTAAAGGTGAATTGGGTAAACTAAATTGGCCGTAGTGAATGTGTGAATGCGAGAGTGTGTATGGGTGTTTCCTAGTACTGGGTTGCGGCTGGAAGGGCATCCGCTGCGTAAAACATTTGCTGGAATAGTTGGTGGTTCATTCCACTGTGGCGACCTCTAATAAATCAGAGACTAAGTCGAAGGAAAATGAATGAACGAATTAAGTTTTCCTTCCCTTTTCAGTTACGCCTGTTATTTAGTCCAGAAGCATCTTTGAGATGTTTCTTTATTTGGACTTAATCTCAATGGTTCGGACATGATTTGAAAAGACATCTTTAAGGACTATTAGCTTAAAGCACACAGCTTAGACAGAGCAGGAGTGGCTTAGACTGTGATTGTTTGAACATCCTTCATAGAGCCACCCAGCCAGAGCTCTGACTTAAACCCAATCAAACATCTCTGGAGAAACTTAAAATGGCCTCCATCAATAGTCCCCATAGACCTAATTGAGCTGGAGATGATCTACAGAAAAGAATGGATGCTCAAATAGATACGAAAAGCTTGCTGCATATATCGAAAAGACTCAAGTCTGTAATCACTTGTAAATTGCTTAGAAATGGATAATAAATTTGCAAAGATGTCATGAAGCTATGTATATAGGCTATACAGTGTCCTAGGGAACACTTGTGAATTAAAATAAAAGAAACACACAAATCTCATTGTACATGATCACATAGAATGTATTAATGTATTAATTAAAAAAAGCAAGATGGATTTTTTACTAATTATATATATAAATCTCTCTCTCTCTCTCTCTCTCTCTCTCTCTCTCTCTCTCTCTC
>CAIGQV010016645.1:13853495-13870248 GCA_903798115.1 Danio jaintianensis
ATATATATATATATATATATATAAAAAATAAATAAATAAATAATAAAAAAAAGAAAGGTATATAAAGAAAGATAAAGGGAGAGAGAGATTCTGTAAGAAGACTTGAATATATTGTTTTCTATTATGCACCACTTTCCACAGAATTGATGATTCCCTGCTGCCCCCCTCATGAACACATGGAGTATTCAGATTTTTGTTTTCTGTTTTTGGCATAGATTAAATTATGAGGGAATTTCAGAGCAAACAAAACCCACTCTCTCTGGGGTGGGGTGCCTATGCAGGGGTCTGATATGTGCTGCAGCGGGTCTAATGTATTGCAGGAGACATGGTTAGTTGCATGCAAGATATGATCTGCAGTGAATCTGGTCTATAACGAAGCATATGTAAAATAAATGTGAAATACTAAGGCCTACACACACACACACAAACAAAAAATATACATGTTGTATATAAAAATATGTGTGTGCTGCCATGGCATTGGAATGATTAGTGCAGAGTTGCAGTAATTACATTCACCGTGCCTCTTTTTCTGCCTTCCCTCCTTTCATCCTTCAGATTTGCACTGCATCAGCAGTTCCTCAGTATTCTCGAACCAAAGAGAGAAACGAAGCACTGCTTGCTCCATCATTTTGGCCCAATTCTGCCCTGTTACCACATCTACACGGGCCCTGTCTACCGGTGTGTCACATACCATGTTTTATTCTCTGTTTCTCTCTCAGGGTTTTCCATCCTACAGGCCATCATGGAATCTGCGGTGATGAATAACTGGCAGGTTACGGCTCGTTCAGTGGGGAACATCGTAGATCCTCTTGAATACAGGCGCATTATTGAAGAAATGGATCGTCGCCAGGAGAAACGTTTCCTTATCGACTGTGAAGTTGAGCGTATTAACAGTATTCTCGAGCAGGTACATCAAAACACACAGAGTGATCTGAGAATCACTTTTTTATTTAGAATACAGATCACAATTCTCTTCGCAATTTACTAGAGGTTCAGAAAATTTATATTTGTGTGTGTGTATATATAGTTTATATATGTATGTGTGTGTGTGTATATGTATATATATATATATATATATATATATATATATATATATATATATATATATATTACTTATATTACTTATATTACTTATATGTATATGCATTATATATATATTACTTAAGTGTATATGTATATATATATATATATATACTTGTTATATGTGTTTTGTTACTGGATGAATACATTTTGAATGAATCTCTAGAACAAATGAATCAATGAACAATAGATTTTAACAGTTGTTTTGCTCAACCTGCTGGCGTATTGCAGTGTAATTGATTCAACCATAATTTAAAGTGTCAGCTTAATTTAAAAAGGTGATTTACTGTTTTGATCGCTGCCTTAGACCTCTATTTTTATAATTTAATAATCTAACACTAATCTCAGAAATATCCCACTTTTTATATAATAATATATGACTGAAAAGACTAAAGACTGAACCAGTTTGATTAGCTGTAAAGGACAACTCAGCAGCCACATCAACACAGATCTAAATGTCCAGTGTAATCACCGTTTCCAACACCCGCGAAACTACAACTTTAAAAACAAGCCCAAAATAAGTCCAATGTCACTAGACTATTTATCATCATCAATTATGTATTATCAATAATGGAGTCGGCAACGAAACTGCTTTGAGTTTGAAAAGCAAAAGCTAAAGTTATTTTTACAAAATAGCATCACATTTTTTACAAAGCTGGAGACGCACTCTCCACTCATCTCCATTCACCTATGGTCTAGGGTTGGAGAGTGGAAAGATAGAAAAGAGAAAAAGATGAGCACTATAAGAGGAAGCTGCATCATATAGCCAAACATTTATAATAAAATAAAACAAATTATAGGCTTCAATTGTTAAAACATTACAAATGTATTTTTAAATCTTACCATCTGCTTATGTCTTTTGCTTGAATCATGTCACACAGCTGCGCACTGAATGTGATTTTTCTAAAACGAGGGGAGAAAGGGGTGGACGGGGCGGATGTTTGAAGCTACAACGCTTACATTATTTCACTAATTGGCTATTAGCTGTGTGCAGAAAGTGTCAGTCAAAGCACTGAAGAAAATAAGCAGCCACAAATGCAAAGAAACAAAATTGCTTGTCACATTTTCTAACCAGGCAACTATAATTTAAAAAACAAGCTCAAAATAAACAAACGGCGACCCGTGATTTAATGCAGCTTAACAAAATAGAAGTCGCGTATTATAAACAGGCTTGGCAACTCCGGCTGTGATTTGTACTTGTTGAAGATTTCAAAAGCGGATGTGAATTCCATTTAGATTATGTGGGTGTTTCAATCATGATCACAATCTTTTAACTATTAATTCTGAAGCTCTGTTGTGATTGTCTGCATGCTGTGGCAATAGGAACAGTTCTGTCTCAGTTTTGCGTTATTGATTAATATCTTTCCAAAATCCAGTCGTTAGCAAATAAGGTGATAAAAATAGTGTGTGAGAGAGAGTGTATGTGTGTGTGTTTGTGTAAGTAGGGCACAGCGTCCTGTAACAAGGGAACAGTGAAAAAACTAAAAATACTCCCTTTCCTCTCATCCAAAAATACTGCTCTCAAAGGTACTGTTACATTCTCCCATTCTCCTAGTCTCTTTCACGTATTCCATCTCTTTCTGTTTGTTACCCTCCATGTCTGTTTTCCTAGTTTTGTTTTCCACACACACACAAAAAGAATGTGTGTGCGTGTCACTAGGAGGTCAGAGAGATAATGAAATCCATGGGTAGATCAATCAGTGCTCAGAGAAAGCTAATCAGAGCACTGTGCATTCAGCAGACCGGCTGTCTGATGCTGTTTGTAAATCAATATGTGTGTGTGTATGTGTATGTGTGTGGGCGTGGTCGGGTCATACCTTTATGATGTGCATAAGAGTCAGTGAAGCTTTGCTGGCATGCCACTAAAAATTTCAATATTGCCACTGTATTTAAGTACTGCACCTTTGGTGAACAATAAATAATAACACAATCCAGTGATGTGTATGTGTGTGAAGGTGTGGTATTGTAACAGCTCTGCAGTGGCCAGCAGGTGCAGGCAGGACAATGAAGTAAATTCATTCAGCTCTGGTTGTGTAACTATGCGCACTACTGACCTGATTTTTCTCATTAAAAAACATTTTATGAACTTATTTCCATAGACACTCTGCCTTATTCTCCAGGTATTTGCAGCTAACATTGTCAATACTGCCACAGTTAAATTAATAAGTTGTTTGGGAATTTTCTTGGCGGGGAAAGTCTTAAATTATGTGCTCAACACTATTATTTCTCTATAAATGGGGTGCTTATTTTTTTATTAATATATATTTTTTAAATATGTTTTGAATATTACTCTTTTTGGAATAGTTATTATATTATAATATATTTAATAGTAATAGTATATTTAATAGGTATGTGTGTGTGTGTGTGTGTATATATATATATCTTATATTATATTATTATATTTATCTTAAATATAATGTTTTCATATTTTAGTTTTTTGTCTTTTATTCAGATGTTTTAGTTGTACTTTTTTCTAAAGGTTTATTTATAGGAATTTACCAAAATTATTTCCTGACTTTTTATTTATTTATAATGCTTTTACGTCTTCATATGACTTTTTCTGTCCTCAAAATCCCCAAGAAGATTTTAAAATAATTACGCTCTTTTTAAATAATAGAATAATTAAAAGAAACCAGTTTAATATTGCAGGAATTTCACATTTACACATCGCTTGTTGTGTATTTCTACCAGATATGATTTAGTATAAATGAAATTGCTCAGCAAATGCTAAAAAACAATGTTATTTTTGGTGGTTGTAGTTATTTGCCTCAATTTATTTATGAATTAAAGCACTCCATAAAATTTTTAGCCATTAAATTACAAAAACTCTCTATTCAACTCTTCTATTCAACTATATTATAAATAAAGCAACAATGCAGTTATTCAGACATATTGCTGCCTGAATGACACTCGTTTGTTTTATTTTCAGGTTGTGATCTCTGGAAAGAACAGTCGAGGATATCATTACATCCTGGCTAATCTTGTAAGAAATGCACACATGCTCAAAGCTCCTATTTTTTTTAACCTTAGACGAGCATCTATTCACATTTGACCGCTGACCATTGTTCTTTGCAGGGTTTTACCAACATGAGTTTGGACAAAGTGTTTTCGGGAGGAGCGAATATTACTGGATTCCAGATCATAAATCCTGACAGTCCGATCGTGCAGCAGTTTCTCCAGCGCTGGGAGCGGCTTGACGAAAGAGAGTTTCCCGAGTCTAGAAGCTCTCCTCTGAAGGTCTTTCTATGCTTATTTATGTGCATATGTGATGTGTTTATTTGGGACTGTGCCACTTATGAATATGTTTGTGGCGTTTATTAGTGTGTGTGGACGTATAATTTATGATAACGTGATTTGATGAGATTAATATACAGTAGCAGCCATGCAGTGGTTTTATTAAACATCTCTTTTATTCCCTGTCTGTGCTTGTCATGTGAAATCAAAATCAACATTTTTTATTTGTTTTATTATTTATTGTAACTCTTTTTTTGAATACAGGCTTATTTTACAAGCCATCTAGAGTTAAACGATTGGCTTTTACCATTTTTTACTCTATTGAGACAATTTCTGGGTCTGGCAGAAGCACTTTTAGCTTAGCTTAGCATAGATCATTGAGTTGGATTAGACCATTAGCATCTCACTCAAAAATGACCAAAGAGTTTCTTCTGTAGATACGTTGTGTACTAAGACAGACAGAAAATGAAAACTACACTGTATGCATAATGATATTATGCAGATTCTAACTGGTAGTTCTAGTGTAGGGCTTGGTGAATATTATCGTTGTGCCTGCTGCAGCCATGGTATGGCAGCGAAGCTCCTTGATTATTACGCTGGAATAAGAGTATAATTCCTATCCATATTGGCCTAGAAAACAGCAACTTTTCATTTTCCGTCAGTCTTAGTACATTATGTAACTACAGAAGAGTCCAGCTTTAAATAGGAAAATGATCAAACTCTTTGATTATTTTTGAGTGAGATGCTAATGGTCTAATCTGATTCAATGATCTATGCTAAGCTAAGCTAAAAGTGCTCCCACCAGACCAAGAGATTGATGGATTTAAAAATGGTAAAACACGAATGTTTGACTCTAGAGGAGTTGTAAAAAAAAACATTTTTTTAAAGTGGAGTGTTCCTTTAAAGCCTTTTAATCATTCATTGAAAATATTAACTTGTCACTCACTTATAATCAACAGTCCGCTCAATTCCCAGTGGATAAAATCATATCACACGCTGCAATGTTCATCTTATTTCAAAATCAGTTTTGAGTATGTGTAACAGTATAGGGAAGAAAAGATGCTATTTCAGTTCTGTGCAGACTTTAAATGCTCCTAATGCACCTCACTCAACTCAAAATAAGTGTTGAATTCAATATCAGCACTTAGTGTAAAATCTATATAATTTAAACTAGATACAGTATAAATTTAGTTTGTGCAAGATTAGCCAGTGTGCTATTATTAGAAATACAAACATTTACTAATTTAGATGTTATAAAGCAACTTTCTGATTATTCATATGGGTATTATATGGCCCCTACTAGTAAAAAAAAAAAGCCTATTGATATTTTTTGACATTATTCTTATTAATATTAATCTTCTTAAAATATCATTAATGTAAAATACTAAATAAACCAATTCAATTGAATAATTGAATACCTGATGACAGATGAAGCATTAAAAGATTCATGTGAAAAGTAAATTTATACAGGTATATGAATATTAAAAAATGCAAATGTCCATATTTTAATTGTAGATATGGCTTAATAGTAACTCTGTGAAATCAAACGGAATTATTTCATTTAGCATAAAGGTTTTAATGAAAAACGATTATGTCTGACACATGGAAAATCTAAGTAATAAACCCATTTCTATAAGATTTAATTAGAAAAAAAAATAACACTGTTTCATGTAATGGCTGAAACTTTAATCACAGCATTTTAACGAATTACAAAAAGAATTGAAAAGATGGACAAACTTCAGTGTTCAAACTTCAAACACAAAACATTTTTTTACATTTTAAATACAAATATATGTATTTGTATGTAGTCATTATCAACATTAATTACATTAAATTATTCCGATAATTGTGTTGTTCATAGACCAGTACTACTTTACAGCATGTATTGATAGTTACATGAAGTGTTGTTCAAAAGTGTACATTAAAAATAAAACTAATAAACAATAACTAATAATTCACAGTGCCTACAATAATATTGAGCATATCCATTACCGCAATATATTATATTTTTGGAAAACCAGCATAGATCTTGTGTCCCGCTGTGCCAGTTCTGGAAAGGTCATCTTTACCCACAAGTCTAATTTCATCTCTTTACTTCAGAATGGAAGCTAAAATGTTGACTCCAAAAATCAGAAAATCAAATATCCCTCTTTAACAAATGAACAAAAACAGCTTGAGGTTCAACATAATACATTGTTAAAGCTCACTGTTTTACAGAGACACAAAATTAGACCAAGTTTCTACTGACTGACTAAATCTCTCAAGTGTTGATATTCCAATGCTATCTCATGGCAATTCGTATCTTTTTGATTTAGTGGCCAATTCGTATGAAATCGTACCATCTCGTTCGTACAATTTAGTATGATTTGCTTATCCCCCAATGATGGTTGAGTTTAGGGGTGGAGGTCGGGTGCCATGCCTCCTTTTAAAAATCATGCATTTTCATACGAATTAGCCCCTAAACTTAAAATAGTTACATTTCCTCGTGAGATCAGGCTGGATATTCAGATGAAATGACTAAAAGACTATATTCGCTTAAAGCTTTGTGATGAAATTCAGTGCCGAAAAAAAGCACAATCATACCATCAACTTTATTTATCAAAATTCAGTGTATTGTATAATTGTAAAGTGTTTTAAGTTGATTTGAAAATTTCTGAGATTATCTTTCTATAATACCACCATGTATACAGCTGAAGTCCAAATTATTAGCCTCCTGTGAATTTTGATTTTAATTTTTTTTAAATATCTTATTTTCAATTCATAATAAAAAAATAATAATCATCATTTTATGGTCAATATTATTAGCCCCCTCACAATTTTTTTTTCAGATTGTCTACAGAACGAACCATCGTTATACAATGACTTGCCTAATTACCCTAACTTGCCAAATTAACCTAATTAAGTCTTTAAATTGCACTTTAAGCTGAATACTAGTATCTTGAAAAATATCTAGTAAAATATTATGTACTGTTCTCATGGGAATGATAAAAGAAATCAGTTATTAGAAATGAGTTATTAAAACTATTATGTTTAGAAATGTGTTGAAAAAAATCATCTTTCAGTTAAACAGAAATTGGGGGAAAAAATATACAGGGGGCTAATAAATCAGGAGGGCTAATAATTCTGACTTCAACTGTACCACATGTAAACCATTTGATCTGTTTGTTGTCATGTTTAGTACACTTCTGCACTGACCCACGATGCCATCTTGGTGATAGCCGAGGCATTTCGGTATTTGCGACGTCAGCGTGTGGATATTTCTCGTCGAGGGAGTGCAGGCGATTGTCTGGCCAACCCAGCCGTACCGTGGAGCCAGGGAATCGACATCGAGAGAGCGCTCAAAATGGTAGGAGGGGTCCATAAAGGGCCTCAGACGGATAGCTAAGAGTTATCAAAATATTCATTTTTACAGAAATAAATGCGTTTGTTTATTGTGTTTGAAATGGTTTGTCTTTTATGTTTTTCCTGTATGTTTACGTGATAACTAGACAGCATGTGATCGCGTTTCATGCTTTTCTTTTTTGTCGTGCTTGTTATTTTGTGGGTGTTACTGTTCCTGTGTGCTTTGCTCCTGCAGGTTCAGGTTCAGGGTATGACGGGAAATATTCAGTTCGACTCATTTGGACGGCGATCAAATTACACCGTTGATGTTTATGAAATGAAACCGGGAGGAGCACGAAAGGTTAGTGGCTCCGGGAGGGGCAGTTTCTATAAATTCACACAATATTTCTGTCACTGTGAAGCCACAAGTCACTTTAGAGCATTAACAGTGTGTGTGCAGTTTTACTGTGATTTACAGAAGACTCCATCTAAAATGTAATTCTGTGTAATAACAGGTAATATACCAAAAAAATATGTCTGGCATATTTACAACAAGAATCATATGATGGTATATTAAAAGAGGTTCGCAGTTCAGGCCAAATATACTTTATATTTTGTCACTTTCCTTTAAACAAACATATTTTACCCATTAAGTTATCAGTTGAAATATGATCAAATTTCGCTCCCGATCACTTATTTTTAAAATATGCTTTAATAAGCGAGTACAGGTCAGAATAATGCTTTTTCCATTGGGAACAGTTCTTCAGGCATATTTTGACATTTTTAAAAAGTTTTTATTTATATTATTATTACAAATAATACCATCACTTTATTTATCAATATTATAAAATTAACTTTTATTTATATTAATTTTATTTAATTTTATATTTATATAATTTTATTTTATATTTGACCCTAAAAAAGAAATATTACAAGTTTTGAATTAGTTTTTAATCTCTAATATCTGTATTTTAGCAATGGAATTTTTTTGCCCTCGTATATGCCCTCACCGTCAAACGTTCAGTTTTTTTCCATTAAAAAAAAAAAACTTTTCTGATTTGATGCGACAAATAAGTCATAGATCAAAGAAAACGACTTCTTTACCGCGCACTTGAATGTTCCATCTTGCTTTCCTCCTCCATCAGTCACCAGATCATGTTCCTACTGAGTCATTCTCTCGCTGTATTTCTGTTACAGCTCGACTGTGATTGATTGAATCTATTTATGCTCTTGCTCTCTCTGTCCCTCACAGATCGGCTACTGGAATGAATTTGAGAAATTTGTTTATATAGTGGAGCAGCAGGTTACCAACGAGTCCTCCTCTGTGGAAAACAGAACCATTGTGGTCACTACTATTATGGTACACTATCTAAAGCTGCTTTTTAAAATACGCCGAACCATGATCCTTCTGCCCTCTCGGGTTTAGTGTCTCAGTTGCATTGCATCCTGGGGGGGGCAGAACGTTTTTCTGTTTTGCTTTGCTTTGCACTCACTCACTACATGTTGAAACAGTCGAGCACAGAAGAGTGTTTCAACTGTATCCGTGTGAGTGCCAAAGCATTTTCAGTTCCATTTCGGTGGCCTGTTGTAGCAGTGACATCACAATACTGGCTTTGGTAAGAAATAGGTTAGAAATGTCCCCTTCTCTCTGCTTCTTTCACTTCGCCAAACGTAAGTACTGTTCGACTGAGGTGCCAGGCTGGATGCAAATGGCAGAGTGCATAAAGACACATGCATACAAAACACGGCGGATGGTTTTCTCACACATGGTGTTTTAATAGTACACGTTAGAAAAGTACGAAAAAAGTCAAGCATTTTGTTTCGTGTTTTTCGTGTTTTCATTTCTAGCTTGTCCAATCAGATGTGCCCATTAGGTGCGGGCAGTTCATTCTTCATTTAGCTCCTAAAACTGACATAATTGCCCTGCCGAAGCGATGAATGTGAGTGAGTGACTATGGGCAGCGGCTACTCAATAGAAAATCAATGCAATTACATTTTTTGCTTAAATTAGCTTTTACATATTTTCCTGATTTACTATTGGCTATTTAAGTGTCACACGCAGACAAGTTGTGTCTGGGAACTACGTAGCTTTTCAATCAATATTACCGCCCAATAATATTACAGAATTAAATGCATGCAAGTAAAACAGCCACTCTTAGTATACATTCACTGACACAGAAATTGAAAGCCTGACTCAGAAAGATCAGAAAGAGACCATTCAGTTCCTGTTTTGTAACAGTAGATATATCTGGTCATAGATATGTGACCCTGGACCACAAAACCAGTCTTATGTTGCATGGTTATATTTGTGGAAATAGCCAGAAATACATTGTTTGGGTCAGAATGATCGATTTTTCTTTTATGTTAAAAATCATTAGAATATCTAGTAAAGATCAAGTTCCATTTGTAAATTTCCTATTGTAAATATATTGAAACTCAATTATTGTTTAATAATTTAATGAATAATCATTAAATAATAATTTAACAATCAATTAATTGATTGGTAATGTGCATTGATGAACACTTAATTTTCTAGGTATTTAGATTTTTATGAAACCTCAGATTCCAGATTTTCAAATAGTTTCATCTCCGCTAAATTTGGCCATATCCTAACAATCTGTACATCAATGGAACACTTATCTATTCATATTTCTATAAGATTTAATTATAAAAAAAAATACACTGCTATAGGCATGTGATGGTATAAGTTTCATGGCACAGTAATGGCTGAATATTTAATCACAGAATTGTAATAAATTTCAAGAAGTTCAGTGTTGTTTTCTTAATAGGAAATGAAATGGTTTTCATTCAGGGTCACATATGGTTATAGATATATCTGAATGTGAACTGAATGCAAATTTAAAGGGGCTGCATATAAAAAAATCATGTATTTTTCTCTGTGTGAACAGCTTTGCCTGACTTAGGTTGTCAATGAAAGCCTCTAGACTGGTGTATATTAGCAGATTATTGCTACTTTGCCATTAAAGAATGAAGGCATGTTCAGTTTCTAGTGTGATAAACGTGATCACAATCAATAAGGTGCTGCTTCAGTTCACTTAACATCCAACACTAATACGCTTTTCTGAATTCTACATATAGCCCCCTTTGAATAGGAATAAAAAAAGTCTCAAATTAACCTTAGCCATCCCAAATTTTTACAATTAACAAGACATTAAGAAGAGAATCTAGAGCGTGTTTTAATGTGACATGTGCCAGGTTACGCACGTGGAAATGTTATGCCTACTGGACATGTTATGTTGGGCGACTTACTGTGTTTAAGCAAACATGCGTTAATTGAACCAAATGCTGGAAGTGAATCGGTTGGGGCTGTACAGTGATTACAGCTGGGCTTAAACGAGTTTCATAATTACGTCCTTAATGAAGAACTTTGAGAACTTGAGGGCAGGAGGGGATAGAGGAAAGGACGGAGATGAAGCTGGAAGAATATTAATTAAAGGGTGAATATGGTAATTAATCTTTTGAATAATGCATAACCTCAAGGTCACAAGAAGCCACATCTTAGTGAGGGAAGAAAAAAACATGAAATGAACTTCACAACTGTGTTGTTACGGAATACGGTTATTTGAATACAGAAGCGTTACATTCGTTCGCGAATTGTGCGTTTATAAGACCAGACAGAATTACATAAATAAACATATTTCATTAAGTTTAGTCAGAGAAGCAAAGTCATATTTAAATGTACCATAAGGTTCGCCTTATGTTACATTTAAAAGTGATCGTGACCTCTTTCTGACTCTACCTATGATGATCTCATAAGTAGATACAGAAAGTCAAAGCAGAATTAAATCTTCCTTCATTAAATGAATTGGTGATGAAGGTTATTTTTATAGGTTGAAAATGGAGGATAAACGAAATAATCTGATGCTACTAAAGCTAAGCTTGGTTAGCATGAATGAAATGATTACTAGTTATATTAAAAGCACACGTGAGAAAACCTCTGCCACTCTCTTTAACCCTCCTGCATGCACTGTTCACGTACTTGTGTGAGTTATTTTCCCATAACCCTTGCTTGACTGACAAATTACTAATGAGAAGACCTGCAAGTTCAAGTACTCTCTTTCTCTTAATCTCTCTCTCTCTCTCTCTCTCTCTCTCTCTCTCTCTCTCCACTTTGAGATATCAGAGTCCACTACTGATTAGCATTGTCCACAAACCCGAAACTTAGTTTAAATTCAGACTAGCCTTCCTCACAGCTACTGTTTGTTATTATAAAGCTCACAGTGCATGTTTATAATTCAATATGTTTTTTGTCCTAATGAAACAGGTGAGACATATGTAAGACATATAAGCATGATTGTAGACTAATCAGTAATTTTATATATGTGTATATATACCGTGTGTGTGCGTGCGTAGATTGTGAGCCTAAAAGCCAGCTGAACCTCATTTGATTTGGTTAACAGGAAGCTCCATATGTAATGTACAAGAGGAATTATATGCAGATGGAAGGGAATGATCGCTATGAGGGCTACTGTGTAGACTTGGCATCTGAAATCGCCAAGCATGTGGGCATAAAATACAAACTGTCCATTGTGGCCGATGGAAAATATGGAGCACGCGACCCTGAGACCAAGACCTGGAACGGCATGGTGGGGGAGTTGGTTTATGGGGTGAGTGCTGGGGAATTGTTGATGGTGGGGACAGTGGCTGTGTGACGCCAGCAACATCTAGGAGGCCACATGTAAAATCACCGACTGCTCTGTCAAAATTAAAGTCACAGAATTTCTGTTTGTGCAGCTTTAGAAATGTAGTTAATACAGGATTTATCTTCTCATGTTATTGAGCTGTTAACTTTTTAAGTTTGGTGCTTGAAGGAGGTCATGTGTCACATATGACTTATTTTGACACTGTAATGTGATTTAAAAAAAACCCTGATTTCTCTGGTCTCCTGATGTGGCTGACGTCACCCAAGTCTTTGGTCATGGTCAGTGTTTTTATGCAGTAAATCTCCAAATTAGTGTCTCTGCATGTGGTTAAGGCTCCGTGCATTGAGATCTCATCAACCAATTAGTCCTTGGTTTCTATTAATGGAACCTATTCACAACCCATTCGCTGTAAGCATGAGGAGTATGTGTGTGTGTGTGTGTTTTGTTTCTGTGTCCCATTCAACATATCTATAATTTGTGACATATCTTTCAGTCATCTCAGGTAAAGAGTGCATTGACAGATCCTTTTCATTCAAACTGGGATGCAATCTCATTTTACACTGTTTTAAAACCAGTGGTTCTCAATTTTCAATCGACATACTCCTTTTTGAAACTACTTTCTTAAAGTCGGTTAAAATATGATAGTTTAATAGTATTGTTAGCAAATAGTGACTCTCATAATGGCATAAAATCATCTAATGCAGGGGGGCCCAAACTCAGTCCTGGAGGGCCGATGTCATGCAGAGTTTAGTTCCAACCTCAATTAGACACACCTGAACCAGCTAATCAATCTTTTTCTAGCTATACTAAAAACTTCCAGGCAGGTGTGTTGAGGCAAGTTGGGGGACCGAGTTTGGGCACCCCTGAGCTAATGGCTAGTTTTGTTCAAATTAGCATAGTTCAGACAAGAAAACATTGTTAGCCAATGCTATTTACTTAATAATGCCATTTACTTAATAAAGGCCTGTTTTCACAGACAAAGCTTAGACTAAGTTAGAATTATAAAAAAATAGTATTATTGAAATGTTTCTTCAAAAAATCATTGCTGATGTAAATCTTGAGACAAAACAAGGGCACATATATATTTAAAAAGAAAAACCAGTCATTCGGTTTCTTTTAGTTGAAACAGTTCCAACTTGATTTAGTCTGGGACTCAGATAAAGACTGTGAAAACAGGGGAAAACGATGCTGCTCGAGAACGATTTTTATTATCAGTGTGGAAAACAGTTTGGCTACTCTGTAATTTTACATAATCTCTAATATAGTGTCTTTTTTGCTGTATTGGCCGTTAATTGTTTTGTATTGGCCAATATTTAATATGAATGTATTACTAAATTTGTAGATACTGTCAGCCATTTATCATAATCTGTTTTCCATGTCATGAAATTAATTCTTGGAATATCTGTACTTGACAGAATTTCATGCATCCCAACAATCTTAAAAATTATTGTAAAATCTAAATTTGGTTCTAAGTTGCATTCATAAGCAGATTATGAAATGGAAATGCATGCTAGCATCTACAATTCAAAAACAATTAAATGTACCGAATGAACCAGAAGGCCTCTCTTTTTGGTTGTCATGAACTTGGTGCTAAAGCAGACAGGCGAGCTTGCCATTTTTCGCCTAGTCATTACATTTTAAAAATCATCATCCAATCGCATTTCCATCATCATCCCATGACCATTGTTTTAGTTCTCGTCTTAAGAACTGAGCTTTACTGTGTTCCGTGTTTCCAGAGAGCAGATATAGCTGTGGCTCCTCTCACTATAACCCTTGTCCGGGAGGAGGTGATAGATTTCTCCAAGCCCTTCATGAGTCTGGGCATTTCCATCATGATCAAGAAACCACAGAAGTCTAAACCAGGGGTCTTCTCATTCCTGGATCCTCTGGCCTATGAGATCTGGATGTGTATCGTGTTTGCGTATATCGGTGTGAGCGTGGTTCTCTTCCTGGTGAGTCGTTTCAGTCCGTATGAATGGCACCTGGATGACAATGAAGAGACGAAGGACCCACAGACGCCGCCCGACCCGCCAAACGACTTCGGCATCTTTAACAGCCTCTGGTTCTCTCTTGGAGCTTTCATGCAGCAAGGATGCGATATCTCACCAAGGTTGGTGTATTGTTTAGCCTGTTCATGTTTCTCCATACTCGTCTTCATCTTTGCATTTTATGGTCGTCTTGTCTTTCATGGTGCATATATGTTATTCTACTTGGAGTGTTTCACATTTAAATAAGCTTATCTCTTAACCCATTCTATCATCTTATCACTTCATTCATCCAATCACTCAATCAGTCATCATTCACAATACTGTTATTTCAGCTGATAATGTCTTTATCTCCTCTTTTTCTCTTTTGAAATACAGCTTCATTTAAATCAGTGGTTCTCATTTTTTTGGAACCCCTTTTAAATCTGGTATCTTGGCCAAATTTTGCCACATAATGGTGCAATATAATTAAATGGATGTTTTTGTTGTAAGTGGCTTAAACATTAGTTTAAAAAATGTTGAACCAATGTCAGCAGTTTTTGTTAAATCTTTTTCTGTAGAAAAAAACACTAAAAACATTTTGCAAAAGGATAATAATTTAAAAATGTTGCAAGAAACATTTCATTTTTATTGCCAGTGTTAAACTGTGGATCATTTACTATTGCTATTTTAATTTAAAAAATTACTGGTAAGACTTTTCTACAGCTTTTATTTCAAATTTATTCTATTGACCTTATTCTTGAAGGCGGAAGTGCGCTCGTTTTTGCGATTGTTTTAGAACTTCCGATTCAGTTGCCTATGGGAGATATGACTACAAATAATAAACAGCAGAAAACGGTCAAACGACTTGCTCTACAAACAAGTTTGTTTATGACTATACAGACCAAGTGGAATAATATAATAAGAAAATATCAGCTTGCAACATCAAGCAGCACAACGAGCTGTTTTTAACATGTAAAAATAAATGGAAGTGAATGAGACTGAAAGTCTTGAGCTAAAAAGATTCAAATGGCTGCGCCCGCTCGTACGTGAAGAATAAGGTTAATTCATCAAAATAAATCTCGAATCCTAAAAAGTTTAAACGCATATGAGCATGATATAAGGATTTATGAAGGACCAAGACTGGAGTAATGATAAAAAAATTCAGCTTTAAATTAGATAACAAAAAAATGCCTTTTAAAATATATTCACACAGTTGTTTTAAAAGATGTATATTACAAAATATTACTGTTTTTATTGTACTGCAATCAAACAAATGCAGCCTTGGTGAGCAAAAAAAGATTTTTTTTTTTTCATATTGATTAACACATTGTGAACAAGATTTGATAACTTTGAGAACCTCTGCTTTAAGCGATGCTGGGCACCGACTAAAATAATTTATATTCACCATGTGTTGACTGTAAAATGTACAGATTTTCTCCTTCGCTCTTTTTCTCTCTTTCTTGGAGGGCTACCGTGTTCTTGCTGCATGTCTCTATTTTACCGTCAGCAGTGTGGTGTTTATAAACTGTTTCAGTGGAGGAGTATCAGCCCTCTTCGCTCATTCAACCATTCGTCTGTTCATTCGTTCACTTTTCCTGCCCCATCTTACTCGCCCAAATTCCTCTTGGATTTGTGTCTTTCATTCTCAAGGTGATCTTTGTTCTCATCCTCATCTTTCTGCTCTCTCATGGGACAGACCTGTCAAAACAGCAACTTCACTTGTGCATTGAGTGATCGTTTTTTGTCTATTTCTCCTTTTATCGGCAGTAATAGCTTTAATACATCTGTACTAAAAGTTAACCTTTCACTGGGGATTTGTTTGCTCTCCTATTGTCTCTCTCCCGTCTCCCTCTCTGTCTCTCAGGTCTCTGTCTGGCCGCATTGTTGGAGGTGTGTGGTGGTTCTTCACTCTCATCATCATCTCATCCTACACTGCCAATCTGGCTGCTTTCCTGACCGTGGAGAGGATGGTGTCGCCTATAGAGAGTGCAGAAGACCTGGCCAAGCAGACAGAGATCGCCTACGGGACGCTCGACTCCGGTTCCACCAAAGAGTTCTTCAGGGTAAGACAGCAATAGAAATGAACTATCAAATGTATTGTCGCTAAAACAGTTTTAGTCAAATTAGCTGGTGTGGTTACTGATGATAATAAGAAACAATTGTATCCTGTAGGCCTATTATATATTATGGATCTTCTAAATTGTAAATATAACAGATCTTGCCGTAATAAATACACTCAATTTTTTTTTCTTATTTAAAATGAGTTCTAAAGGTTTTTTGAGACAACTTAATTGTTTTATGTTCAATCCACTTGAATTTGTAAAAACGATTAAGTTAACTTAATCGATTTGTGTTGTGACAACATTAAGGAATTGTGTGGAACCCAGCATTTTTTACATTGTTCTACCATTCAGATGTTTGCATTAGGTATGATTTTTTTAAATGTTTTTTTTATATATATATATATATATATATATATATATATAT
>CAIGQV010016645.1:13870648-13890392 GCA_903798115.1 Danio jaintianensis
TTTGTGTGTGTATGTATTAGGACAGCACAATATTAAAGAAAAATGTGTGATGGCATGCTAAATAATGTGATATTCATTGTTCGTATGAGATTAAACCAACATTTTACATTTAGCAGATGCTTTTGTGCAAAGCGGCTTAGAATTGCGGAGGCATTCAGCGATTCAACAAGAAGAGGGAATAAACACAACAAGTGCTAATTATACAAAGGAACTGTTAGTCCTCAGAGAATTAGGTGTTAGAGTTTCTACAGGTGGTTTGTACAGTCCACTTACCTGTGTGAAGCACACTTCATAAATGCAAATATTTTTCATGTTATTATTTAGGGAAAAGTATCACTGCAACTTCTGAAGCTGAACTATTGCATAAATCAGACATCAACAACATACAACAACAACAAAAAAATCAAATAAATATTCAACCACTTTGCTCCCCTGGTATCGTTTTATCAACCTAAAAACATTGAGAACAATCAGGAAAACAAAAACACTCTAAAACACTACTAAAATTGTTACAGATTTTTTTATAAAATCATCCAGCGTGTCAATTTTATTTGGTTTTTATAGATGTGCATTGACATGAAACTATGTTTCCTGGTGGGCTGAAAAGTCTTTCAACATGTGCTAGTGGCAGGCACACAAAAATACCTTCCTATTAAATCACTCAAATTAATTGCAAATCGTTACGATATGTATATTGTGACATCAACATTTGTGATATTTCAAAATGTATTGCACAGCCGTAATATCTATCTATCTATAGTATATACAGTGAGATTATTATTAATTGACTTTTGCACAGCACAGTATATATATATATATAGAGAGAGAGAGAGAGAGAGTGAGAGAGAGAGATCCCATATTTGTGTGCGTTTACTTGCAGTCAATTCTGACAGTAAAACATGATGGCAGCCAATTGGAAATCTGACAAAGACATGTCACCACAGACATGTGACCATCTGTGACAAAAAAAATCTCAGATACAGTTTTCATGTGAAGTAGCCAGAGGCAGAAGAATGTGCGTGTACGTATTTTTGAGATGACAAGGAACAGGGCAGTTTTAAGATGACCCAGATAAAGCCCTGCTGATGAGCTCATCCTGTCATTTCACCTTAATGTCACGATTGCTCGCTAACGCAAGTGTGTGAAAGCAGATATACAGTGTATGTAGACAGACTTGAACATGCACGCGATCAGTCACTCATGCGCTCCCTGTCACCTCACAGAGCCCAAGTCTATAGAGCGGTTGCAGATAAAGATTGAGTGAGAGGACAGTTGAAATGAGGTGCCCTTCTGCTACTCTCTCTTCCATGAGTTGTCATCTGCTAATGTACAGGATCAGAGCCGAGATGACAGGAGAGCGGCTGACACAGAGCTGCACTGAGTGGGATGCGGAGAGAGACCATCTCCACCTTGTGTTTATAACATAATATTGCAGCAATAATAATACCAAAAAAAATCTTGGCAATAGAAAGTAGTTATTTTCCTCTCTGAAAATGTGCTGTAGTAAAGATAACTCAGTGTATTAAATGGAAATGCTGAATGTATTGTATTATGGAATCAGCCAGTGGTCTCAATTAGGGCTGCACAATGGAATAGTCAAATCGCAGAATTTGCAACTTTGAGTAATAAACCAGAATAATAATATTGTGTATAAAACCTTTTGATAAAAAACCTGGAAACAAAATACAAGCAAATTGTTAGCATTTTATTTTGCATTGTTATTTTGCTCAATACTGTAAGAATATCCTCAAAACCATAAAGCACTGTCCATTTGTATCTTTATTCTTTTATATTTATTTATGCTTGTAATTTCTTTATTATACTTTATAACAATCACACTCCTTACAAAATTATCACAATGTGAAATTATGAATTCTTTTCGAATAGTTATTTAAATCATCTTATGAAATTACCTTAATATTGCAATATATATATTTACGTTTTATATATGTTTTTTCTAGTCTCAGTGGGAAAGTGGTTTTAAGGAAACTTTATAAAACTGTTAAAGTTCTGTAGGACTTGTACATTACAGTACAGGGAGGTCATATGCGAGGAACAGACTAATGATTGTATGGGTGTTTTTTTCTTTTTCAGGATGAACGTATTGATTTTAATTTAATTTATTATATATTTATCAAATCTGACAGTGAAGACTTACATTCTTACAAAAACCTTTTTTTTAATTTTTTTTTTTTATAAATGTTGTTTTAAACTTTATATTTATCAAAAAATTCAGGAAAAAAAATATTTCCCCATTTCTGAGGGATGCGATGTTATGACCGAATTCAGATTTAACATCCAAATATTAAATTACATTTACAAACAGGAGTTATTTTACATTGGAATTATATTTCACTACAAATACATACAGCCTTAGTGAGCATTAGAAACTTCTTGCTTAAAAATCACGACAACACTTTAGAATAATGGTCCATTAGTTAATTTTTGTTAATGTATTAACTAACATTAAATATGAATAATAATGTAAAGCATTTATTAATCATAGTTCAACATTAACTAAGGCATTATTACAATCCAAAGTTATGCTAGGTAAAGAGCTAACATGAACTAACATTATTTAACTTAACATTAACTAAGGGGTGGCATGGTGGCGCAGTGGGTAGCGCTATTGCCTCACAGCAAGAAGGTCACTGGTTCGAGCCTCGGCTGGGTCAGTTGGCATTTCTGTGTGGAGTTTGCATGTTCTCCCCGTGTTCGCGTGGGTTTCTCCCATAAGTCCAAAGACATGCTGTATAGGTGAATTGGGTAAGCTAAATTGTCCGTAGTGCATGTGTGTGAATGGGAGTTGCAGCTGAAAGGGCATCCGCTGCGTAAAACATATGCTGGATAAGTTGGCGGTTCATTCCGCTGTGGTGACCCCTGATTAATAAAGGGACTCAGCCGAAAAGAAAATGAATAAACATAAACTAATGTTAAGAAAGTTGAATAAATACCATAATAAATGCATTACTAATTGTTTGTTCATGTAAGTAAATACGTTAACTAACATTAACTAATAGACCACTATTTTATAGTGTTACCAAAATAACTTTTCAATGGTGAAATCACTCACACAGTAAATGATGACAGAACTTTTTTGAGGGGTGAACTGTGTGGTCAATAAATAAAGCAAATAATGTGTTAATAAAAGCAATACAATAATAACAAGGCATCTGTGAAGTTTCATTTTATGAGGCAGGGGACTGAAAATCCCAGTAGGTCAACATTATAACAATATCAGTTAATTAAAAGTGCCCACCAATGACGCTCTTTTGCAGATCATCTTACAGCAGTGCCAATCATATTAGACTAAACTGAATCTGTTTTTATTTAACTAGAACTACATCTACTGAATATGTCCCACAAACTAAAATATTATGTTTTTTCGTTTTCCTTTTCCGGTTCACCCATGGAAAGCAGCTTTGACGCAATCTACATTGTATAAAGCGCTGTAAAAGTGAAGGTGACTTGACTTGATATATGTAGCACAGTACTGGCTAGAAAAGGCCCACACTGTAAAAAATGATGTCTGCAGAATTGTTGCAAACACTTGATATGTGTTGAATTTAAACAAACAAATTAAATTTAGTAATGTTCAACTTAATTTTTTTGTTTAAATTCAGCCCAAATAAATTGTTTACAGCCACTTAACTTTAAAAACATTTGCAAATCAGGAATCATCTTTGAATCATTTTTTTTCAGTGCACCCAGAAGTGTCAGAGATGTGAAGTGTCATTATTTCCATTTGGTGCCTCTAGTAGCACAGAAATTGCTCTCTTATTCCTAGAATTCTACAGTTCATGCCTGGAAACTCAAAGAAAAACACACACAGTACAGCATACTCATACATCAGCTGCTTGGAGGTCAAGTTAACCTACTTGTATGCATGAGGTGTGTGTGTGTGAGAGAGAGAGAGAGAGAGAGAGAGAGAAAGAGAGCATGTGTGTATATCTGTGTCCTATAAAAGCAGGAGTGTGTGTGTGTGTATGTGTGTGTTTGTCCTAATAAATTTAGGTGTATGTGTGCTCTCCAGAGATATCCTGTCCGCTACTTGGCCATTTATAGCTATAGCCTCTCAAGAGATGGACACTGAATATTTTGGCTTCTGAAACTTAAGCTTTGATTCAGCTCATATACAGCGGATTAGTACCGCCGTGTATTCTCTCTTCTTTGATTTATTCATTCTCTGTATTCTGTATAGTGCGTGAGTGTTATGTTGGAAAAGCGTGTGTTGAATGTTTGTTTTTTTCTGCTTTAATCACTCATTTATGAGCTTCTATTTCAGCAATGATTATTCACTGTCAGTGAGTCAGCTTACACATTTTTGAGACGGAGCTTGTTTATAATGTCACTGAAATGAATAACCTTGGATGCGCCAACATGGCAGATGTTTCCTCCTCTAGAGAATGGGAGGTGCCTTTTCACTCATTAATGACTCTAGAGATTTTATGCAGATTTCAATCACTATTGATCTATTAGTAATGCCGACTTCACACATCTTTGCGTATATATAATTACTTTTGCTTTCAGAGTTTCTCATATCCTTCCTTGTTCTAATTTGTACCATTCAGGACAGTGTTTGAAACTTTGCATGGCTCATGTTATTGCCTTTGTAAGACTAATCACATTTGCAAGTCACTTCAGATGAAAACATCTGCTAAATGATTAAAAATAAATGAGTTGTAAATGTAACGTTTCGCAGAGGTCTGAAATAGTTTGTGTTGTTAGTTTGATTCAGACAGTTCACTGGTGCAGTGAAAATCATTTGCACATTGTAATGGGATAAGACACAAACAAAATGATGTCTGGAAGAGGTGATATTTGCTTGCATTTCATTGCATCGAACAAGATTTGACTTCTGTTGTGTCAATGCAGCAGCTTGTGAATGAAAATGAGTATAAAGTTCTTGCTGTTTTCTTTTTTTGATAGTGATGGTAATAAATTCTAGAAACACCCATGGCATATGGAATAAACTGTATGAAACGAATATGAGGTGCTTTTCTAGGAATACAAATGGCTCTTTATGGGCTGCTATAGATGTGTCTCAGTCAGTCACTTTTTGATTTGAAAGGTCAAGAAACTAATATTTCCCCATTTCTTAACCTTTCCATTTATTTCTTCTTGGTCCTTTTTTTTCTCACAGCGTTCAAAGATCGCCGTCTATGAGAAGATGTGGTCTTACATGAAATCTGCCGAGCCGTCAGTGTTTGTTAAGACCACCCCCGATGGAGTGGCTCGCGTGCGCAAGTCCAAGGGGAAGTTTGCGTTCCTGCTCGAATCCACGATGAACGAATACATCGAGCAGAGAAAGCCATGCGACACTATGAAGGTGGGAGGGAACCTGGACTCCAAGGGCTACGGTGTGGCCACGCCCAAAGGGTCGGCATTAAGGTGGGTGGAATAATATAACAATTCACTCTTGTTATAGTATTCCACCTACCCTGATTCCACCATCTCTCTCTTTTCTCCATCTCTTTCATGTTTTGTTTCTCATTTTTCTACCTTTTCTCATTCTCTCTACCTCCAACTGGTTTTCCTTCTTTCTCATTCTTCACTCTGTCTGTCTCTCTTTCTCTTGCGGTACATGATAAGGTAACCGTAATATGTGTGTGTTGTTTAGTTAATGTTACAACCGTGTCTCTGACCATAGAAATGTCTTAACTTGTTAATTTACGGTCCATTTTTACAGTGTGATGCCTGTTGCTGTTGATTCCCTACCTTTTTTCTTGGTCTTTTTTATCTTCTGTGTCCTTCGCTTTGTGCTGTGATTGCACTTCTGTAATGTTCGTACGGTTGGATTGTTTTTTATTTACTTATTTTTTTCTATGCATCGACACTGTTCTGCCTGCTGCCACGCATGTCATGCCATCGGCTGTTTTTTTTTTTTTTCTTCTTCTTCTCTTTGCAACGGACTCTCCCTGCATTATTTCCATCAGTCACCAGCACTTAGCAACATTTCTCTTTCTCTTACTTCTTTCTGTTTCTCTCTGTCCACTCGGCACCACACGCACCTCACTTGCACACACGCTTCTGTCTGTAACCCAGTAGCCGACGCAATTAACCAATCGACAAGTCCAACCAGTTCACCAATCAAGCGTTCTAACCATTTAACCCTAACCCCTAACAAACGAGCAACTACCAGTTGCTTCAATCTCATCATTAGATTTCTCACGAAACCTGTTCTTTTTCTTACGAGCTATGTGTTTATCGTTTGAAGAAGTGCTGTAAACCTGGCGGTGTTAAAGCTGAATGAGCAGGGCCTGCTGGACAAGCTGAAAAATAAATGGTGGTACGACAAGGGAGAGTGCGGCAGCGGGGGAGGGGACTCGAAGGTCAGCCTCAATCTCACCCAAACAACCATTTCCTAGCTTCGAGTAATCGGCAAGGCTGTGACCTCTGACCCCCGGCAACAGTGCCGTGACCCTCAAGGGTGGCCACGAGCAAACCGAGCCTAATGACCCGAGGACATTAGCACCAGTTGTTGTCAGCGCTGCTTATGTAGTGTTTTTTTGGAGCTTATATAATAAGGCAAACGGCGATCAGATGCGTGACCCTTTACTTGGCTAATGGAGGAAAGGAAGCAGAGGAGGAGAAGAATAAAGGCTCTGGTGGGTGGATGTATGGAGCGAGGTCAGGGTAACTGAGCGCAGCTTATTAGGACATTTAGGCTCTTGCGAATGCGCCTCGAAGGTTTGTTTGTGTGCAAAAACAAACAGCTTGTTCTAGGTGGAATAAGCTAGGCCCTCTCAGGCTTTTCTCTGATCTGTAGCATCAGATCATCACAAAATGTACTGTGTTTTGTGTTTACCAGGGTTTCAGGATTTAATGGGCTGTCAACAGAAGGAAAATAAAGATCTACAGGGAACTAATAGTACAAATGAAGCTAAAGCTGCGCTCAAAAATACAGTATGTGTCTGTTTGGAATGGTTGAGCCTGTTTTATATTTAATATTATGTTTAAGGGGTAGTTGACCCAGAAATGATTTTTTTGATCATTCACTACACTTATGGCATTCTGTACCTATGACATATTTTTTCGTCAAACATACTGCAAAAGAAATCTTTTGTACATACATATTTTTCCTTTACCAAGAAAGGACGTATACAGGTTGAAACAACATGAGTGTGTAAATGATGTAAATTGTCATTTCTGGATAAACTGTTTCAAGTTTTAAACCTGTAGTTTATATAGTTCAAATATTTGGAAACGACCAAGGCATACATATATATATTAACATTTAAGCATTTAAGAAAGGATACATATATAGGTACTCAGAGGACAGAAATGTCTATCAAAGAAATATACTATATTATTTTATGTAGAGATTATACTTTTTTTTTTATTCTTACTGACAGATTTCTTTACCAACATCAGTTCCCAAAACTAAGAATTTATTAATTTTGTGTTTTAACCTTTTTAATTCCTAATCGTTTACCACTGTGCTATTGTGTTAAAAAGAAAAACATACACAAAATCTAAGTACATTTTATGGGGATTATTACCTTTTTAACAAGTGGGCAAAGCTCTATTGCTCACACACATAGAAATGTCTCTGTACAGAAAACAAAAATGCATAAGGGTTAAAGACCAATTATAATGAATTTGTTTTGTTCCATATTAATGCTGTATATTCGCACCATAGTCAGCTGTGATGGCTAATTACTGGATTAAGCTCAACTCTAGTTTATTTTGGAAGATTATTGGCTCAGCACGCCTTCATAGCTTTACAGTTTTATTGCCAATTAGGGTTAGTACACAACAGACCATTTAGAACACAGTTTACCGATTTAAAAATAGCTGTAGCATTATCAGTGATGTTCTGAATGTTTTGATGTTTTCAGTTTTTGTCCGTAAAACGTTTTAGTTGTCCTTCATTAATGCAAAGTATTTACAAATGCAAGGATTTGTGTTGATATAGTCCAAATTATATGCCTGTGGCGTTTCTAAATACTTGGCGAGGATTCTATCCTGAGAGTTGTTTAGTGTTAGCGTGTCAAATTGTCGGTAGTGGCAATAGAGAAGTGTGAAGAGTTGGAAGAGAAGTGTAATATCTGCATATCTCCAATCGTTTTTTTAAAGACTGCATCTTTGGTCTTTAGCCAACTCCCTGCTACAAGTATGCAAATCCCTTTGGAGCCGCCAGCTCTCTCAAGATTATTCCCTAAATTGGCGTGTAACCCATGGAAAAGCTCATAGCTCCCTTGTTGATGGGATTAAAGAAAAATATAAGACCACTGGGGCAGACAGTCCTGAAAGGGCTAAAACATCACAGGAAAACGTGAGAATTCTAATTAAACACTCCTAGAAATCAGCGTTGGAGAAAGATTTGATGCCGTACGGAAGATTCACAAAACGCACACATTCGTCTGCATATGAACGCACAGACAAGCACAAATTCATTACACACACACACACACACTTATGGCCACTTTTCTTTAGCCCCCCGTGCCTGCAGAATGGTCACCCTGTGTTCAGCCTATCATGAGGGCAAGGCAGCCCCGCTCAGACCTGATTGGTCTTCAAGAGCGAGTTCACTGCAGTAATTGTCTCTCGCTCGTGAGTCTCTAAACTCTGAGATCAAGATGGCAGCCTAGTCCACACATTGATAAGTTGAGCATGCTTGGTGGAAGGTGTCTAGTCTGTTATGACATCACAACTGCATGTTTCTCATTTATTGACCTGAGTCTGATCCAAAATGCATGAATGGAGTAATTCAGCAAATCCTGCGAGTATACCATGTTATTAAAGCATAAAACTTCACAGAAAAAAAACATAGACCAAAGTAAAAGTGAAAATCCACCGCAGTGCAATAGGATGTGGTCGTAAACATTGGAATGCATGAATAAATCAGTTGTATTTAGCTGTTGCTCAACCTGGAGTCACTGAAACAGCTTTTCTAATCTTAAACCTGCTCTGTAAATAAATGTCTTGTTAGCGCGTAATTTATGGGTGTTTTCCAGTTTACGCTTGTTAAATTGCATTATGCATCTCTGTTATAACAACTTTTGATGTTGAATGGCATCAAAATGACATTTGCATTGGTTTAAAGGAACGTTTGGTAAATTACGGCGGAAAACCCAGGTAATAAGCTGTCAGTAATAATTCTGTTATTTTCTGAATTTATTCTTGGAGTGCATAAACAGGATTAACTACAGCAGCAGCCATGACAACTTTAGTAATAGGTAATGTAAGGTGACTCGTTTGGATAAAAATGAGGTCAGTTGTGGATTTTCACTTCACAAAATATGAGAAATATCATTCTTTCAATTGTGTTATTTATCATTCAAAGCCTGAAGCTGGCTGGTGTTACGGTGGTAAGTATGGTATATTTGCTTTGCTGGATTACAACTCTCATCATTTAGCAGAAGGAAAATAAAGTGAGTTTCCCAGCAGTCCTGCTGATGACATACTAACATCTTACAAACCGAAAATAATGCCCAATACCCTGTAAGCAAATGATTTTCTCCAAAAAGAAAAAAGATTACTCATGCTGCAAATATCTCCAAAGCGATATTAATTTTCCCATTTCTTACCAATGTGCTAGCCTACATTTAAGGCCTGGCGTTTTTAAGACGTTTGTAAGATGTTCGGCTTCAGCCCTCACCCACCACAGACCGGTTCCCCTTCTGACTGCTGGGTCCTGTTTGTCTGTTAGTCAAGTAAGGGTTTTTCTTTTCTCCCGATGGATCCGGCTTGCTGAATACTGGGTTGGAAAAGTTGCATTCACACACACCACAATTAAAGTAACGAAGCTCATCTGCCCAATGCTCTTTGTAATTATGCTCTGTTTGGCTGTGTGACCATGGTTACTCTCTCTGCCTCTGTTGGAACAGTGAGTGCCGATTACTCAAAGCGATAACAGTAGGTAGCACTGCCAGGTCAAAGGTCGAAGGTAACACTGAGGCTAGCCCTGCCTGCATTCCCTCTCTCTCTCTCCATCTCTCCCTCACTTATTCTCTCGCTGTCTACAATATCAACAGCACAAGGCCAGGTGTCCTACAGTATCGCTTTGGTTAACAGATATTCGGTAGGTTAAAGTTTTAATAACATAAAATAACATAATGGTGCCATGTTATTTATGTTATTTCCCCTCGTGAAGAACTCCTGTAAACCTTGCAGTGTTGAAACTCAGTGAACAAGGCATCTTAGACAAGCTGAAAAACAAGTGGTGGTACGATAAGGGTGAATGTGGGACCAAAGACTCTGGGAGTAAGGTTAGTCTGCTCACTCATTTACAGTACTTCCAACAAACATATCCATATACCACAAACATCATAACGAGTTTCCTGTGGCTGGATTCACTTTCTTTTGGCCGCTTTTCATCCTATTTACATACGCGCAGGCCATTATGCATCACGTAGTCAGAAAATCACAACCTTTAGCATTAATGAGACAACACAACAGATGCACCCACTCACACAGAAGGAGATGTGACATGTTAACAAAGCACTTACAAGTGTTCATAATTCATTATTTTAATGATGTAGTAATTACTCTAAGTGTTACATAAACGTATCTTGTAGTAAGCATTCATAACAGTGATTTAGCAATTATTTCATTAGACTTTTTTTTTTTTTTTCCTCTTCTGCTGCTGTGACATGACCTCGTTCTCGATATCGCTGTTGTGTCTACCGATTCGGGTTTAAAGCTTCTCCAGGCAACATTCGTAGACCTTAATCATCAGAATGATCCTTTTAAGGAAGCACAGTCACTCAAAAGGTATTACTAATTGGCTAAATGGAGTCATGCATTTGCTCATAAAGCTAATTAAGGGAGCAAGTAGGAGACTGAAAGCAATATACTGTATGAAGACGGATAAAATGATGTCATTATAAATACCTGCGACAAATCCTTCACTGTAAAAGAAAATACAGTAACAGCATTTTAGGGTTTACAAATTAAAATTACAATAAAAAAAGTTTTTCATTAACTGATGGAATTCAGTGCATAATGTTTTGAACCTTCATGATATTTTGATACTTACCTGAGAAAGTCAAAGACTTATTCAAGCTCATGACAAACTGCATTGCCAACAGCTGAAGAAGCAAGTAATGATACGTTACATTGTGTTAATGTACAGTGGCATTCATACAATTACTAAACACCATGATGGTAAAAAACATAATTATAAAATAATGTAATAAGCTTTAATTTAACAACAGAAATGACACAGATTCCATGTATGTAACTGATAAGGCAAACAAAAAAAAAACATCAAATATTAAGCGTCACTCAGGGATTGATGATTTACATGTTTTCACCATAATTATAATTATGCTTAGCTACAATTACTTTCACTCCCAAAACTAAATTTGCCAGTATTTTTGTGTAAGATTAAATGTCAGTTCCTGAGTGTTTTAGTGTAGCAGTTTTGCTGTTTATTTGACCATAAAAAAAATCTCAGTATTTTTTTGTTCAATTCCAATCCTGATTGAGTTTATGGAACTCACAGCAGCACCAATAGAAGGCCTCATACACACTGTAAAGTTTCAGGAGTGACAACCGCATTTGAATATAGGAGTGAATTCCCTAAATTACTTTCTGTGCATACAGTGCAAAGCTTAATCCAGAAACAGATAGGATTGAGAATGTGGTATTGATGGTTATGTTTTAATTAGCTTTTTTCCCACTAAGGTCTGGTACCACTAATGAAGACACACTTTGTTCCCTGATTGTTGCGTTTTTTTGCAGCACTGATTGAACAACTAGTCCAGTTCGCTTCTGTACACACTGCAAAGAATTTTTATAAATGCAATTATGTCACTCGTTAATTTGTTACTAGTTAATTTATTTGTAGAATGCACTGTCTCAGGCAGTGTGTGTACAGAACAGGATTAGCACTAAAAGGTGAAGTGACAAGCTGCGGTGTGTATGTGGCCTTTTTCTCCCCCTATTAGCCAGTGGCTTCGGTTTAATAGAGACCACATGCAGGAGAGTGTGTTTGCCTGGAGACTCTAGTTAATGAGCATAAAATGCAATTGTTTTATTACAATTCTCTATGCAATCCAGTCTGATAAGGAAGTTAATTAACTCTGAAAACACGTCCCATATGCATAAGAGCAGCAAATCTGCTTTACCGTGGACTGTATGGGCCTGTTACCATGGCAACCGTATTCCAAAACAGCTTTCTGGCTTTGCATTCAAGACAGTAACGCTACACTCGCAGTCCTGTGTTGCTGTGGCGTCCTTTCACAGGCTTCCAGCGAAGACAGACTGCGTTTGTGTATGTGTGTGCGTGTGTTGGTAGACAGTCAGGCTGGTGGTCACAGCAGCAGAACCGAGTCCTGTTGAGGCTTGTCTGTGTTTTGAGGTGTGGCGTTGGTCGCATGCAGGTGTCTGTTAATGAGTTTTGAAGGCTGTGAAGCTTGCAGAAGTAGTTCAGAGAGGGGAATTGCCATAGTAACATCAATATTCTTCCCCCTCCTTCTCCTCTTCCTCACTTCCTCTGTTAAGATGGCAGACCGAAGAAGCCAGAGGATCCGACTGTAGCTCTGATGGCAGCTTTTTTGTCATGTTTCTGTACTGGCTCAACTCCACCTCTAGATGGGGCAACAGGCTCAGAACTGGCTCTTCATCTGTGTGTGTGTGCGCGTGTGTGTGTGTGAGCGTGAGCGCGCATGTCTGTGTGCGTGTTATCTAGCAGGGCAGTGTTTCACTGTCTCTCTGGCCAGTAGAGAGGAGAGAGGGAATAACTTCTTCCTCTCTTGAGCTGCCTGAGCTTTTAATCCCTTAACTTTAACCTTTGACCTCTGGGCACACCTCGAAATGATTTGATGCCCTTTTTAATACCCCTCTCAAGTACCCCTTTTTATTTAGCTCATCTTCTTTCCCTCAAAGCAAGTTGCGTGCAGTGTGTGACGGGGCTTGCATGGCTAGTCACTTTTACTAGGCAAAAAGTAGTCGAGTATACTCACGATTTACATTATTTATACCATTCAGCATCAGCAGTCTGTGCTGTTTCCGGCAAGTCTAAGTCTGCATTAGTGGAGGGTTTTGCGAGTGCAGATAAAGTCTGCTTGGCTGAATCAGGTGAGAAAATGCAAGAAATAAAAATGGTCATGTCTCAGTCGTTTAAGGTTTCTGTCAGCTTTTGAGCGCCACTTAATTTAAGTTCACTTTGAGTCAGAACACTTTGCAATATTTTTGGTTGGTATTTAAACTCAAAATTAAACATCTCAGATGTCCGCAGCATTTATATAACATTTGGCAACAACGTGCTTTAAAAGTAAACCACTCTACTGGATGCTGATTTTGATCAATTTCGGTGGATTTGAGCATACACTGTTGAAAAAATAAAGAACCCAATAGGCCAATGCCAAAGAATAGCCATTTTGGTCACCATTTTTTTGTGAACAATTATTAAAATAATGTTTTGTTGTTAATATTATTTTGTTATTATTATTATTTTACTAAAATAATATCTTACGGTTATTGTGGCATTTACAGCTTTATTTCATCTTTTTCCCTTCAAGAAAATTGCTAACAGCACATGCCTACGCAAGTCGTCATTAAAAAAAAAAAACCCTAGTGTGAACCCTTTATACATTGAAAAGGTGTCAAGGATCTTAAAGCTTCTTCATGGAACCATAGATGCCAATATATAACATTTTACAATGTAATTTACTCTATATTTGACTGTTAGAGCATATTAAACAACACGTACAGTTCCAATCTAATTGAAGAATTGATTAGCCAATGAGCTGACTAGTCGTGCAACCCCTAGTGTGCAAGAGAGCAAAAGACGTAGACATACACTTCTGTGTGTGTGTGAGAGTATGAATGAGTGCATGCTGGGTTGTGAGAGCTTGCATGCATATGTTTAAATCCCTTTATTCATTATTACAGTATATAGTCATTTACTGTGCATCCAGGTCTTTTTCATGCATACTAACTTTGTCCCCCCCCCCCACCCCATAGGATAAGACCAGCGCGCTGAGTCTCAGTAACGTGGCTGGGGTTTTCTATATCCTGGTTGGAGGTCTGGGTCTGGCCATGACTGTGGCTCTGGTGGAGTTCTGCTATAAGTCGCACCAGGAGACCAAACGCCTCAAACTTGCCAAAAATGCCCAGAACTTCAAACCAGCCCCTCCATCCACTGCACAGAGTTTCACCACATACAGAGAGGGCTATAACGTCTACGGAACAGAGAGCGTCAAAATATAATGGTTCGTCTAAGGCTGTTTTCTGTGTGTGTGTGTGTGTGTACACGTGTGTTTTGTACTGTATGTTGTTCGTGATACCATTTCTTTAGTAAGGGTTTTATCTACTGGTTCAGTTCTGAGGTAAGTAAAGTTCTTCACTGTGTAAAAGCTGCTGATATAGAATAGCACTCATAGTCTGTCCTTGCTGTCGGACAGATATCACTGAAAGAGTTGTTCTGAGAAATTACACTTGTCTCTGAAACTGCCCCGGGCTCTCTGTAAACATAAAAAACAAGAACTGGATCGTGGCCCAGTCGTGTTAGAGAGTCAGCAGAGTTGAGGAGCAGAGCTGAGTTTATTGCTCCACCATTTTGTTTTAGTCTTCATATTAGTCTTTTATACTCCACACGAATGCATTTATTTGATCAAAATAATACTGTTTGAATGTATTTAAAAACATTATTCATGTTAATGGATGAATGCCCAAGATTTACAGTTATGATGATTATAAACAGTTTCATATTTTTACTATTTCTAATGAATAGAAAGTTCTGAGAAACTGAATCTATTTGAAATTTAAAATAATTAATAATCTCTTAATTCATTTTGAGAAAATCTTTTCAGACTTTGATCGATAGTAATAAAAAATTATGCATTTGTAATTTCTTAAACCCAAGGCACTACAATAGAAGATATTAAACACATAATATAACAATAAAAAGTACAAAATACACAACCAGTACAAAAAATAAACCATCAACAAAAAAAAAGCTTGAATAAATCTGTTTTAATCAACTTTAAATCATCCATAGTTGGTGCACTTCGGATATTAAGAGGAAGACCATTCCATAATGTGGGGGCTTTGAATGAGAAAGCTCTTTCTCCTATAGTCTTTAGTTTACATAAAGGCTGAAGGTAGTGTATATATAAAATATATAAAATAGTTACTTACATGAAAGAGTACCAATGAGCCAATTAAAAAACTTTTTCTGATTTTGTGAGATGGCACACATTTTGCTAGTAGGGAGCTTTGCCCAGCTATATTTGGAGGTGCCTTAATATGTGGTAAATTTTCCAATGGGAATCCATGCAGCTATAGAAGTTAGTGCGAGGGCAAAATATTAACCTCACATCAGTTTGAAGTTGGTCAACCGATTTGACTTGAACGCTGCTAGATTTGAAAATGACTTCTCTAATGAAATGTTCTTTATACATCCCTTCCTTAAATGTTGCTAATATGATCATACCTTTGGTCTGGTGGAACTTGCAGCAGCTTTAAAGGTGTAGCTTATAGAAAACCAGCAAAAGAATGCTGATAATTTACTCTTTATTCTTCAGTAGAGCAATAAAAATGTTCTTAGCTTAAACTGTGGTCTTTAGCGATTCATAAAATGCAAGTCGTAAAAGAGTCATAAAATTTTTTAAAAACATATACGGGCAGAATTATCCATATAAAATGGTGTCATAAAAGTGTAATCTCTCAAGCTTCATTTATATCAGTGCTTTGATGATTTACTTTCATTGGAGTCAATGAATTATTGTGTTATTGTAAGAAAAAAACATCTTGTAAGTCTCAAAGGGTCGGGCTGCTGTCTTGTCTTATTCTCAGATTGGAAACCTGTCCCTTGCTGATCATGTGGTATGTGGCATGGGATAGACTCTCCGTCTCTTAGAGTCGACTGCGATTCCCTTTAGAAAGTGGACACGCACCCAACCAAAACTCATCTCTCCGGAACACTCGTCTTCTCGGCTCTGACCACAACATGAACCGGTAATCACACAACAGACTATTGGATGGAGCAATCACTCGCCCGCCCGCCCGCCCTCTCTCAGTGCCTTACTGAACCAGTGGCAAAACATCAAAACATGCAGGCCAAAGTCTTGGAGACGTCCTGCTGGGTGCTGGGTCTGAAACCATTATTTCAATTTATTACGAGAGGGAAAGACAGACAGATGCACACAGTAAAGAGAGAGAGAGAGAGAGAGGATTGATTTGGTTGATCTCATGATCAGTGATGACAGTGTTATTTGACTGACAGCCAGTTTGTCTCCATGACAACTCACAGCAGGAGTATCTGCAGACAAACATTTTATGCAAACTGTAGGAACATTTTTTTTTTAAGCTTTGTGCTTATTCATTTGTTTAAAATGTTTGTGCTGTGTTTCTGTCCTCATCGACGTAATTGTTATGAATAATGTAAATAACTTCAGATACATTACACGGCATCAGAAAATTTTCCCTTTCACACTTTACAGTTTTAGAAGTTTTATTCATAGTGTACAGTATTTACTTTAACGGGAGCAAATTCAGGCTGTGAATGTATGAGGGTCTCTGTGTGTGTGTGTGTGTGTGGATATTTCCATGTTTTCTGTATTTTAAAACCTAATAACGAGGGTGTACGTTTCTAAATTTGTTTGCCATAATACTTTATTCTGAAATGTAGGAGATAATGACAGCACATTCAGATGCCATCGGCAACAAAAAAAGCTCATATGATTCATGCTCATGGATCAGTTCTTTTTTAAGCAAGCTTAGGAAACAACAAAATGTTTAATAGTTTGTAATAATTTTATTGTGTTTTAAAATACTAATCTGCAATGTCACTGATGTAAAATATGAAATCTGTCACACCAGAAAAAAAGTGAATATGTAATTTAATTTTATAAATCCAGATGAAGCCGCTGTTTCAATTCTGAACTTTTGTTTAGATGCTAAAAGACATATTTATTTTGAAGATTTTGTATAACTGACTTCTGTTTGATTTCTAAGTGGACTTGCATGTACAGTAATGAGCATTTCCCTCAATAAAGCTTCCCTTGTCTTCTCTTTTCCCCTATCCCAGCCCTTCCGCTTTCCCTTTCCTCCTCCTCCTCCTCCATTCCTGGTTAATTAAAAAAGGAATAGAAAGTTGTGAATTGGTCATGATGATACATCCTGAGCTAAAACACTAATCTGTCCTTCTGCATGACTGCATCTAACTCTTAACATTTAAGTATATTTTGTAAATAAAGACAGATTTAAGACAAATTTATGTTGCCTAATGTGTGATTTCAGTAGTCTGTTTTCATGAAAATGTGTTTTTAATTCATGTTGTTGTCTGCATTTTCAAGGGAATTTTAGTTAGTATTCTTTTATGGTTGTCTGTACACACTAGGCTGAAAGGAAGGGGTATTTGAACTTTAAAAGCACCTTTAAATCATTTAATTGTCATTTTTTTATCAGATGTGACCAATGCTACACGGCAGCTTGAGGTCTGCACAGATGATCGACATGTTCCACTGAAACAAAAAAGAGCATGTCAAAAGCTCTGATTCTAGAGAAGTGTTTCCACTGCTAAATAAAGAGATGATCACATTTATAACTCACTTACAAATAATCCTCATCACAATTGCAATACATGCCACCTGCTGAGCAAATAAGCGCCTGCTGTGCATGTAAATGTACTACAAGCTGCACAGCAGCAGCTGACAGTTGAACAGGTTTGTGTAAAAAGAAATTAACAGTGAAGTGGTTCAGTGCAACTGTTTTAGAGCATTATACCCAGTGTAGTTCCTCTGAAGGTTTACTGAAAGGAAGGCTGGTGTGCTGTACAGCTGCAAAGCCCTTTTGAGGATTGCTAGGTCGATCACTGAAATCATCTTAGCTTCCTTGAGGACTGTGCTGCTGTGCCTGTAAGTGTGGAGGAAACGTTGGCTAAATCTCGACATCCTTTCATTTGAGCAAGTTTCGCTTAGTGGTGCTTGTTTTGACTCTACGGAAAAAAACGGGAAAAGCAGTGCAGTGTCCCTTTCTTACTGTTCTTATACAGAAGGTTCTAGTTTGAGGCTCATTGCAGCAGCTCTGCAAACTGATCTTAAGATTTTTATTCAGATAATAAATGGTGATGCATCCGCCACACCCCAGCATTGCCATAACGCTCTCGTTTCCCCATGACTCAGTGCTGTTTTAATTTATATGCGGCGTGTCAGGTTTGGACGAGACGAGCTTTTGCTGCCCATATCCGCCTTATTTACTTATTTATTTATTTTGTTTTGCTGCCGGTTTGTAAGATCGCTCGTGTCCCTTCGGTTGCCTGGCAACGCGCGTGGCAGTGGGCGCTCCTGACCTTGCGTCCGCGACCGCGCAAAGCGCGCGCGCTTAAAATAGACCCGGGGAGATTGACGTTAATTGAAAATAAGAAAAACGCAAGAAGAGCCGATCTCCGTTCACACGACTCGACGAGGAAAAAGGGGGCATGTTGGATGGTGGGAACGATGAGATACGAGAAAATTACAGCGTTCGCTCGGATGCGATACCGGCTGAGCGATTCGGCAGGTGAGCCCAATTTTTTTCTTATTTATGGCTGATCTGAAGCGCGCCGTCGTTTCTCAATATCAGGCAGCGGTGAGAACGAGCAACCGCGAGTAATAAGAGCAATTTTCCGATGCTGGTGAATCCAAAAATGAGGGTACTTATGAAAAAAGCGTAAATTGGATTGTGTACGAGTGTATGTGGAACGCGATTTGATTGAACAATGAACGCTGGTCTAATGAATGCGCCGCATTGCTTGTGTTTGGGGAAATGGGTTTTATAAAATTGATGCTTTTGAAAAGGAAATATTTTCAATTTTTTACCCCTTGATTTCATTTTAACGGCATTTTCATTCTCTTATCTGCAGCATGAAAGCTCGCAATCGCAAGGCGGTGAGCAGAGAGCGAGAAAAAAAAGAGAGAGGGGGAGACGAGTTGATAGAGAGAGGGGAGAATTATCATTCGGATAACCTCAGAGCTGTGATTTGCGGCATCTGGGCTGTGGATTCTCGTTAATCATAGTCATTAGATGGCCTTAAACAGTCAGCTTTGTAATTCTCCTCTGTGTCAGACTAGATCAACTCATTCGCATCTGTTTGGAAACACCTCTGCCAGGACCGTTATTTAGCTGTTCTCCAGGCCTGTCTGCGCGAGGGACACTCGGGGGTCGAGTCGTTCTCCGCGTGCCTGCTCAATACCCGCTGATATATTAATCACGGGCGGCGCGTGACGCTGAGCGCGTGTGAATTAAAGCTGCAGTTCGTCACCTGTTGGAACGGTAACGGCAGTGCACGCAGGAGCGCCAGTCAGAAAACAGTGTCGCGACCGTCCGTGTGGGTGAATCCAGGAAGAGAGACCCGCACCGAGTCCAAGTTGTCATGGTGATTTTACCATCTGTTGGCTCGGTTTACTTATAGTTTTTCCAGCGCGCGCACATGCCTGCGCGTGTCCAAAACGTTATGTTGTACGTTTGCAAAATACTGGCATTAGTCGATTCCAGAGAAGGGTAGTGAGAAGGGTACATTTTTCACCCGTTTTTTAATCGCATATGCGGTAAACAGTGAGCCTCGCGAGTGTTTTCCTAATGAAATGCCCCCGCATAGTTTATTATCCGCGCGCCATCCCGCCACTGCACCGTTCAGTAGGAGCTACGGAGGAGGAGGAGGAGGAGGAGGAGGAGGAGGAGGAGGGACAAACTATTGGTATTCATCTCTCGTATGGTAGTCTCTTTCACCGTCCCCTCCGTGAAACCGGGGAACACACACGCACACACACACACACACACACACACACACACACACACACACACACAC
>CAIGQV010016645.1:13890402-13950704 GCA_903798115.1 Danio jaintianensis
CACACACACACACACACACACACACACACACACACACACACACACACTATTCCTAGTGAATGCAGAAAAGAAGCAGGATACCCTGTATCAACATTTGAGAAGGAAGTAGAACTGATAAATAGAACTGAATCCGCCTATTCAATGAAAGCAGACTTTATCATCTCGCACAGTTATGTGGGATAAATATCAAGCACCCTAATCTTGAAACACATCTGTGTACAACTGACCTGATTGAGGCGCGCTGTCCGCCCGCTACTGGAAAATGGGCACTGGAATAAACGGACTCCCAGTATTCTCTCGATGGGCCCTACGGTTCAGATTAACTGACCCACATTACAAAGATGGAGGAACACTCGGATAAAAAGATATTTACAGAAGGCCAGGGAAACGAGTTAGTGCGTGTCTGCTGCTGGTATTCTACAGGTCTCTTCAGCACCCTGGACAGCGTCACGGGTCAAGAAACCAACGCTATCTGCTATGCATCGCTCTATAATTCACATCTTAATATGTCAGATAATATATTGCATTAAACATTTTTAGATGGGGAAAGTTAGTTCAGGCTTATTTCTATGTTAACTGTGTTTTGAACGATGGAAAAATCTCCTGCCAATGTTCAGGTTACAACTGCTTGTTTAAGTATGACCAGTACAAATCTGATATAGCCTACCTTTAATCAAAATGCCTTCTAGTGTTCAAGAGGTTGTTCATAGTCGGAATGACCCAGTTATAAGCGCAATGAGTTGTAATTAATTTAGCCTCTAGCTTGCCTTTTGGACTAATAATGCCTTCTGCAAACAGCAAGTTAGGTTGTGTTCAGTTGGCTTCTGAGTAGAGCTTTTGTATTTGCAGATCTGAAGTTGAATTTACTGGAAAGACAGTTACATAAAATAGGTCAAATAAGCTAACACCTGCTCAACACACACTAGTGTGTTCAGCGATGTGTTCGAAAGTCGTTTCGCACCTTTGAGAGTGCCAGGCAGAAGATATCAAGGGTTTCAGGTTCTGTACTTGAAGTTGTTAAAGGAATGGTTCACTCAAAAATGAAGAATCTGTCATAATTTACTCACCCTTTACTTGTTTCAAACCTTTATGAGCTTTTATTTTAAACACAAAAGAAGATATTTGGAAGAGAACTGTCACTATTGACTCCCATTCATTCATGCATTAATTTTCTTTTCGGCTTAGTCCCTTTATTAATCAGGGGTCGCCACAGCGGAATAAACAGCTAACTTATCCAGCATATGTTTTATGCAGCGGATGCCCTTCCAGCCGCAACCCATCACTGGGAAACACCCATACACTCCCATTCACACACATACATTACGGACAATTTAGCCTACCCAATTCACCTATACCGCATGTCTTTGGATGGCATGGTACATTTTCATTTTGGGGTGTGTATGTGTGCTTTTTTATTTGATATCTGCTATTATTTATGTCTAGTCGCTGAGATCAAAGATCTGATCCAGAATCATTTGAATCTTGATTTGATAATTTACTTTTGTTAATAATATATCTCAGGCTGTAAATGGTTGCAGTGTTTTTCCTCTCCCCAGAATGCGTGTGTGTTTCCATCAAAGCCTTAGGAAGGCTTACAGATTTGGTATTTGCATGTTCTGTGAACAGTGCCTCCAGGGCAGTGAGTTTGAGAAAAGGGGATTATTAAGCCCAGTGTCACCAAGTTTATCTTTAAAAATGTTACTGCTTAAGTATCAACAGAAAACAGCACAAAAAAAATATTCACTAATAAAAAATATTGTGCTTTCGAAAAGGCTCTTTGTGATACATTGAAGCTGGTTAATAAAATTAACGCTGTGGCCATGTTTCACTTATCCCAGATGGTACATCTTTCATCTTACTTCAGAATTGCTGATCCATGAAATATTGCACATAAAATGCTCCATGTATTTTCGTACATGACTCGTCAGTTCACACCACACTGGTCAAGGCAACGTGTCTCTGACCATAACATTTTCAAAAGAAAAAAAGGGCAGATCACAGACAAGCTAGCCATCCTGGATAAGGAAGATGTGTCTCTGTTCTGCCTTAAAGCAATAGCTCACCCAAAACTGAAACAAATACTGTTGATTTACTCACCTTCAGGTCATTTCTACAGTAGAACATTATAGAATAGTGAGAGCTGTGGTGATTCATATAACACGTCCATCATAGCCATCACTTTAAAGGTGAAAAATTGCACATCAGCGAAAGCAAAATTAATACCAATGGCTCCTGACAATACATTGAGGCTTTATAAAGCAAAATGATTGGTTTGTACAAGAAACTAAAGATTATTTCCAATGTCTTTACCTTCATAAGACCTCAATGTATCATCAGGAGCCACAGGTATTAATGTGATGCATGTTTTGCTTTGATTTGTTTTTGTTTTTTACTTTTTGACTCTAAAAGCGCCAATAGTCATTGACTTAAATTTTACGAATCACCATGGACAACAGTTTGAGCTAAACGTTTTTTTACATGAACTAAAGAAAATAGCACCACCTGTCATTTTAACATGCGGATCTCAGAGAACAAGTAGATTTATCTATACATTTTAATAACTACACTGAAAAAAACAATTCTTTGGATTTACTAAATTTTTTTAACATCAACATTTTTTAGCATTTAACATTACTAAACTTAATTTGTTTGTTTAAATTAAGCCCATTTAAATAGTTTGCAACCACTTACCTTAAAACAATTTAGTAAATCCAATGAATCATTTTGTTCAGTGTATTTTAATAACCTTTGCTCACTTATCACAATTTTGTCATCATTTTCAATCATTTTCAGTGATCTTGCACTGGATCTATTTAAGTTTCAATATGCACAACATTCGTCTTGTCTGATAAGCTTTACTTTATACAGCTTTTATTTTCATTATTTCATTATTTTACTTGAAGGAAAAATGTTGGATTATGCAATAGACATTACACAAGTATGTGCCTTCATGCAGTCAGTTAATAATTGGTTTCTTATGTCATCCTGTCTTATAGTATTCGCCTTGATCTGCAAAGCTTTTTTTGACATTGTTTTAGGACTTCTGATTCACTTGCCTATATGGGGCAGTAAATAGTCAAACTACTTGCTCTACAAACAAGTGTGTTTGACAACAGATACAAATTAAATTAAAATAAAATAGTATGAAAATAACAGTTTTCAACATAAAGAGCAGTTTTTTTTAAGGCTAAAAATCAAGGCTCAAGACAATTAGGTTTCAATGACTGTGCCCGCTCTTACAAGAAAGAATAAAGACAATAGCCAATGGTTTTGGAGTGATAAAAAATCAATAAATATAGTATATCAGTGGTAAAATGTAAAAAATTTGATTTAAAACAAAACAGATTTCTATGCTTTTGCAAAGAGATTCCCCAATGTATAGTTGAAGACAAAATTATTATTAGCCCTCCTGTGAAATCTTGATTCTTTTTCAGATATTTCCCAAGTATTATTCAAAAGGTCATGATCCGCACTCTTTAAATAATTACTTTATATTTCATATAAAATATTAATATAAAGTAATTATTTAAAGAGTGTGGATCATGACCTTTTGAATTATACTGTTATTAACGCACCAAAATCTAAATACCGTAAGATTGCAGTGCATACTTCACTATTGAAATAAATTACTTCACTATATTTACATTACTATCACATACTTCACTATTGAAATAAATTACTTCACTATGCTTACATTACTACCACATACTTCACTATTGAAATAAATTACTTCACTATATTTACATTACTATCACATACTTCACTATTGAAATAAATTACTTCACTATATTTACATTACTATCACATACTTCACTATTGAAAAAAAAATTCCCAAGGGAAGTTTAATAGAGCAAGAACAATTTTCACAGTATTTCGTATAATATACTCCTTATTTTATTTTGGCCGGAATAATAATTTTTTATTATTTAAAAACGGTCAATATTATTAGGCAAGATAAAGTATTTATTATAAATTAGTGATTAAAGTCTGTGTGAACTGAAAGTATGTTGATGTACTTCCAACTGAAACGGAATATTGAGTAGGGGTCGGAGCTTTCTAGAATTTCAAATGTGGAAACAAATGAACAGACTTTGATTAAAGATTACCAAAACAGACGTTTCAGTGGATTAACTTGCACAGATTATTGCTCACCTAGAATATAGCAAAATAAACATTTTATATCACTCACTAAATTGCTCTGCACTACTCTCTTATCTGCCTGAATTGCTGGAATGTTCTACAATTTGAAATATGGCTTTTGCTTTCTTTTCCTCATCTATGTTAAGCTGCATTGACACAATATACATTGTAAATAGCACTATAGAAATAAAGATGAATTGAATTGAATTGAAAATACATGTTTAAAATGCACTTGGGAAAAATGTAAACATGTATTAAAATTTCATCTCTTTGCATTTTCAAAATTTGCATCTCTTTGTAAATAGAAATCTTTTTTTATTCAGCCTTTTATAAATGTACTGATATCCAGTGGTTGTTTGACGCATCTGTTTTACCCATGCAGAATCCCCTTCACAGACTACCAGAGCTCCAGGTGTGCTCTTTAGCCAGCTTTTTGGAAAGTAAGGATGTACAGTAGATGTAGATTGTGTAGTCGCTCCTCATCACTGCAGTGCAGGTTAATGAATGCTGTGGGTTTCAGCCCTTCGGCTCTACATGCTGCCATCCCACAGCGTCATGCACGCACATTGATTTCAGATAAAGCAGCTGCTCTGCGTGTTTGTGGCTGAAGCGTAGCGTATCGATCCACACGCACAACATGCATCCTGAACACAAACACTGCTCTATGAGGCTTAAGCTCCTCCCTTCAGTGGACATGAGATGCACCTGCTGACCGCCTCTGATTCCTCATGAGCTGTGTGAGGGTCCAGGGTTAAACAGGTTAAACGCCTCTCGGTGCATTTGTGAATGAGAGATGAACCTCAGTCTGTGTGGACGTCTGGCGTTGAGCTGCTCTGCTTGCTTTGTTTCTCTACCGCATGTGAAATGAACTTTCCCAATCTTTAAAGGGCAATATTTACCCTAAAGGTGCTATAGGCGATTGTCTTTAGAAACTGTTTTTGTTATGCTGGTTGAAAGTTTATTCACATGCTGATAGCAATCATTAAATTAAGTGGTGCAAGTGTATTTATATGTATTCTAATATTCTGTGGAAGGTGTACTAGGACCAAGAAACGTTTGTCCAATCAAAACGTTTGGTCCATCGTTATGATAGGCTGTCTTACCTCCGCAAGGTTTGCATATCTAAATGTAATGACACAAGCTTTTCATTCGTTTTCACATTTTGCCATAGTAATGACATCTGTCATTAGTTTCATTGTGGAGAGGCATTTTTTGCTCCCTTATCTTGAGTTTGTGGGGACTTAGACATTTATAAGTCACTTTGGATAAAAGCCGAATGAATACAAGTTCTTGTTTATTTCTGAACCCAATGATGCTGGAATAAGTCAAAACATACATTAAATTGTAATATTTTCAAGTATTATTTCATTTTTAAATGATATTTTTCTACTTTGTATTTTTCTGTTATATTTTTAATTCATATTTAAATGTAATTTTTTTAGGAATCCAAGCTGAATCATTATTAGATTATTTGATGGATGCAAATTCAAAAGAATAACATTTTAAAAAATAGAAATCTTTTGCAACATATTTTTTTTATCAATTTAACGCATGATTACTTTATAACTTTTTTTGGGGGGAAAAAATATAGTTATGTACCACATACAGGTATATTCTATTTCAGTATTTTTTTAGTGTAATATTCAATGGCTGTGAATATTATTTGGACATTTTACATTTAACAATATCAAGCCAATAAGCATCTGCAAGGAAATTTTGCTTTGATTTTATCTTTTTCTTTTCTTTCGTTTTTACAACATATTTTTACGCCAAAACTGTATCTGAAGTCATTTCCTCTCATGAAATGCTTTTGATTTATAATGGTTTTGTTCACAGCATTTGAAAGTTAATTTACACTTCTTTTTTACGCTTTGAAATACATCTTTCTTTCAAACAAATGCCAGCAGGTTTGTTATTTAGTTATCTATTTGCTATGACATTCATGCATTTTAAGTTGGACATTAAAGGGATAGTTGACAAAAGAGAACATTTATTCACCATCTACTCACCCTCAAGTGCTTACAAACCTTTAAGGTTTTTTTTATGTTAAACACTAAAGAAGATATTTTGAGAAATGTTCAAAACCAGTAGCCATTAACATCCATAATAGGAAAATAAATACTATGGAAGCCTATAGCTACAGGTTTTAAACATTTTTCAGTACATCTTCTTTTGTGTTCAACAGTAGAAAGAAACTGATATTTTTTTGTGAACTATACCTTTAAGTTTCACTGCAAAATATGGCAAACTGTATTTGTTTATGTTGTATATGTTAAGTGTGTGTATATGTCCAGTATGATCATCTTACATTCAGTTTTTGTGCATTTCAGGTTTGTGCTAAATGGCTCTGTGTGCTGGAAAAACCAATATGGAGTCCTTAATAGCACACACCTGGCTGCAGCAATGCCCACTGGATCTTCCTGAGTGCGTGGCATATGCTTGTTTTTGAGTGCTACATTGTCATTGTGTCAAAGCCGAGAGTGTCATTGAGCTACAGACAGAGTTTTACCAGTGTGTGCGTGTGTGTGTGCTGTAAAGAGGGATGATGATCCACACACAGTCAGCAGCTCACCTGGCGCTCACTCGCCTGCCCTGCCAGCCTCTGAACTCCGCTCTCCGCTGGCTGCTCGTGTGGTTGATGTGGTCAGTCTCTGTGGCATCAGCGCTGACCTACCAGCCCACAGTAAACACAGCTCTTGGCAGACTGAGGGGCATGCGGGTCGCTGTGGCCACGGAGGGTCTGGGCCCTGTGGATCAGTATCTGGGTGTGCCTTATGCCGCTCCGCCTGTGGGAGAGAAACGCTTTATGCCGCCTGATGCTCCGTCCGCCTGGTCCGGTGTGAGGAACGCCACGCGCTTTTCTCCTGTTTGCCCACAGACCGTTCGCAACGCGGTGCCAGACATAATGATGCCCGTCTGGGCCACCTATAATATGGACACAGTTGCCACGTACCTGCAGGAGCAAAGCGAGGACTGTCTATACATGAATATATACGTGCCAACACAAAGTGGTGAGTACACTTGCTAAATGCGCACAAGAGCTTGTTTATGTAATGGATAGAACATCAGGGGGTTTTGATTATTGAATCATCCATCCTTACTGTTAATATCATAAGGCGTTTTATTTTCTTGTTATTTTTCAGTTCTTATAATATTTGAAATCTGTATTTAAAGGTGCCATAGATTCGGTTTTGCCATAGATTCATTTAATGTCATCCTCTGCATAAACAGATGAGTTATATAAAGTTTATTGGCATCCTTTCACTCAAGAAAAATCACAGTAGGAGCTGATTGATGCATAAACGTGCATTAAACAATCAGCATGTGTTTACATGTGTCTGTTGCCACATTACAAACATACGCAGCGAATTCCACAAAATACACATTAAACTAACAAAAGACACATTCAAACAGACAATTTAAACATATATCGTGTCTTTTGCAAGTTTGCAGGTTCGTTGTTTCCTTATGTGGCCTTTTCCAGGCACACCTAGTTGAAAACATCGAAACTTTTCAGAATGCAGCAAGTGCACAGAGAGTTATGTGACTAGAACATTTCAGTAATAACGGTAGACCAGTTACTTCAGACAAAAATTAGCACATCCTAACACTGCAGTGCTTTATAAATACAACTTGTATCAGAGCTGCAGCAATAGTTTTTCAGTTTGTCGTCCTCTAAAAGAGAACAGTTGATGGTTGCTTAGCAATGACAAATGCCACTGGAGCGCCAGTGCAAAGGACCTTTGAAATTGGCGAAGGAATTGCCTCACGCTTTCCACACTTTTTAGATGCAATACATGGATGACCCTGAAATGTATGATCCGCAAATACTGCATTTTATGTTCTGACAAGTTGTAAACAGTTTCACAGAACTGCTCTTTTTTAGCCTCCACGCCGCTCCCATTTTCAAAATAAGAGTTCCACATAGATGTGATGTTTAAGCTTAGATAAGCTTAAAAATATTTTTTTATTGTTTTTTTAATATCAATAGAAAACGTTGTGGCCAATCAAACATAGCCTGGGGCATGCATAATTATAATCCTTTGTGCAATGTAACAGTCTGTGTTTTGTTCCAATTGGCCTGTTTTTCACTGGGATTTTACACTCGCAGGATTTACATGACATTTACATGGTGTTTGAGGCACATGGTGTGTCCATTTTCCATGTACTGAACATTTATTATTCAGTTTTGCCTAGGTACAGTGTTTTCAGATTTTACATTTGATGGCACCTTTAATGTGTATAAATTTAAACAGCTCTCTTATCTGTACAGGTTAAAAAAAGTATCACTAATTCATATTCTTGGGCTTCATTTTTGTTCTTTTTATTGCAGGCTATAATATACATCTCCTTCATTTTATAAACTAGGAAATATTGTCATTTTTGTTGTATAAAGTGTTTGTCTGTTAAAGTTCAATGATTTAATCCTAATTAAGATGTTTTCGTTTACAAACCTTATTTATATACAGTGTCTGCATAATTATGCAAATCAATATTCTGATCATGTTTTTTTTTTCAAGCACATTTTACCAATTCCAAACCACATTGTGTATATAATCCTTAAAAAGTGATTTAAAATTAATCAATAATGGCTTTAAGTGAAAAAGTGTTTTATTTTCTGAATGTATTGTCCCTCTGTGGTGTGTAATGTATTGAGCAATTTTTTTGTTAGTAGGAGATTTAAAATGACAGTACTGTTCAAAGCATTTGTGGAAAATCACTGTAAGATTTTTCAGTTTTCATTATTTTCAATAGACATTTATTTATTTAGGCTGTATTTACCTGTTCAAACATATAGTAAAACACTCATATTGTGAAATCTAATTTTTAATCAATATACTTTTTTCTTACGGAAAGCTTATTTAATCATTTCAAGGAACACCAAACCTTTTTACCATAGAGACCCATAAAGTACAGTTATTTTTAAAAGAGTAGCTTGACTGTAGTTTAACTACTGCAGATCTGATCTAGCTTGAAGCTACAGTTTCAAAGCTTCTCCCACACCGCAACACACACGAAGCACCAAGACATATTCTTTGTTGTAAAACAAAAAAAATAAAGATAAATATTTCACTGTAGCATTAGCCTACAAAAACACTTCAGTCCTCAGCACTTCCTCTCAGTTCCTGTCTTTCTCAGCATTTCTAAGCTACATCTGAAGCTCCTCTGATGTCCAGCTCAGAGCCTGCAGCCAGAATCAGCTCTGCACTTTCCATACACTCTTTATCTACAACTGAAGCAGCATCTGTGTCCACTCAAGTCTACATCGAGAGCTCTGTTTTGCCCTCATTCCAAGCAAATATCACATTTGTCCTGGTAAAAATGTTGAAAGCTTCATTATTTCCAGGTTCAGAGTGGGAAAGTGAACTCTTGTTGAAAATTGGTATTGCGCAGTTATTCAAAGAAGAGTGGACTGAGCTTTTATACGGCCCTCACTTACACACAAACACACCCACATGCCTCTCTGTGGTCTAGTTTCTATCTCCTATTCTAATTTATCATCTCTCTTCTTCTCTCTAGGTACAAAGAGAACAGGCGACATGTCAGCTGACACAGAGCGCACAGAGGATGATGGTATGTCCCGTTTTCATCATTCTTTCAGCTCGATTCATTTTTAATGTTTTTTCTATTCATTTTTTATCCCGTCGTGGTTAATGCAGGAGAGAATAATCTGGATGATATTTACACAATGTTGCATCATTTTGAGGATGGTTTTATGGTTTGGTCCAGTGTGTTTGGGGCGGCTCTGTAGATATCAGCATCGGTTTGATGAAAAAGCCACGCTGTCGACCAATACTACAGTACATGTGCATTCATTTCCCTCGCTTTCTTTAATCTGCCGTCCACATTTTGCCACTTTCTCTTTCCAAAGTTTGAGCGCCTGTTCAAGCTTATAATTATCTGCACATTCATCTGATGAGCCGATGTTATTCGCTTATTTGTGAACGTTGCACTCGAAGACAACACTTCACCACGCAATGACTATAATCATTGTAATAAATGAATCTTAAAGAAATTGGGTAATTTAAAGGAAGTCTCGGAGGCAGATCTTGGCTGGTTATGTTGGTATTTTTAGTCACTAGCGTTGTGAACGTCGAGGAGTTAAATCGATTATTTAAAGCTGAGATCTGCCAGTGGTGCAGAAGATTTCTTTGGCAATTTCGAGCAGCTGTGAAAAACACTCCAGAATGCTGAGAAGCTCACGTTTTTCTCTCTCTCTCTCTCTCTCTCTCTGTGTGTGTGTTAATGCAGGGCTTAGGGATTCTCGAGACGACCCTCGTCCTGTGATGTTATTTATTCATGGTGGCTCGTACATGGAGGGCACAGGGAACATTATGGACGGCAGTGTGCTGGCCAGCTACGGCAATGTCATCGTCATAACCCTCAACTACAGGGTGGGAATATTAGGTATGTACAATAAAGGTGGAGTCACTTTTACTGGTTTAAAATGCAGTCATTCCTATAATAATTCACACAATCGGGAGATATGCATATAGGCCTTTTTGTACACAAGATGTTGCTGGAATTAAAACATAATAATAGACTTTATACTGATAAAATGTCCTTAAAACATGTTGTTGTTTTTTGTCGTTTTGCATTGAACAATTGTCACTCGCTCTCAGAACCAATAATGGACAAGATGGTTCTTTTCAGCTACCCTCTATCAATTGTTTCACAAATCTCACTGAACAGTTGATTTGTGAATTAGACTGATCTGATTGCATCTGTTTTTGAGTCAACATCTGATTCAAATGATCTGGTCTGAGCTAGGCTCCATTTAATGATGGTTCAGTCAAAGCGAGTCTTCTGTTTACAATTCACTGATTCAAATTATCCTGTCATAGTGAATCTCAAGTTTACAACTCACCGATTCAGATTATTTTGTCAGAGCGAGTCTCCAGTTACAACTCACTGATTTAAATGATCCAGTCAGAGTGAGTCTCTAATTTACAACGGTTATTCAAATGATCCGCTCAGATTGAGTCTCAATTTAACAACTTACTAATTCAAATGATATGGTCAAAGGGAGTCTTCAATTAACAATTCACAGAATGAAATGATCCAGTCAGATTGTGTCACCAGTTAATGGTTCACTGATTCATATTATGTAGTCAGAGCAAGTCTCCAGTTAGCAATTTGCTGATGCAAATGATATGGTCAAAAGTAGTGTCTAGTTAACAACTCGCTGATTCATATGTTGTGATCAGAGCAAGTGTCCAGTAAATGATTCACCGATTTAAAGGATCTGGTCAGAATGAATCTTTTATTCACATGAGCCAGTCAGAGCAAGTCTCCAGTTAAAGATGTACTGATTCAAATGATCCTGTCAGAGAGAATCTCCGGTTAACTGATTCAAATGATCCAGTTTGAGTGAGTCTCCTGTTAATTATTCATTGAGAGCAAGTCTCCAGTTACAACTCACTGATTTGAATTATCCAGTCAGAGCGAGTCTCCAATTTACAAATCAGTTATTCAAATGATTAAGTCTGTTTAACTAATTCAAATTATAAGGTCAAAGTGAGTCTTCAATGAATGATTTACAGATTCAAATGATCCAGTCAGAGTGAGTCTCCAAGTAACTATTCACTGATTCAAATGATTCGGTCAGAGTGTGTCTCCAGTTATTCATATGATCCAGTCAGGGCAAATCTCCAGTTAACGATTCACTGATTCAAATGAATCAGTAATAGTGAGTCTCCAGGTGATTGTTAATCTTCATGTTCCCAGCTACTATAGTACATATGAAAACTAGTGTGTTAACTTTGTTGTATTATATGTTTATTTGTCAACAAACATTTATACACATTTCTACTGGTTATATGGATTTTTTTGTTGTTTCCATTTGATTACATGCTTGAATATATATAATTAATTACACTGTAAAAAATGCTGGGTTCCACACAATCTCTTCATGTCGTCCTAACACAAAACTTAAAAAACTTAAGTTAACTTAATGGTTTTTACAATTTTAAGTTGATTGAACATAAAACAATTAAGTTGTCCCAAAAACCTCATGAATTGTGTTGTTTGAGCTAATTTTAAGTAGTTTGAGCATGCAGCAAAAAAAACCCATTTTTTTTATGGATCAGTACAGTGGTAGTTCTAAAATATTTTCTTTCATAGTTAATAAACATTTATCAATCAGCCATTTTTACTTAAGTACCTAAAAAGCCAAGTACTTTTGTACTTTCACTCAAATGAAATTAAAAAGAAGTATTTTTACTGGCATAATATTTCATTAGTGTATCTGTACCTTCACTCAAGTACTTGATTCATGTGCTTCGTCCCTCACTGATGAAAATTGAGAAGGATAGTGTTTTTCCTGTTTTGTAGGAAAGATCAATGTGTTCATGGAAATATACTGTCACTCCAAATGAAACTTGTTGGCCATTATATAAGGACCCGAGTCTTTAGAAGACCTTGATAATGTTTTATAAATGCTTTGGGGAGCAGATCTGTCATTACAGCCTCATTCAGAGAGAGTGCTGTTAGCGCGCTTCTTTTAAAAGAGCTCTGATTCTGTTTAATCTCTGCAACTAAAGCATCAAAACAACTTGGAGTTCCTACTCAAATGTTATTAGACAAAAAATCACCTGTGATTAAAGGAAGAGATTGAATGAAGAAAGCCCCATCTTAGGAATGAAGAATGAAATGGCGCTGCTGAACCATAAAAAACAACAATCATGTCTGAAAGCCAACAGGCATCATCACCTCACATTCTCCTTCTCTGACGGCCTGTCGGTTGCAGTTAAACTCCTGAATGAAAGAAATGTACTATGTGTAGTACATGTAAGGACTCAAACACAATAACAGCTCAAAAACTGTCCTTCAGTGACTGATTTTTGTAGTTAGACAGTGTGAAGAGTTAGATAACATCTCATCAATACTCATTCGTATCCGTTGAGCAAAGATGTCCCAAATATTGTTTGGGCTTCAAACAAATCCTAAAAAAACAACTGCAATGGTGTGCTCCAATGCCAGCATGGTGAAAATCCAGAGGTCAAGTTTTGGCTGGTTAGTGTGGTATGACTATACTCTACCTAATGAGCTTCTCCCAATCAAAAATAAATCTGCAATTGAATGAAAGAAACATCTAATGCAGTGTTTCTCAACCACAATCCTGGAAGACCACCAGCACATTTTCCATGTCTCCTTAAGCAAACACACCTGATTCAGATCATCAGCTCATTAGCAGAGACTGAAAGACCTGTAATGGGTGTGACAGATTAAGGAGACATCCTGGTCTAATGGATAGCATTCTTTAGGTAAAACTGATGGCGCCAGGAATGAACTAAAAGGTGTTTTCACAGTGGTACCATTAGAAGAACCTTATTTATTCCAAAAAGAATGATTTAATGTACTTCAAATACCATGTTTTATTCAGAATCTAAAGATTTTTTTCTACTAAAAAGAACATTTTTAGCATCCATTGAAGCTTTTAATTCCACAAACGTTTGAAAGTACAAAATTATGCCATAAAGAACCATTTCAGATTCCACAAGGAGCCTTTAGGTTTTTAAAAGAACAATTTTACTTACTGTATAGAGAATATATATAAAAAGGCGGCAACACCAAAAGCTCCAAAAGTATCACATTTATTCACTTTACAAAAAGCTCACAGCGTATAACATTTTGAGCACACTGGCTCTTCATCAGACCAGACCAGTGTGCTCGAAACGTTACACGCTGTGAGCTTTTGTTTTAAGTGAATATATTTGACACTTTTGCGTACTCCCGGTTGAGATTGATGTGCATGCTTTTATTAAATTATTTTTCTTACTGTACATTGAAAATCTAAACTACTCACTATGTTAAAGATAGTCGGAAAATGCAGACTTATAACATGGTTACTGTAACAAGGTTCCAGTGTCTTGAGCATTTGATAAGAGCATTTTTTTTAGCAACCAAAGTGATGCTATGATAACCTACAGTATAAAGGCCTGTCATGGTCTGCAATTTTAACTAAATCACACTCAGCACACAAGTGTTTTGTTTATGTTTGGAGGGCTGCAGAGTGCGTACTTGATGTGCTGCCATATCCCTTTAATATAAGCAATGCTGATTAAACACCATTAGCCTTAAGCGGTCAAGTTTATGGAGTTAAAGAGACTTGAAATAAATGAAAAGTCTGTCATGATTTGCTCACCCTTGACTTGGTCCAACACAAAAGAAGGTAATCTGTAGCCAGTAACTTCCATAGTATTTGTTTTTCCTACTATAGATGTCAATGGTTACAGGTTTGTAACATTCTTCAATATAAATTCTTTATATAAATGTTCAACAGAACTAAAAATTATATGGTTTGGAACAAGTCAAGAGTGAGCAAATCTTGAAATATTTTTCATTTTTGAGTGAACTATCACTTTAATGACGTAGGAAGCAGGTTGAAATATTTTTGTTGTGTTGTTGTTGCTTACAGTATTTATTTCTGCGATATGTATATTATGGGCTTGTACAGGTTTAGTTGTACTTTTAATGTAGGTTTAATGTTAGTCAGTAATGTAATTAGAGATGTAAATTCAGAAATTAATGACAGATGTAATCACACACAGTTTTAATATAAAGTGATTCCAAAATGTTATTATTAATGTAATCAGTCATTAGTTTGGTGATATATTCGGGGGGTTTTTCTCTCTGTACATCTGGGATATCTTGCTTTAAAATGATACACTTTAAGCTGCCAGACCACACAGAGATGTTTCATTGTCAAGATCACTGATGAGTAGTCAAAAAAAATATATTTTTTTATCTCTCTCACAGGATTTTTAAGCACAGGTGATCAGGCGGCTAAAGGGAATTATGGTCTCTTGGATCAGATTCAGGCTCTCCGCTGGATCAACAAGAATATTGGATATTTTGGTGGTGATCCGGGCCGCGTGACCGTGTTTGGCTCAGGAATCGGCGCATCCTGTGTCAGTTTGCTCACTCTGTCACACCATTCTGAAGGTCAGATATCACACATTTCAAATAATGTTTAATTTAAAAAAATCTAATGTTGAAGAAACATTTTACCATATTTAAATCTGCATCATGGACATAAATTGTAAGTGTGTATATTAAAAGATAGCTTGGCACTTTAGCCCTTCATTATAATTATACTTGTACTCAGCTTTAAGCTAATGAAAAGTGTGTCCGGTGTATTTGTGTGGTGTGTAAATGCTGAGACAGCTGCCTCTGCAGCCATGACCACTGTCACATCCCAGTCTCCGTTACCACGGTAATCTTTGCTGTAACCATGGTAACCGTCTCCTGCCTCATCAGCCGTATCCCTCTGCTGTGGGCCTCAAGTGTGTGTGTGTTTTACAGAGATCACAGCCAATCACACACACCTGCAGGGATATTGATCCTACATCAACGTTTTGCTTCAACATACAGTATTGATAACACTCTGTCTCCTCTACGCTACGCATCAATCTTTCTCTGTCTCACTACTTTTGCACTGGCCCCTGCATTTTATACATGCATTTGCTTGAATCTATATTTTTCAGCAAACTGCACATACTGTATCATTTTAAAACTTCTTTCTCACTGGAAAACGTACAGCCACAATCAAACCCAGGCATGGTTATTTGAAAGGGTCATGAACTGCGTTCTTAAATACAAGATCCACTTGTAATGCTGTCATGATTTTTACGGTAATAATAATAAACTGTCCTGCCCCTCATCTGAACACACTGTTTGAGTAGGCATGGCGGTTATAGACTCTGACTCTACCACTTGTATGATTGGCTAACAGTTGCTAACAGGACAGCTGTGTGTCCATCAATGTAAACAACTGCATATGTTTTTAGTTCGTAGATGAATTCTTCTGTGATTTACATTGCAAATGCTAAAATACTGAATTCATATCAGGTTATAACAGAAGTAATAGTCAACGCATACTAAAATCAGTAACTGACTTGTTTGGTGCAACATTTGTTTTTTAGATTCAGTCGTTCTGTCAAATTGGGTCTTGTTTGTAAACTAATCTGCGGAACAACGACATGAATAAAAAAGACCAATTCTTACTGATGCGCTCTGGATCTTCATTTAAAATAAAGTCTACTTCCAAATGTTTGGATCAGAAGGAAGTCAATGCAAAAACTGTGTTTTTCCACAAATTGGCAAAGCAGAAACAGACATTGATCTTCTTCTGTGGAGGCAGAGTTTAGCCACAATGTTATATAATAAAGAGGCACATTCACAACCTGTCGTTTTGGCAGATTAGCTTCAATATAAGCTGTTTTTAGACTAACAAAAAGGTTTTGAGTTCTGAAACTTACAGGATATTTTATAACACTATGACCTCTTGTGTACATGAAAACATCAAAGGAATTTCAATTTCTCACTTCATGATGCCTTTAAATTCTAGGTTGTAAGTTCCACAAATGCTCTCTGTTACAAATCCTCTGGAAGACCGTAGTTCTGGCTTTGTCCAAATTGACTGTCACTACCAATTTTTGCAATTATTTCTCCGGCAGAAGAGTCTCCACTACATTTCTTTTGTATGTGGACTGCAGGAGTAGGTCATCCGTGTTGAGCAGACATTTGATTTCAGTGTGTGTATTGTGAGGTCAGGGGTGGCAGATTGCTCCGCTACTGCTGCTGTATCATACTGCTGCTGTAGATGTTCACAATGACTGGACTCTAGCTACATCCAGTTCTCTATTTTTTGTTAATACACTGATTCTGAGTTATTAAGATTTAAGCTCTCTTTAAATTATTCTCACTGTTCCAGACCGAGTGAATATACACTATTGCTTCAAACAATTAAAAATCAATTTTACTGTTGACTAGAAAAGCTCTTCTGCAGACAAGAATAAATCTGCATATTGATGTGGATTCTGTTTCGTTCTGTATACTTGAATGATATAGATTAAATACAATTTTCTGCATGGCAGCAACTAAGGAAATGAGCAATTTTAGAAAGAAAAAAAAAATGATATATTTATATTATTATATATACATTTATGGAAAATTATATATAGTGTATAACAATTTGGGGCGACACGGTGGCTTGTTTCCTTCGGGTGCTCCGGTTTAGGTGAATTGAATAAACTAAATCGGCCACAGTGTATGTGTGTGCATGAGTGTGTATGGATATTTCTCAGTGATGGGTTGCAGCTGGAAGGGCATCCGCTGTGTAAAACATATGCTGGATAAGTTGGCGGTTCATTCCGCTGTGGCCCCTGATGAATAAAGGGACTAAGCCGGAGGAAAATTAATGAATGAATGTATAACAATGTATTAATTAAAAGTCTACTTTATTCAATGTTTTTGATATTCTAACGCTACTCCAGCATTTTTCAATCCTAGTCCTCGTGACTCACCACACTGTACATTTCCAATGTTACTCTTTTCACGTAAGACCTTTGTTTCGGCAACAGGATATCCACAGCATATCAGTTTTTAAGGGAACATATATGTTTCATTCAAATGGTATTTTAATTTGTGATATTAAAATTGTGAATTTAGTTTGGGGTGTGGAAGAGCTTCAATGTTTGTAATTGATTTTTTTTTACTTCTGTCTTTTGTCATGTATTTACGGGAATTTATATTGTATTTATTTAAGAAGGTATATTAATTCACACTTATAATAATATAATTATAAATAAAGTAAAGAGCAATAAAGGAGAAGGGACTAGGGAACAATGGACACTGCGTAGGGATGTGTCAGCCAGAACACAGTTTAAATCAGCTGGGTTAATAAGAGAGACGTGAAATATGCAGATCGGCGAGAGGAGGAGCAGGATTGAAAGATGCTGTGCTTCTAACATAAACTGCATAATCAATTAAAGCAGTGTTTTTATACTGGTATTCCCCAGGCTTCTTTGATGTATTATTTAGATTGCATAAGATTTTGATCCGATCAACCAAAATCCATCTCAGTAGCAGGTGTACATACACAGGGCCTTAGAGCCACATTAACTAACAGCTTGCACCAACCCTCTTTTTGCTTAAAAAAAAAACTGCTGGCAAGGTTTACTGACGCCGTAAAAAAAGATTTGATGAAAGGGCAGGGACAGATTATTTTTTTTTGTAGCTGTCCTTATTAAATATGTGTTTGTAGGAAAATTTATGCGAAGAGTATTTAAATAAATCATGGAATGGGATTAACTAAGGTTTGCTGATATTTGAAACATTATTACGTGACATGATGTAAGAACAGAGAGTGTGTGGTTAAAAAAGAGAGAATTTATTTTTGTTTGGAATATAATCTGGACATTTTGTGTATTCATCCTTTCATTTTCCTTCGGCTTAGTCCCTGATTTATCAGGAGTTGCCAGAGCGGAATGAACTGGCAACTACTGTGACATATGTTTTACACAGCAGATGCCCTTCCAGCAGCAACCCAGCACCATACTGGGTAACACCCATATCATTCATTCATTCATTTTCCTTCAGCTTAGTCTCTTTATTTATCAGGGGGCGCCACAGCAGAATGAACTTCCAACTTATCCAGCATATGTTTTACACAGCGGATGCCCTTCCAGCCGCAACCCAGTTCTGGGAAACACCCATGCACTCTCACATTCACACACTATGGCCAATTTAGCTTATTCAATTCACCTATAGCGCATATCTTTGGACTGTGGGGGAAACCAGAGCACCCGGAGGAAATATACAAACAACATACAAACTCCACACAGAAATGCCAACTGACACAGCTGGGACTCGTGACAGTGCTAACCACTGAGCCACCGCGTCGCCAACACCCATATCATTTTGTTTATATTGAGACACATTTTTTTTTTTTTTTTTGCACTGCTTGTGGTAGATGGTTTTGCCCATTTCGGAAAGGAGCCGTGTGTAAATCTGGCCATTAATGTAAATTGTTTTCATACTGTATAATTGGGCCATTAATAAAATAATAGTAAACAAAAAATTTTTGCATTCCACTTTATAATAGCTGGCTAGATCTCCATCCCCCAAAAAATCCAACCCCCATCTGTTTTTGCATGTTTTACACCCAGTAGGGCATCCCAGTAGGATGTGGAAGTTGAACTTGATTCTCCACCGTTTCCTGGTATTCGTTTGCATGAGTCAGAGCTGATTATGGAAGCCTTGTTTTGGCTGAAATCAGGATAGAAGTGAATAGAGCAGAAACGTAATGCTCATTTCAGCCTCGGTCCTGCTGGAGCAGTCGGGTGTGAGAGTCTTGCTCAAGGCCACAGTGCCGATGACTCACGGCTCGTGCTCTGCGCAGATCATCTGAAGATATTGATGGGCATGATATTGTATTTTAGGCCTATCGAGTTTGGGATTAGTGTCTCTGAAGACATGCTAGCTGCCAGATATCTGTCTTTGCTGTCTCAGAGGGGATAGTTGAGTGTGAAGTTTTAAGCCTAAAGTAGGCTCTTTTTTTACGCATACGTTAGCATATGCTCGCAGTCCAATGCACAAAGTTGCTCTCAAAGTATTCGTTAGTGTACGCAAATTCAGGCTTTCGAAATGTGTGCGCTAAAAAGATTCTTCCTTGTCCAGTGTCTGTACTTTTTCTCTGAAAAAAACATATTTGTAAAAATATATTTTTATTCCCTCATGCAATCCCTATTCTAGACCTCTATTGTTTTTGCTGTTTTCAATAGTTTTTGTTTTTGTTCTGCCTGCTTCATTTCTTGTCTGTGAATCAACAGTTTAGCTCAGTGCTGACACCTTGTAGACAAAAATTCTGAAATTGAAAATTCTGTCATATTTTACTCATCATTCACTTGTTACAAACCTGTTTGTTTTTTTTTCTTCTGTTGAACACAAAAGAAGATATTTTTTTAAATACTGAAAACCTGCAACCATTGAATTCCAGAGTATTTGTTTTTCCTGCTATGGATGTCAATGGTTACAGGTTTCCAACATTTTCCAAAATAACTTAATAATAATTTGGTGAACTACCTTTTTAACGCAAAAACAAACCAAAACACTTGTATAATGATATGCATACAAAATATATTTAGTTTTTAAGTGTTTTGACTCGTTCACATTTTGTAACAAAATGTAAAACATTCCAGCCATTTTTTCACTTTTATACAACAGGGGATTTTAATGAAGATTTTATGAAAAAATACAACATTTCAGCATCCAAAATCAGATGGAGATAACATAAATTAATGTAATCCTGAGACATTTAGCAGTATATAAATATATATAAAATGTAGATCCCACTAAGAGATCTACGACTTTGAGAGTGTTGATGGACTCAGTCTACTAGATTATGTCTTATGCCTATGTTTTGATAATAGTTCTGAAAATGATGAAAAATGTGATTTTCCCCGCATTCAAATGTTGCTAAAAATAGACTGCTGTGCTATTTCTTTTTTACTTTGTATGTTTAGTTATTCATACAACAGAATATTCTGAAGGCCATGAACGTTTTGTGAAAATGTATAAACTTATAAAAAAAACACATCATTTATATGCTGTGCTGATCAGAAACTTCCTGTCATGTGCACTGTATGCAAACCCAAGCATACATATAAATACTAATGTATACTTTGGGCTTTATATGAATAGAAAATAAATTCATAAGTACAAAAATCCACCTCACACCAGATGGGAGTTAAATTTCACAGGTTAAAGCTCAAGCCAATTGATGATATTAGATTATCAAACTGAATACTAAACTATGAATGCAGATGAGTATGAAGTGGTTTTCTTCCAAATTAATCAACAGCCTTAATGAATCAAATTAATGATTCATTTGAAGCTTTCAACAACATGAAATATTTGTTTTTAGACAGGGAAAAAATGTCTCAGAAAATCAATTACCCCTCTATTTCAAACACTGAACTGAACATACTGTTTGACAGATGTAAGAAGAAATTACCTGTCCAACTAATACTGGCACCTAATGAATCTCAATTAATAATTGCGAATGAATGACAAAAATACACACAGAGATGGCATTCACCATTTTCTAAGAAGCCCAGGGCCCCTCTTTCATGGCAAGTGAAGGATACTGCAACTCTGCCCTTTGCGGATACAATACTAGCATAATTACTGATCTGGAATATTGACTTGGCATTTACTGTTTTATTTTCTTCTGACATTCTCTGTTCTCTCTCTAGGTTTGTTCCACAGAGCAATCATTCAGAGTGGCTCCGCTCTGTCCAGCTGGTCAGTGAACTATCAGCCTGTGAAATACACACGTCTCCTTGCTGAGCGCGTCGGCTGTAATGTCCTTGACACACAAGTAAGGGGCTTGTTGTCATTTCTTTTGAGCATTCTGAGTTATTATCATGACAATGACAAAGCAGTTGTGGGTATTTTGTGCAGAAGCAAGTGAGATGGAAATAAAAGGCCAAGACACATCACACAGCTGCACTCAAATGTAGAGTATGAAACATTTCTTGGTATGTTTTAATGCGTTTGAAAGAAATCTCTTTTGCTCACCAAGTATCTCTTTCAAAATATACAGGAAAAATATTGTGACACATGATTACAATTTAACATAACTGCTTTCTATTTTAATACATTTTCAATTTTTTACTGTGATGGCATGGCTGAATATTCAGAAGCCATTACTGCAGTGACATGATTTTTTTCAGGATAGAGAGTTCAGAAAAGGATTTATTTAAAACTGAAATTTTTCGGAACATTATAGATGTCCTCACTGTCAGTTCTGATCAATTCAAGGCATGCTTGATGGATAAAAACATTAATTTCTTTCAAAAAATAGTTTGACTGCTCTCAGACATTGGAATGGCAAATGTCTGAGGTCAGTCTGTGACATTTGAAGCACTTGCTCAGGCAAAAATGAAAATGTACACACAATAGCGGAAATAAGTAATATGCAAGTCAATGGTTAGCATCAACTGTTTGGTTTTCAACATTTGTTAACAAGTGCGGTTAGAAACTCACACATGCTGGTTAAAGGAACACTCAAAATAGGCTCTTTTTAGATGTCAAACAAGTTAAACAGTTGAGTTTTATCATTTTTGAATCCATTCAGTTGATCTCTGTGTCTGACTGGAGTACTTTTACCTTAGCTTAGCAAAAATAATTTAATCGGATTAGACCATTGGCATCTTACTCAAAAAATTCCAAAAAGGTTTTTTTTTAATGATTTTCTTATTCAAAGCTTGACACTTCTGTAGGTACATCATTTACTGAGACCAACAGAAAGTAGCTATTTTTTAGGTCGATATGGCCAGGAACTATACTCTTATTCTGGCGTATTAATCTAGGGACTTTGCTGCTGTACTGTGGCTGCAGCAGGTGCAATGATATTTTGCTGCTCTGTTACTAGCTGGGGACTAATTTCAGGCACTGCGTAATATCATTATCAAAACTCTTTTTTTGAATATTTAGAGCGAGATGCTAATCCGATTCAATGATCTATGCTAAGCTAAGATCGGCTGAATGGATTAAAAAATGTCACAACTCAACTGTTTCACACTAGTGGAGTTGTAAAATTAGCTTCTTTCCAAAAAAGTGAAGTGGAGTGCTCTTTTAAGTCATTTTGTGACAGGAAGCTCCTATTTCAGAGTCCAGACTGTTGTAAATGTGCTCAGAAATACATAAAATTTTTGACACCCAAAGTGCTGTTAACTGCTGAGTTACATTTTATGTATCACCAAGGACCGCGGATTCAGCAAAAAAAAAATTCTTAAATGTTCTACTGAAGAAAAAAGCCACCTACATCTCGGATGAGTAAATTCATTCATTCATTCATTTTCTTTTCGGCTTAGTCCCTTTATTAATCAGGGGTCGCCTCAGCGGAATGAACCGCCAACTTATCCAGCATATGTTTTACGCAGCGGATGCCCTTCCAGCTGCAACGCATCACTGGGAAACATCCATACACACTCATTCACACACATACACTACGGACAATTTAGCCTTCCCGATTCACCTCGAACCAGTGACCTTCTTGCTGTGAGGCGAACGTGCTACCCACTGCGCCACCGTGCAGCCCCGGATGAGTAAATTAACAGTAAATTTCATTTTTGGCTAAACTATCCCTCTATATTTCCACATGAAAAACACTATTATAATTAATAGTAAATAATACAGTGTTATTGAACCATGCTATAGTAAAGTACTTGAATAAGTATGTGAATATATAGTGTGGTAACATTACAACTATAGTTTTCTAAGTAAGTTTAGTTTTAATTACAACTATAGTTTTCTAACTAAGTTTTCTACAACTAGGTATACAGTTTACTGTAATAAATCTAAATTACACTACAGTATCTATTACAATTTATCAGTTAACCCTACAGTAAGTGTTAATACTATTATATATATAGTTAAAGGTTCAGTATGTAAGTTTGACACCCAGTGGTTGACCTAGGTATTGCATTCCTGGATCAAAACAAACGCAAAAGCGGGTGCCAGATTGCGGACCAACAGGAGCAAGTCTGACGATCGAGCCTAAAGGCTGATTTAAATCGTGTTCTATATAAAAGCAACAGCACGCAATAGAAGGAATATTATATAGTTCACCTCAGATCTTGAAAATAAAATAAACCGTTTGAAATTGAACTTTAGAACTGTGACTCAAAACCAACACATATCAGTGATTCAGCATCTACATTTAATAATGTTAAAGAGGTTAAATATGTATTAATTAGATTAAAAACCTTACCATTTCGTGAGTGAGTGCAAATTCTGTGCTTCTGAATGGCTGTATTTAAATTTCTGTCGTGTTTCGTCTGGTGCAAACAGCCAACTTGCTTATCACTGCAAATCTCTTCATGTAGCCTGTTGTTGGGACACGGGGTTACAATGTAACCTGCTCACCTAATGTTTACGTTAATAATATTTTTATTATCTGCTAATTAATAAACTCATGTGGAACTCTGAATCTGTGTCTCATTTCGGAGTCTGCTACTGTCCACCGGAGGTCGCGTTTCGGTCACGGACGCATGCTTTCAGAGCCTTTCTGAATGAATGAATGAAATATGCGGTTTTCCAACAAGGCAACCCAGGGTGCTGAAATATAATAGGCTTAAGTGGCAGTGGGTGGGTTAAAAGAACCAAAACAAAGACAGCGTTCCGGCACCTAATGGGCATTTTCAAAGCTTTAGCATTGTTTTTCAGATAGACAAGAATGATCATTTGACATTTTTCTTAAATATCTGCAAACATATTTTGGTTTTTTTATGCTTTAGAAGAGTCAAAAACTTACATACTGCACCTTTAATAATATACTATTTAAAACTTAATATAGTATGGTTCAAAAACACTGTTACATTCATTAATTTTCCTTCGGCTTCGTCTCTATTTCAGAGGTCGCCACAGCGGAATAAACCACCAACTATTACAGCATATGTTTTATGCAGCGTATGCCCTTCCAGCCGCAACCCAGTACTGGAAAACACCCATACACTCTCACATTCACACACACACTCACACACTACAGCCAATTTAGTTTATTCAATTCACCTATACCGCATGTCTTTGGACTGTGGGGGAAGCCGGAGCACCCGGAGGAAACCCACATGAACACAGGGACAACATGCAAACTCCACACAGAAATGCCAACTGGCCCAGCCAGGACTCGAACCAGCAACCTTCTTGCTGTGGGGCGACAGTGCTAACCACTGAGCCACTGTGCCGTCACACTGTTACATACTACAGTAATTTTTCATGTGGGTGTGTCTATCTTTTAATGACAATCATGGTGTGTATGTGAGGAAGCCGATTTAATGGTTTTGTGTGTGTTTTATGTAGGACCTGGTCCTTTGCATGCAGAAGCGCAGCTATAGGGAGCTGGTGGAGCAGGAAATCCAACCTGCGCGCTTCCATGTGGCCTTTGGTCCAGTCATCGACGGCGACCTCATCCCAGATGATCCTGAGGTGCTGATGGAGCAGGGAGAGTTCCTCAACTATGACATCATGCTGGGCGTCAATCAGGGGGAGGGATTCCGCTTTGTGGAGGGTGTGGTGGAGCCAGAAGAGGGTGGAGTTTCTGGTTCTGATTTTGACTTCACTGTGTCTGATTTTGTGGACAGTCTCTATGGTTATCCAGAAGGGAAGGACACTCTCAGAGAGACCATAAAGTTCATGTACACTGACTGGGCTGATCGAGACAATCCCGAGACCCGCCGGAAAACCCTCGTGGCCATGTTTACAGATCATCAGTGGGTGGAACCAGCTGTGGTGACAGCCGATCTGCACGCACGTTATGGCTCTCCGACCTTCTTCTATGCCTTCTACCATCACTGTCAGAGCCCCATGAAGCCCCCATGGGCCGACTCCGCACATGGCGATGAGCTGCCCTACGTTTTTGGTGTTCCGCTTATCGGCCCGACAGAACTCTTTCCCTGCAACTTCTCCCGTAATGATATCATGCTGAGTGCTGTCGTCATGACCTACTGGACCAACTTTGCAAAGACCGGGTAAAACAGACCACACTCCAAAACAGCATAAGCAACACGTCAAAACACCATGCAATATTACCATACAATCCCAAATAAAAGCAGTATAAAGTAAAACATTACAGGTTACAATGCAACAATAAAATATCTGGATTTATAATTTGATATTATATTCAACTATACAGTGCCATAATGCATCGTTTTTTATCCATTTGGTTTTAAGTCTGATACATGATTTTAAAAAAATATAGTAAAAAAGCATATAAGTTCACAGGTTTGTATGTAATGTGTAATAATACATAACAGTTTAGCAATAGTAACACATCACAGCACTGGGTCACAGTACAGCTCGCTCCTATCTCAGCCAGCCTCCAGGTTTACAACAGCAAAACAGAAATGATTGTTAAACTGGTAAACAGTCACCATGACCTTGAAGTAGGTCACAGAGAGCATAGTGAGAAACTGTGGGAGGAGTATTGCTGCAAGTAAATTTCAATGTAAAACAGAGCACCAGTATTGAACCCAATGAAACAATGCCCTCTGCTGGAAAGAAGTGGCATTACAAACATTGCACCTGTAGATGAGCGATGACCCATTTAAACACAACATCATCACATTGGGATCACTGTCACATTATTATTATTATTATTATTTAATGTTTAATATGTGTTTAAAACAATACATATTTATTCATTTTACATGTTGCTGAAAAGTTTATAACCGGTAAAAAATATTTTTTTTGAAAGAAGTCTTATTCTCCTGCAAGCTGCATTTATTACAGGGCTTCAGTGTCACATCATGATTCAGTAACCATCCTAATAAATTGCTTAGTTTGTACAATCAAGCATTTATTAATGATGGTAACAGTTTTTTTTACTAAATATATCTATGACTTTTAATCTGTTTAATGCATCCTTGAAATGAAAATATAACTTTTACTTGTATAACTAATTACTTGTACTTTATGTGTCTTAGGGATCCGAACAAGCCAGTTCCTCAGGACACCAAATTCATCCACACCAAGGCCAACCGCTTTGAAGAAGTGACATGGGCCAAGTACGGTCCTCACGACCAACTTTACCTGCATATTGGGCTGAAGCCTCGGGTTCGAGATCACTATCGGGCAACTAAAGTGGCCTTCTGGAAGCACCTGGTACCTCACTTGTACAACCTGCATGATATGTTCCACTACACGTCCACTACCACACGGGTTCCACCTCTTCTGACCACACACAGCTCTCACAGTGCCACGCCGCGCCCAGGGGGTAACAAGGCCCGTACCTCTGGCAAACAACCCCCCCAGTCGACAGCGCGCAGTGGACCACTAGTCATTGCCAATCCCCGTGATTACTCCACAGAGCTGAGCGTCACGATCGCTGTCGGAGCTTCACTTCTCTTCCTTAACGTCCTGGCCTTTGCTGCACTCTACTACCGCAAAGACAAGCGGAGTCGACAGGACACGCCCCCTCAGCCCGCTCCTCTGCGCCAGACCCCACCTATTGACCTCAACTACGCACCCACTTCACTCTCAGGGGGAAATCAAGAGGAGTTGTCACTGTGCGACCCCTTGCATTTGACCCCAGCCTCATCTCCACGGGATTACGCTCTTACTCTCCGCCGCTCACCAGATGACATCCCGCTCATGACGCCAAGTTCTGTCGCCATGACCCCGAACAGTGGCACTATGACACCCAACACTGTAACCTTGACGCCCAATAGTGTCACCATGACCCCCAACACGATCACCATGTCACCCAATTCTTTGATGGGATATCCCAGCATGCACCCTTACAATACTTTCACACATGGATACAACTCCACCACCCTGCCCCACCCACACTCGACGACACGTGTATAACATGCGACACTTCAACACTCACATCCCACAAATCCTTACTACACAATCACAGCGACTGATTACTGTAAACCATATCAAACAGTGCAAACTGTTTAGCAGTGTTTGAAAGTACAATAGCAGGTGAAACCAATACAAAATACATGAGCACAATCACCTCCCAATTACGCCACTAATATGAAACAGTACAACCATTGGAATAAACCAGGACGACCATGTTAACCAGAAGGAAATATCACTAGCAAAAACACGGCTCGGTAGGAATGGTATTAAAGTATTGCTTCGCGTGACAACATTCTGAAGACACAAGCTTGTGAGAGCAGCTCTCTGTGGACAGACAGAACGACGAGATTCCCTGAGGCTGAGCTGCAGTACCGCTGCCGCCTCCTGGTGGTGCTGCAAGACTCTTAAAAACCTGCAGGTGTTTTGATCTGTGTTTCGAACAGTAGGGGGCGCTGGAGTCCCATCAGTGGTTCAACATAACGAACCAAGCAAGCACTTATTCTAAAATATGTAATAATAATAATAATAACCTGTAATAACAAACATATTAATGGCTATTGTACAGTATAACATATATTAACGTCAATGTACAGACAGCTTTTTTGAATGTGTCAGAAAAAAAAAATATTTCTAATCGTTTTTAAACTCAGATTATATCCATAGCAAAGAAGGTCATTTTGAAGCCCAGATTGGTTTTGACTTCTAAATCCTTTTTTCTTTCTTTATAATCGCAACAAATGTTCTATTTTATACCACATTTCTCTCTCGCTGTCTTTAATTTCTTCTCCCTCTTTCTCTCTAGGAACGGGTGAAATGTGTACTTTACTTTTGGTATAATCGATTGATTTAGTTGTAGATTACGCAAACAGAGAGTATTTTAAAGAACACAGCGTGTGAAGATTATTCGTGAGCGAGAGAGCGGATGTGTACAATTTTCAAGTTAAGCATCTTTAGATCATTTGTGTCTTGCTAAATGTTATCATTTTGTGAAAATGCTTTTCGATCATCTTTAATCTGTATTGTATCTGAGTTTGTTTGATATGTTTTGTGAAGATGTTCGAACGCTGAGATTTGTTCTTTTCAGTATTTATCAGTGATATGACATCACTCATACAGTAATATGGCATCACTCACGCTGTGATTTTGACATACAGGCTTTGCTGAGAAATTACAATGTTAATCTTTCCTATGAAACATGAATGTGGTGATTTGTACTGAACACTGAAGGTCGTTCTCAAATATCGTGTTTACTATGGACCTGCACAGAGTTTGCACAGGGGACACAGTCGTGTAGTCATGGTGTCGTATCCAGCCAGATGGTTAGATTCTCCATGTTAACCATTCTAAACACCCCTGCCATGATTTTTGTGCCAAATTTTGCGATACAGTTTCCTTGGTAACCAGCAGGAAGTTTGTCTCTTAACGTGTTTATGTGAAAGTTCAACAGCTTTATAAATTAAGAATTTGCAGTATTTACGACCATTTAAATTCATCTGGACTTTGAAGAGGAAAGAATGGGATGCATGGAGTTGGACAGGGGGGGTGTCTCCTCCTGGGTGAGGGTGACCTGTGTGCGGCTGCTCAGGTCTGTCGGCTTGCTGAAGTCTGTTCTTTTATACTCTGTACATTTCTGCCTCAAATTTGCAGTAAATATTGAGTTTGCCTAAAGTTCCTGTTTCTTGTTCGTTAAGATTGATTTCTCCACCAATTTACATTCAGGATAGGCATAACTATGTGCATTTTTAGGGAGTTGAACCTGACAAAACATCCGTTGTGTGACTCTATTCTCACGTTCATGCTCATGTACTCGTACAGTGTCGATCGAATGTGTTCTAGAATTGCGGTTGAATAAGAACGTCATCCAGGCATTTTTGTCCAATGGTTTATGAATAAATTCAGTCATACTAATCTGCTCTGGTTTTCGCCTAAATATGTTAGTAGTAGGCATAGCCTACATTGTGTGCTTAAAGGGATAGTTCAGACCCAAAATAAAAATTTCAGCACCATTTACTCACACTCAAATGATTTTAAACCTTTATGAATTTCATTCTTCTATTGAAGAAACTGTCAGGTTTGTAATAAATGTAGGGTGAGTTAATGATGGCAGAAATTCAATTTTTGGGTGAACTATTCCTTTAAGAACTAGTTTAACCAACCAACAGTTAAGATCCCTTCACACCTCAATATAGTTTTAAAAATTTGTTCACAATTTAAACCCACACCACAGCTAACAATGACAGAGAAGAATATTAAAATCACTTTCAAAACTGTAAGCAATGCAAGAAACTGCGAATGAGAAAACATATCATCCAAACCTGGTATAAACTGTCCCACGAGTTAATACTTAAATGTTAAGTTAAATAAAAACCTTTTATAATAATAAATAAAACACTATGGTTCTGCTTATTGTGCTGCAAACCCAGAGACTTAAGTTTTAGGTTATATCATGAGTTATCATTCTTGGTGTATATATTCTGTATGGTCTTTGCTAATACTTACAGTTGTTTTCCAAACCAAATATCAGCTTGGTGCAGAAGACAATGTCACATTTAAAATACTAAAACTACCAAACCACTTCATTCACATCTCATAACGCAAGCAAAAATTGTGAGCCAACAAGTACACTTAGTCACTCAAAAAGGAATGAACTAGAAAACGCTATAGCAAAAGGTATAGGCACATTGTTTACTTCTGTAAAACAAGGACATCTCTCAACTGTTTAGAATTGTCTGCACTACATTAATATCACAGGAATTAAACAAACAGGCCTTATTGTGGCACTGAGTGCAAAATGCAAGAATTTGTATATTCACAATCCACTACATTTGGCAATGTTCTCATCCACATAACACCTTAAACAATTTTACTCTACTGCAAATTGGTGTCTTATTCAGGTCTGTTTTTTTTTTTTTACTGTTGTTTTGAATGAGTTTGCTTATTTTGAAAAGAGTAAGCATGTACAAATTGGCCCATAGGAACATACTGGTTGAAGTAAGAAAGGAATTCATGCAATTTGAAAGAGGTATTTATTAAATGCATCTTGAGCCAAAACAATTATAATTTAAACAGAACCACTTTGGTAAGTTAAGATGCATTTATTGACATTTATATTTGGTGGTATAGTTCCTAACAGGGGTTATCGCTTAATGGTTATTAGCACATACAACAGTTCTGCTTTAACCCCCTGAAACCATAAGCTAAGCAAATACAAGAGATAAGAATTAAATTGGGGTGTATTGTAACAACTTGGTGATGTCTTTGCTTTAGCTTGCTAAGGTCTGTCCTTCAGCAATGAGGTCTGTAACAGCTAGGACTTGAGGGCTTGGTCATGTGAAATGAGACGACAGACAAGTACATATGAACTTATAAAAGAGGAGGGAGGGAGGGTTGTGGGAAGTTTGAGCGTACTTACTTGAGCTGTATGTCATATATATGTACTTGGTCTAATAGAAAAACAATGGTGGTTGGAGCTGATGGCAGCACTTGCCTATGTGGCCTGACTGAACTATCGCTGTGTTCGTAATGATTCACAGTTTACCTCACATAGACTACTGCTGTGCAACAAGTTTTACAAAAGTACTGATAAATGTGTCTTGCTGATTGTAAGAAAACAACAGCAACAGAACTTATTATAATAGTATTATAGTATAATAATAGCCTGCCTATTAAAATTGGCCTCTTTGAGGTTTTCACTAATATAATGGAAACAAAGTAATTATTTATGTTGTGTATACAAAAATTTAAAACGGGGGTTTGGCAGATGCTTCTAATGAAGCACACACATTTATTTCAAACTGCACACTGGCCCTATTGTTTTCGTCATCACTGTAATAGTATTGTGTGCGTGTGTACAGTTAAGTGAGAGAATTTGTGTGTGCTTGTGTTACAGAAAGAGAGAATAGTCTGTGTGTTCCTATTTCTAACACAACTGTAGTATTGTATTGACTGTGCTCTTGTCCCAATTTGACACTAGAAAGGTCAAACCTCCCTCATTTTTCTCAAAATCTGTGTGTATTTGACCACATTTGTGGGTCTATGTTATGCCCATTAGTGAACTAAAACTGAACGAAACCTAAATTGGGAGGACTTTTTTTTTATTTCACCATTAAAATAAAGACAATAAAATACATTTAGGTGGTTCATTCTGCTGTGGCAACTCCTGATAAATTAACGAATGAAATACATTTTGAAAATGTAACTTCAGAATGTTTTCTGTGAGGGTTGGGTTTAGGCGAAAGGAGGACAGAATATACTGTGTGTATAGTATAAAAATAATTACGCCTATGGAAAGTCCCCATAAAACATGAAAACACAACTCTCTCTCTCTCTCCCTCTGTGTGTCTGTGTTTATGTAGAAACACTAATGAATAAGTTAGTGGCTACTAGCATCTGTGCATCAGTGTTTTGGCCCTTGTGTTCATTTTATCATGCATGGGAACATTTAGGGCTCATTGCACTGACACACAAACACACTCACTCTTTATTTATCATGGCAATGAAAGAGGACGCTGCGTCTTTAAGATCTGCCCCAGTGTGTGTGTGTGTGTGTTTGTGAGAGAGAGCAGAGGGGTTTGTTTATTGTTCCAGGGACAAAAGTGTGAGTGAGAATCATAAAAGCATCGAGGGAGATTAAACTACACGGCACATCAGAGAGACAGAGCGATACGCACACACATACTCACATGGGTAAGTTCACCTGAATTCACATCAACCAATAACCCACTACTATCATTTGCATTATTTCATCATTTTGCTTACTTGCATCATTTTTAATAATCGATGTGTTGTTTTTCTAAAAATGTATGCAAGTGTTTTCATCTTTTTTTATTTGTGTGTTGTGTGTAAGGTGGCATCTGATTGGTCAGAAGTTTAGAAGCATTCCTGTATTTATAGAGGAGATGTATTTATTGCCTCCTAATTAATTGAATAAGTTGTTTTGATTGATTAAGCAGCTGCCTCCGCTGTTGATTGGCTAGGACAGTTGCCACGACGCCTCAGAGGTGTGGATGAGAAGAGCAGTAACCTCAGAAGACTCCGGCCAAAGGTCACACCAGGTCTCTAGGTCAAATATTCTCTTCTGTGTGCGTGACTCCTGTATGGCCCAGTGCCGCTCTAAAAATGAGCAGATGTTTTCTATAGTCTTCTGAAGGGTCCATGCATTCTTAAATGCGTGCATGCATTGTATTATTTTGTAGGCTTCTCTTTTTTTGCCGTTTGATTGAGCTTTTTTAGCCATCTCCAGATCACAGTTTTTGTTTTTTTTTCAGTCCAAAATTGGGGACAGTTCACCTAAAAATTAAACTTATTTGCCATCATGTCGTACCAAAACCATTTCTTTACAAAAAGTGCTCATGTTCAAATATAGTTAGTCGATACTGACTTTGATTGGATTAAAAAAAACAAAAAACATTTTAATTTACTTTTTTTCAGAGCAGATTTTTTCTGTCGCTAAAGTCAACTTTTAAAAGAAAAGTGCTGATACTATTTTCACTCAGAAATTGTTAGTACATTTTAAGAAATACTAGTAACACATTAAATTAAACATTATGAAATTTAAAATAGAATTAGTATATTTGTATTGTAAGTCCGGCTTCAGCATCAGTGGTTCCACAAGGAACCTTCAACATCCACGGAACCTTTTCATCCCACAAGGTTCTTTTAATTTTTGAATAAAAAAAGGAAAAAAAAACTCTTCTTTGAAGTTGTTTTCACTAAAAGTTTCTTCGGGGAGCACTGTGAAAACCACTTTTATTGGTTTATTGGTTATTGGTTGATTCTTCCTTCATCTATTAGAGTGAATAATGTTTTGAAAATGTAAATTTTTGGACAAACTATCTCTTTAATGCAGCATTTAGAGAGTTATAAGTTAAAGTGCAATGTGCTTCTTTCCTCTTGTAATCATATTATTGTAAGTGTTTGGTTTTGCTATTATTTAGAGAATGAGTTAGAAATAGGAAAAGTGTACACTTTTAACAATTTCCTGCAGAATCTATAGTAACTTACTGGCAGCAGTTCGTCAATAACTTACTTTAAATCAATTACAGCAAACACTGTATTTACATTTACAGCACCATTTATCTTGCCCTATATGCATTTACAGAATTGTATGTATATTTTGAATGTAAAATATACAGTAATTTTCACAATGCAGCTTTAAAATACCATAACATACCGCATAACTGTTCTACAGTAAAATACAGTTCATATTACAGTGTGCAATTTACAAATATCGTTAACAGTGTATAAAACAGGATGACCTGCCATGATCCCAATTGTAACCTCAGTGGTGTCAGTGTGTGTCTGTCTGTGCCGCTATGGGTGGAAACTCAGTGACGTATTCTGCTGCTGAGTGTGTGTGTCTTGATTGTTCACAATGATAGTTTTTGTTGTTAGAACAAAAGCCATTATGCCTGTCACAAGTGCTTCTTTTTCTGACCACAAAACCTCAAACACACATGAAAAAGCACACACACACACCCCAAACCTCACCCTGACACCAGGCTGCTCAGAATAGAGAGAGAGAGAGGGAAAGAAGGAGAGAAAGAAGCGAGGGAGGGAGAGGAGCAGCTTAAGCGATGCATTTTTTTCTTCCTTGAGGTGGACACTGGAGTGTATCTAAAGAAAGAAAGCCAAATTACCTCCCTCAATTTGCACAGCAGCCTCTCTGGAGTGAGTGAACGAACGTCTGCGTGGGTTCGACTCAGCAGTGTCAATGTTTCCAGTGAAACAGCCGTGGTTGTGTAAAGCTCTAGGTGACCTGAGACCCGTCATCTTCTCTCACATGCCGGAGAAAGCAGAAGTCCACAGCCGAGCCTTCCTTCGCTTGTTTGGCTTCATTTGGTTAAGTTGCTTCACTAAATAGTGTTTTATCAGCGCAGTTGATTTGCCTGTAAATATTTTGTTGTGCATACTCATCCATTCTGTTTCCTCTTTTACTTTGAGGTTTTGTGGTTTCTTTTATGGTTGGAGATTTCAAGCAAGGCTTTGTGGGTGCCTGGGTTCATTTTGTTTGCATTTGGCTTCTTCATTTGTGATCCCATGATACACTGACTACATAAAAATGTGCGTTATGTGTGTGTGTCCTTGACTAACAGTAGGCCAACTAACTCTCCTAAGTGTGCAAGCTCGTTCTTAGTGATTATGTTAGCATAGCGAGTGTGTGTGTGTGTGTATAGATGTGTGTGTGTATAGTGTGTGCTGCATGTGCAGTGTGTGTGTTGATCTATTACTCACCTACAGGTTGCTATGACTGCTGCATCCGCTGCCTGGGCGCTGTGCCCTACACCAGCCTGCTGGCCACCCTGCTCTGCTACGCCGGTGTGGGGCTCTTCTGCGGGGCTGGTCATGAGGCACTCACTCACACACACACCTTCATAGAGCTCTACTTCGCAAGGGACGTCCAGGACTTCATTGTTCTGGCAGACTTGTGAGTCCTTGTCTTTTTTTTTAACACTTAGAGCAGGGATGAGCAACTTCGGTCCTGGAGGTCCAGCTCCAACCCTAATCAAACACACCAGCCTATAGCTTTCCAGTGATCTTGAAAACGCTGATTAACTTGTTCAGGTGTGTTTGATTAGGGTTGGAGCAAAACTCTGCAGTCCAGTCCTCCTGGACTGAAGTTAAAATCATCAATTTGATGGCATTGAACTTGAATGTTTAGTGCCATTAATGACACTTGAATGGCACTTTATTTCTCATCATGACGAATGAATTGAGCTGAATAATGACCTTGTTGTCTTGTTAGCTTTTTGGATTTGCTTTATTTTTGAACTCATTGATTCTGTTATACTCCAGTTTCCCCCACAGTCCAAAGACATGCAGTGTAGGTGAATTGGGTAAACAAAATTGGCTGTAGTGTATGAGTGTGTGTCAATGAGAGAGTGTATGGGTGTTTCCCAGTACTGGGTTGTGGCTGGAAGGGCATCCACTGCGTAAAATAAATGCCAGAATAGTTGGCAGTTCATTCCACTGTGGCGACCCCTAATAAATAAGGGACTAAGCCGAAGGAAAATGAATGAATGAATGATGTAAGTATAAGTATAAGTATAACATGCTGTTTAAATGTGCTTGATGTTTTGAAATTGTTTCACAATGATTGCACGTTCATCCCTTTAAAGCTAATTCGACACAATGTGCATTGTATAAAGCACTGTAGAAATTGTGATGAATTGACTTGGGTGTCTATTTTTGTTTATGTGTCTCATTGTGTCCATATTTTGTGTTTCAGTATAAAGTATTTCCAGTATGTGATCTATGGTCTGGCCTCCTTCTTTTTCCTCTATGGACTGTTGCTGTTGGCTGAAGGTTTTTACACCACCAGTGCAGTAAAGCAGACGTTCGGGGAGTTCAGGAGCACACAGTTCGGCCGCTGCATAAGTCTCACTGTGAGTTTGCATGTGTGCAAGTTTTTTATTATTAGTTAGTATGATTTCTGGTTCAAGTGCATCATTTTAATAATGCAATTTTAAAGTATGAAAAATGCCAAATGTGATTTCCAGATCTAAAAACCGAGGAAGGCGAGTAAAGTTTTATACACATATATATTATATAAACAATGACAAAGGCACTATTGAAATAATTATTCAATTCATAACGTAACATTAATTATTAATCATCATTAAAATAAAATGATTTTATCTGCTCTTATTCTGATTTCTGAAGTATGCTGTCAGCTTGACATGCCTATTTCTCAATGTCATTTTTGTCAAATAACTTTGAAAAAATTTGTCCCATCATCACAAATGGTGTGAACATTAAAAAAAACACGGAAATTGATTGGTCAGAAGTTGTAGGACTGCTGAAATATTTTCCAGATAGATCACTCAGATCAACTTTGGCAAATGGCCAGTAAATTCCCTAACAAACCGTGGTCAGTTGATTTAGTCAGCACTTTTGAAAATAGTTGATTTAGTCAGCACTTTTGAAAATGTTCATTTTATTTTCTTCAAGTTTTCAAGAATCAAAAGTGCCATACAGCTTTAAATGTATTTTATTTGTCCTTTTTTCCTTTTTGTTTATTCTAAGAAAAATTAAATTACTACCATAATATCCTACTTTTCTAAACCATGATTTACAGATAACATTGATTTACATTGTGTATAATCCAAAATCTTGTCAAGCATATTTTGAACAATTGTCACTTAATGAAAAATCTAAATCGTAAAAAGCTTAAGCATCACAGTGCAGCCTCAACATAGTAATTCATTGTAGTTTAAAATCTTTGAACCCATGGAATAACTATTATTAAAAAAAATTAATAGAAATGTTTTATAGAAATATATTCAGATTTATTTGTGTGAAAGTTGTTTAAATATAAAGTGGACAGTTTACTTGCATTTAATATGCTCTCTGTGTTACATATTGTGTTACATAAGTCAAGTCTTTCTTAAATTATCATATAGATTAGAGTGTGCTTTTTAAATTCGCAGTCATGTGATTGGCTGTTTCTCTTGTGCAGTTTATAATCCTGACGTACGTGCTCGCTCTGATCTGGCTGATTGTCTTCGGCTTCACGGCTGTTCCTGTGCTCTTCTTCATTAACATGAAAAGCTCCTGTCACACCGTCAACGTCCTGTCAGAGACCACCATGTTCAACCAGCAGTCCAGGGTCTGCATGGACGCACGCATGTATGGTACGTCTGCGCTCATACAGTGTGTGTCTGTGAATCTGTGTGTTTACAAGTGTCATGTCTGTGTTGTTTTGTTCTGCGCAGGGTTTCTTCCCTGGAATGCCGTGCCAGGGATTGTTTGTGGAAATACGCTGGCCAACATCTGCAAAACACCAGAGGTTAGATGTTAGAGAACTGAACACAAACATACGTATACTCAGATTTCAAGAGGACGCATCACTTATTTTTCTTTTCATGTTTGCAGTTCTACGTGACCTATGACCTTTACATCTGTGCTTTCGCTGGAGCAGGAATCACCCTTCTTGCCCTGGTTAGTGAGCTCGTTTTCTACATCTGCCAACTGTCAAGTCAGCTTTATTTACTGTAAAATAGCGGTCTCAATTGTCATATGTTTTACACAGCGGATGCCCTTCCAGCTGCAACCCAGTACTGGGAAACATCCATACACTCTCATTCACACACATACACTACGGCCAATTTAGTTTATTCAATTCTCCTATATCATGTCTTTGGACTGTGGGGAAAACCGGAGCATCCGGAGGAAACCCACGCGAACATGCAAACTTCACACAGAAATGCCAACTGACCCAGTCGGGACTCGAACCAGCGACCTTCTTGCTGTGAGGCGACAGTGCTAACCACTGAGCCACCATGTCGCCCCTTACTGTATATTATATTATATTATATTATATTATATTATATTATATTATTCATTCATTCATTCATTCATTTTCTTTTCGGCTTAGTCCCTTCACCAATCAGGGGTTACACAATTTGTAACCTAAATTAAATGAATAAAAATCAATTAATGAAACAATACATTTATTTAATATTAATTATTAAAAGAAAAGAAAAGAATTGTAGGATTTCTGTAGTATTCCCGGTTTTACATTTAACACTTTATATTTCATTAATTACAAAATGCTCAGTCTTATCAGTCACTGAGTGTGGTTATTTACACAAAATAATGTAGTGTAAATGTACATTTATTTCTTATTATATATACACATTGATTTGTATTTGTTTATTTGCCTGTTGACTGACTTGGGTAAATAAGCCCACTGGTATTCTCTGAGGTCAGAGGTCAGAGTTGTCAAACAGCATGAAGTTGATAAGGGAAGTGCAGCAGAGGGATGTTTAGTTTACGATCAGAAACTGACCTCTCTGCTAATGGCAGATCCCCAGTGTCTCTACTCCCTTTTCCTGTATATTTGGCAGCAGTCATTTCTCAGGCTTTATGTAAAGAGAATCACAGAGCGCAGACTATAATGAGCACAGCTCATTAGGAGCAACCAGGGTTCCTCTGTCTTGCTGAGAAGAGACAGTGAGATTCATGCAAACATCAACATTGTAAATAAAAATGGAACTGCTCTCATAGTCTCAGGGACACAAACTGCTTTTTCATTGTCACAAGGTTCCCAATTTCAGAGTCTCGTTGCACCAGATCTTTGTTTGTGTGATGGAAAAATGTGTTGTTTTGTCTAGTAATTCTTACAGTATCGGACACTGTTTTGTTCATCATTGTTTTGGATGTTTGGTAAACTCATACAAAATACATGCCATAAAAGTCCTTTTTAAGGACATTGTGAACATAAAGTGTATCAGGACTAAGTATCTTTTCTTTTTTTTTCACCAAATGAACCAAGAGAACTGGTTTACAAACATGAATGCACTCTAAATGCTTTAAGCCTTATTAAACATGTTCTCCATAATGGCTTAGGGGAAAACACTTAATGTGCAATTTAGCTTGTAGAGCTCATTTTCTGGCCAAATATGTTGGCCATATATAGTTAGAACAATTAATGAAGTGTATTCTGAATTTGGCTATTAATCACTGTTTTACTAGAAGCCTGGTAAAAATGACTTGCGGTCAATAGAGTAAGTAATACTTTGTTTAGACTTTTTGATTAAATGGTTTGAATTAATTAGTAGCTACATTGAAGTCAGAATTATTATTTCTCCTCAATTATTACCCCCCCTGTATATTTTTTCCCCCAATTTCTGTTTAAAGGAGAGAAGATTTTTTTTTTTTCAACACATGACTCTAAACATAATAGATTTAATAACAAACTTCTAATAACTTTAGATTTTTTTTTTGACAGAGCATAATATTTTACTTAAAGTGCAATTTAAAGGCTTAACTAGGTTAATTAGGTTAATTAGACAAGTTAAAGTAATTAGGCAAGTCATTTTATAACGATTATTTGTTCTGTAGACAATTGCAATTAAAATTAAGGGGGCTAATAATATTGACCTTAAAATGTTTTTCAAAAAATATAGAACTGCTTTTATTCTAGCCAAAATAAAACAATTAAGATTTTCTCCAGAAGAAAAAATATTATAGGTATTTTTTTTACTGCGAAAAATTCCTTGCTCTGTTAAACATCATTTGGGAAATATTTACAAAAGAAAACATAATTCACAGGAGGGCTAATAATGCCGACTTTATATAGAATGATAAGAATAACAACTACTTTATAAATTAACATTTTAAAGAATTAAATCCTGCTTCTTTCTTTTCTATACCATTCTTGACTAAAACACAGTCAGACATGTATTTAAAAAATAGAATAATTAAAAATAAAAATAAAATAAAATAAAAAATGCAGGGACTGTGCATTGTGCATACACTTTGTTGTAAAAAGAAATGCTTTGCTATTATTAGAATCGCATGCCTTGTCTGATGTTTATAGTACAGTGAGACTAATAGTAATAGTAATATTATCAGTGACACCTTCTGATCAAACACATCTTCCTTTCTCATCCACTTTTGTTTCCTAGTTCATTTACATGGTTGCCACCACCTACAACTACGCTATTCTGCGGTTTCTTGGAAGGAAGGGAATCCGTTCCTAGGTTCAGTGTTTCTACGCCTGCTTTCCTGCTGCCTGATGCTGCGGTTTCAGTGTCTTCACTGCGGCCGGTGAGGAAACGCAAAAGAGCTCCATGAAGCCCCTGCAGAGATCTAGCATACAGAGAACAAACACACACACACACAAATCACTGGATTCATTAGTAAAATGATCACAAACTGAACACACACACAAAAACACTGATCAATGGAAAAAAAAAAATTCTTTAAAGCACAACACACACAAAAGCACAAACGACTGTAGCGCAGATCTCTGGTGGAGTGGAATCTTGCTTCTGTATTTCTTCATTGGTCTCCTCTCGCTGTGTCTTTATTAGACCGCTCTCATGGCCATTTATTCAATTTAATGATTGTATTCATTGTGCTTCATGGTCATATTAATGCCTTGCAGTTTGCCAGGATTTTTCGCTTTTCGCCTCTCTCTCTCTTATACACACACACACACACACTACACATCTTTTGGGGAGAGTTTGTTTTAGTGTGATTGTTGTCAGATGTGGGTTTGTATTGTGTGAGATACACAGAGAACTCATTATTTACAGACACTTAATGTTAGTCCTCTGGTGTGTGATTGAATGTTTGTGGGTGTGTTTGTTGTATATTTTGACTAACTTTAGCGGTATGCTGAACCTGATCAATGATGGTGCTCGGTCAAAACAACTAATCGTTTTTTATTGTTCTGACTCCTTTTTGACAACTAAAAGTTCTTTCTAGAGTACTCATGAATAACTGTACGTAATAATCCAAATGTAGAATTTAAACTAAAGTGAGTTTACATAAAAACTGTGTTGACTTCTTTGAAACTCATGTAATAAACTTTAATTTATTTTAATGAAGGCCTGATTATCAGTGTTGTCAATTGTTTTCCCAAAAAAGCACCACTATGTAACTTTCTCATGTGGCTCCACTTGTGGTTGAGAAGCGCAATTGTCTGTTACCAACAAAGCAGATCACACTGTTCTGCTCAGACATTTTTATGTAAGCCCATTTCCACAAGGTGTCAAAAAAAAAAAAAAAAAAGATGCCATAAAAAGTCTAAATTATAACTTTAAATATTTTTAAGCATAATTTAAATTTAAAGTCATAATAATTGAAATTATGACTGTCAAAAATGTCCCTTAAATGTCTTGTAAATGTCAAATTATGTCTTTAAATTATGAGAACATTTTTAAACTGTTTCTCATAATTTAGAATGTCGTAATTTAGATTTTGATAATTTTGGGTCGAATTACAAGATAAACAACATCTAAATTATGACAAAATCAAAATTATGAGATTACAAAAAAGTTTAAATTATATGCTAAAAGTCGAAATTATGATAAATATAAAGTCAAAATTAGGACTTAAAAAGTCAAAATCACAATTTAAAGTTATGACAGTCAAAATTATTATTTTGACTTATTTTGTCATTTTGAGTCGAAATTATAAGATGAAGATAATCTAAATTATGACAGTTATGACAATTATGACAATTATACAAGATAAAAAAGTGAAAATTATGATTTTGAAAAAGTGAAATTATGACAGTCAAAACAATGAAATTATGAATGAAAAAGTCAAAACTACGAGATAGTAAAAATTCTGACTACAAAAGTCAAAACTACGAGATAGTTAAAATTCTGACTAAAAAAAGTCCAAAATATGATTTCAACTTTAAAAATTATGATTTTGACATATCTTGTATTCAACCTTATAAACTATGATTTACATCTGAAAATTATGAATTGAAAAAAAAAATCTAAATTATGAGATAGAAAGCTGAAAGTATGACAATTGTTTTTTTATTATAAGTATAAAAGTTATATTATGACTTAAAAAGTTGAAATAATGACTTAAAATGGTCAAAATTACAAAATAAAAAAGTGAAAATGAAGATTTTCAAAAGGTGAAATAAAAGTTGAAATTATGACTGAAGAAGTCAAAACTACCAGATAGTTAAAATTATGATTTCAACTTTAAAAATTATGATTTTGACGTATCTTGAAAAAAAAATATGATTTCAACCTTATAAATTATGATTTACATCTGAAAATTATGAATAAAAAAAATCTAAATTATGAGATAGAAAGTTAAAATTATGATTAAAAAGTTGGAATTATGACTTAAAATGTCAAAATTACAAGATAAAAGTTGAAATGGTGACAGTCACAATTGAGCTAAAGTAAAAATTATGACTTATTTTGTGATTTTGACTCAAAATTAGAAGATAAAAAAAAATAATGACCAAAAAGTTTAAATTGAGATAAAATGCTGAAATTGACTTTAAAAGTCAAAATTACAAGATAAAAAGAAATGAGATTCTGAGATCAAAAAGTCAAAATGTATGTGAAATGTATGTAAAAATGTGAATTATGATGTCAAAGTTATTCCTTACAAAAGTTAAAATAATGACTTGAAATGTCAAAATGACTAGATAAAATTTTTTTAATTATGAGGTAAAAAGTGAAAAGGTAAAGAGGTTAAAATTCTGATGCAAAAGTCAAAATTATCCCTTTAGTCAAAATTATGACTTAAAATTTTGAAATTATGATGAAATGTCAAAATTAATAAATAAAAAGTTGAAATCATGATTATAAAAAGTTGAAATGAGTTAAAAAAATGTCAAAATTCCAAGATAAAAAAAAAATAATAATGAAATTATGACTTAAAATTTTATGACTTGAAATATCAAATTTACTACCACTTCCACTTCGGTTGCCTAAAAATACAAATTTTTATACACAATGGCCACATCTTATACAGCACATATCGTGCAGAGTAACAGAATAAGCCATAATTTTGACTTTTAAAGCACGATTTAGTTTCTTACCTGGTGTAAATTTCCATACATTTCTATATATGTCCATGGTTCCGCTGGCAGGGCTGTGTGTATGCATGGGTCTCTCACGCAAAAATACAAGCATGATTTCACGAGCCACAGCAACAGAATTCATCTAGTTTAAAGTTATTCTACCACTGATATAATATTTCAGAAATACAAGAGAAACAATTAATAGTTAGAAGGATGAGAAATATGTTGATCAGAAAGAGAACTACTTTATTAAACCACACAGGATTTAGTCAGTAGCCATGATCAACAATGATAACTTAGTAAAATAGTTGCTTACTATACTCATGTACAGTACAATAAACCTATTTAATGGGATCTCATGGGTAACCGAAATTTACTTTGTTTTAAACTTTGGTTCTGACGTACATTTTCATAGACACTGAAACACACAATATTGATTTATTAAAAGTATCCAAACTGTCAACATATTGGCAACACCTAAAATGCAATGTACGAGACAACTTTTTAATTCAGGCACTGACTGACAATAAAACCATTAAAAAAAAAACCACCATAGAAATTAAAAATAAACGAACAACAAAAGGAATACATTTTAGTCTTTAAATCACTGATAAATTGTGTCCTAAATCACACTATGCACATGAATAAATGTATATAATGAACAATAACATATAAAATAGTTTGTTATAGCTGCACTGTAAAAAGCAATTCGTTGATAATACTTTATTTTAAAGTATTTTAAGTCAACTAATTGCTTTTTACAGTTGCTTTTTTTATATGTTGTTTCATATGCATAATTATAAAAATGTTGAACTTGACTGTTGCATGTTACAATGGGTTTACTCATTTTTTAAAGTAACTAATCACTTTTTACTGTGCTGTAAATAAAGACAAATTTCCACCCGTTATTGCCGAATTCAAGCAAACTTAGCTGCAGACTCTGTTGTGTTGGTTATCATGTTGACAAGTCCTATCAAGGAAGAGTCATCAGAGCTGGAAGATTTGATCAAAGCATTTTTCACAGAGGACTTTCCCAGCATGGTGGTACATAGATAAAGAGAGATCCCCCAGAGGACTGCTGCAGCCATTACACTGAAAAAACACACAGCATTACTGAGCACTGCAAAGCACTGTGGACGGACAGAGAAAAAAAATCAAATAAGTGGGATACCCTATCTAGAAATTCTCTCATGCCATCCCAAATGTATGACTTTCTCTCTCTAGATGAATGTACACAATTTTAGAGAAAAAAAAGCCTTTGTGAGCCCAAATAATGCAAGTGTGAAGAGCCTCCAAACATTAAAAATAAAAAAAATCATGCTTTTTTAGTTGTCTTCAGTGTGTTCTACCATTGAAGTAAAATGAGAACTCATGAGCCAAAGTATGACAATTCTCTGGAACCAATGGTTAAACAAATATATACATTTAACCCATTTTTATTTTAGTTTATTTTTTAATTCACTTGTATTTTTGAGTAGACCTGAAGTATACTTTTAAGCAATAAAAAAACGGAATAATTCTACATCTTATATCTAAAAGTGGTGAAATAGGCTGGAAAATACACTTTGTTGTTGTTCATTTATTAAGAAATGAATGCGGTGTAAGCACACAGAGGAGGATGTTTTTAGACCGATGAAAAAATGTTGATATGCAAAAGAGAAACCAGGGTTGTTGTTGCATAACAGTTCTGGACTGTTGATGAATACGTTTTAGGTTCAGATCCCAATCAAAATTGGCGTAGATAACATTTTCATGGCTGTAAAACATACTGTTCATTCACTGCCACTGCAGGTGTGGTTAAAAGTATATTGTGGGCCTTGCTTGTGAATTTCAACATGATGTTAAAGGGGTAGTTCACACAAAAAATTATTTTGCTCCTACTATGGATATCAACGGCTGCTTTTTTCCTAAATTCTTCAGAAAGAAATTAAGTGTCAAAAAAGGCCCTTTCTTCTGTGTCAGGTCAGGGTGCACATCTACTACTGGCAGTACAGCATATTGTCATAAGAGCTAGCAGCGTGATACAAGTGTCGTATTGCCATATTGAACAAACTATTTTTCTTTTCTTTTTTTGGTTCTTTGGTTTGTTTTCTGGACATTTTGTTCTGAGGATAGTCTCAGGGCATTGGAACAACATGAGGGTGAGTAATTAACAGAATTTTCATTTTTGGGTGAACTAATCTTAGGGACCTATTATGCCCCTTTTTACAAGACATAAAATAAGTGTCTTCTAGAGTGTGTATGTGAAGTTTCATGTTTTATAATTCTTTATAACTGCCCCTTTTAGGCTTTGATCCAAATTGTGCCGTTTTGCTGACTGTCGCTTTAAATTCAAATGACACTGTGCTCCCAGCCCTATTTTTTAAAAGAGGGCGGGGCTAAAAATGCATATGCTTTAGCATAGCAGCAGATTCAAAATTACTGTTTCTCAACCAAGGCTGTCTATGCTAATGAGGGAGAGATCGTCACTAATGGGCGGGACTTCCCCCTCTGATGACAAGTACAAAGGGAGAATGTGTTTTTATGAAGTAAAAACAGAATTAATTTGTTTTTACCATTAGAGGCTGGCTATAGTCACACACTGTTGCCACACAACTGTGTTTAAACACCTTATAAAAGTGATTTTAGCATAATAAGCCCTAAGCCCTTTAATGGAAAAAATAAGCAAAGTAATTTCATAGGTTTTTGACCTTGTTTACATCTGGCAGCAGGTGGAAATACAGAAAGAAATACAAAAGATTAAAAACAATTTTGAAGACGCATGAGACACTGGCTTCCAATCCTGACTGAGAACAGATGAAGAAGAGATTTGAAAAAAAAAATAAACCTTGAAACAATCTGGATGGCAGCGAATGTCAGGAATGTTGATGCTGATTTTTACATTTCCATTTAAGGGCAGCTTGCAGAAGGAACACACGGTTTTACCTTTCACACTGCAAAGAAACACACACAACACCTCTTATTAAAAAATGAAATTCTACTAACAAGTGTAAAAATATATGCAGATTTAAGTAGGACAGGTCAAACTTACTGTACAGTGCTCATGATATTTTGTGTACTGATTTATGCTAATAAACTATACCGTGTTAATATGTCATGTTTAATTGTTATTCGTTCATTCATCCATTTTCCTTTGGTCTTGATTTATCAGAGGTCGCCACAGCGGAATGAACCGCCAACTACTCTGGCATATTTTAAATGTTATAATATTTAAATGGCAAAATCATAACCATTTGACATTCCACTTTCTGATTCTTTAGATCTCATTTGAATAAGTGCTGTCTGAATAATATAAATGGAGAATTTCAGATTTGAAGTTGCTGAGACTTATATGTTGATAGACTTCCAACTGAAATGGAATACTGAGTAGGGGCGGGGCTTTCTTTTTGCGCATCATTCCCTCATAGCAAACTAATGGTAAGAGGGACACGGTTAAGAATATTGTGGCTGAAGCCGTCGAACTGCCATCATCAACAGAGAAGCACAGCCAGTCCAATCGCGCAACGTTCGGATATTAATTGAAGATTACTACAACTTTTTTTTTCAGTGGATTAACTTGCGTGGATTAATTATTCACCTAAAGAATAACAATGTGCACTAGTAAAACAAATACTGTAAATTTGTATTTCAAACAGACTTTTGGTATATATTAAATTAGATTAAAAAAGTTAAAATGTTCAGACTCAGACACGGTGGCTCACAGCAAGAAGGTCGCTGGTTCGAGTCCCGGCTGGGTCAGTTGGCGTTTCTGTGTGGAGTTTGCATTTTCTTCCCGTGTTCGCGTGGGTTTTCTCCGGGTGCTCCGGTTTCCCCCACAGTCCAAAGACATGCACTATAGGTGAATTGAATAAACTAAATTGGCCGTAGTGTATGTGTGTGAATCAGTGTGTATGGGTGTTTCCCAGTACTGGGTTACAGCTGGAAGGGCATCCGCTGTGTAAAACATATGCTGGCGGTTCATTCGGCTGTGGCGACCTCTGATGAATAAAGGGACTAAGCCGAAGGAGAATGATTGAATTAAGTTAAAATGTCAAAATGAAGCTTAACAACTGACTTACTTCAGTGCAGCTTCATTATTCAGCCTGTTTTTCTCTGCTGCCACTTTAGCTGATGAATCTGCAGTTGGAGCTTTCAGAGGTGAAACTAGTGAAAGTTCCTTGTTGTGATCATTTGTAGGCTGGTTTTCTGCTTGTCTTGGTTTGAGTTGAGCTTGTACTACAGGTGCATGAGCTGTTGTGACTTGTTCAACATCTTCTTTATTCTCTGTGCGCAAACTATCTGAAGGTTTAGACTGATTCTTGAGTAGAGTTTTGTCTGTTTTCTCCTGCATTGCTCCTCTGGATTGTCCTTGATTTGCTGAAGTTTTATCTGCAGGTGCCTTCCCGGTTTCAACTTCAGTGTTTGCAGGCATCTTTGCTGGCTTCTCTATAGGTTTGACTATGGGTTTCTCCACAACGCCATTCTTCTGCATGTCTACTTGTGTCTTCAGTGATGCTTCAACAGGTTTGACTACTGGTTTCTCTACTACATCCTTTTTTTGAACATCTGCTGGTGTTTTCAATGGTTCATCTACTGCTTTCTCTACTAGATCCTTTACAGCAGCATCTTCATGTGTCTTCAGTGGTGCTTCAACAGGTTTGATTACAGGTTTCTGTAGTACATCTATTTTTTTAACATCTGCTGGTGTTTTTAATGGTTCGTCTACAGGTCTGACTACTGGTTTCTCCATTACTTCCTTTTTAGGAGTGTCTGCGGTTGTTTTCAATGGCTCTTTTGCATTTTCGCATGTAGATTGCTCTACTGTGTCTTTTATAGGAGATTCTTTAGATGTCTTCAATGTTTCCCCTGAAGGTTTGACTACTGGTTTTTCCACTACACTTATTACGTGTGTGTTCAATGGTTCAATTGCAGGTTTGTCTGTAGATTTCTTCAATGCATCCTTTCTAGGAGTGTCTGTGGATATCTTCAGTGCTTCCTCTAAAGGTTTGACAACAGGCTTCACCACTATGTTTTTTACAGGAGCATCTCCAGGTGTCTTCAGTGGTTCTTCTGCAGTTTTGACTAATGGTTTCTGCACTGCGTCTTTTTTAGGAGTGTCTGTAAGTGTGTTCAATTGTTCCTCTGAAGGTTTAACCAAAGGTTTCTCCACTATGCCTTTTACAGGACCATCTGCAGGTGTCTTCAGTGTTTTCCCCGAAGGTTTGTTTACCAGTTTCTCCACTACATCCTTTTTAGGAGTATCTATAGGTGTCCTCGATGGTTCTTCTGCTGTTTTTACTAATGATTTCTCCACTGTATCCTTTTTAGGAGTATCTGTAGATGTCTTCAGTGCTTCCTCCAATGGTTTGACCACAGGTTTTTCCACTATGCCTTTTACAGGAGTATCTGCAGGTGTCTTCAGTGTTTCACCTGAAGGTTTGTCTACCAGTTTCTCCACTTCATCCCTTTTAGGAGTGACTGCAGGTTTGTTCAGTGGTTCTTTTGTAGATTTGTCTGTAGATTTCTCCGCTACATCTTTTTTAGGTGTATCTACAGGTGTCTTCAGTGTTTCCTCTGTAGGTTTGACCACAGGTTTCTCCACTGTGCCCTTTACAGGAGCACATCCAGGTGTCTTGAGTGGTTCTTCTGTGGGTTTGACTATGGATGTTTCATCTACATGTGTTCTTTTTCCTTCCTTAAGCACAGGATGTGGACTGTAACACATTCAGAAAAAAATATGAAGCACCTTCTTCTACACCTCATAAAATATTAAATGCTGACGTAGTCAGTGAAGAAGTAATTCATGGACATCTACTGATTTCTGCTTCAGATGTTCCAACCTCCATTTGAAGAAATTAAAGGATACAAGACCCTAACCAGTACAGAGACTATACCTAACCTTTTGGCTAGATATGGTCTACTTTTGGCTGGTGTGTTTTCTGTTGAGCTCGGAGGCCTAAAGGAGCACAGATGGAGTTAATGCATCAAAACATGCACTGAATGCAGAATCACCGAATACAGTAATTACAGACAAGAACAATAAAAACAGCTCTCACTCAAACTTCCTTAAGGCTGAGGTGACATAAGAGTTTCGAGGGGGTGTGGATGAATCCAAACTGCTCTGTGCACATGGCATGATGGAGGAAGAGACTGGACTGCTCTCAGGTGATGACACATTTACAGGCTTTACTAGCTTTATTGGTTTCCTGTAAAAAAAAAATAAGCATAAAAAATGTAGATAAATTGAGTGTTTGAAGTAAAGAGACAATGATGCTTGCAATGATCAAATTTAGCGTTAAAAAAAAAAAGACCATTGATTGGGTGATACTACCGCTCTCAGCCAGCAGATGACAGTGTAGGTGTGCATTTACCATGGTTTTACATCTGACTGAGTCTCCAGAACCTCTTGAGATTTCTGAATCCAACTTCCATCTTTTTTCAAATTTTTTCGAACTTTTGTCGCCTGTAACACGGCCTTCCTGTTAACATCTATAATAATGACAGACAACTCTCCGTTAGTATATATTTACATGCACAAATGTATGTTTTATTGTTTGTGCATGTTTGTACCACTGGACATTGCGGATTCCTCTTCCACAGACAAACCTACATGAGAAATACAAGATATGTAAAAGAGATTATTTTGCAGCGCCCCTAAATTATCTTTTAAATAAATCTAGATATATTGTTTTATGTTCTCATTCTTGGTGCCAGTTGGTTCTCATTCTTGGTGCTGTGATCCCCTTTACTCTGAAGAGACGCATTCACATAAAATAAAAAATGTCGCACAACTGCATTTTTTTACTGCATGTTTGTGTAATCTAGGTTGCCATCCACAACAAAATCTCTGGTGCTGTCAGTCACACAATAAAATGTATTGTAAAAAAAGTTTTGTTCATGCCTTCATGCACGTTTGGAAATGCACTTGACATAACTGCATTAAGTGCACATGTGTTTGTTCTTTGTCACTGAAGTGGTGTAGGTAAACAGCTAAAAATAGCATGAAAAACATCAGGACAATAGCAAAGAGAAAGAATGTCACAGAGAAACACAAATACAAGAATAAAAAGTAAATGTTCTAAATGTTTTGTTGTTGTTTTGTGACATATGTATTCCAAAATAAATTTCCTAATTAAATTACATTAAGGTGACATAAAACCACAGAGGATATCCTACATACTAGCCTACAAAAGTTTATTATCCCACTTATTTAGCAACAGTCTCCGTAAACAATCTTAGTCGGACTAAAACAATACTTCGTTTAATAAATATCGTGTAAACATTTTACCCCGACTCGCACCGGTATTATTACTGTAACATCATAACGCATGCCCTGCACTGGGCTGGGCGTAATGCGCATGCTCCGAAAGACAGCGGTGACGCGCGATGAATACTCGTTTATATTTATATATAGTTATATATACTTAGACCTTAAACTGTAAGATTTAGACATACAGACATATTGCAACTGCGCCAGCGAAGGTACACAAGTAAGACTATTATATTACTTAACCTATAAACTTAACCCTCAGACTGTTGACATTAAGTAAAGCATGATTTTAGCAGATTTATGTGCCTTTCAAATTGTGACACTTCAAATGTCAGTTTGCAACATATTTCTCTATATTTGTGATAACATTTCTGTGATAACATTCCCTCACAAGATTAGATGCACCACTAAAAGCTATTGTTAAAACGTTGCAGGATCAAAAAGCACATCACACATGTATCGGTTAAGTCCAAACATAATGGCAGGATGTCCTCCTCACTTCCCAGAATAGTGAAACCATCTTCATTGCTTATTTTGTTGAATTGTCATTGATCACAGTCAGGAAGAACCCCTGCTACATAATCCAAACCCACTCAAACAAAAGCTCTTCAACACTCACTGAAGAGATTTTACATTTTACACCAAGACCGTAAAAGCTGCATTAGTGAGGTCCTCTCATATATGCAGTCATTTTTACAAGGATCACCCCTGTGAGGACATTTACAAAATGACCCATTTTGTATGTTCTGTACACACACAAATCATAAACATGTTTAAACGCACAGGACATTGCATTTCTCTGTTGCAGTGTGTGCACTATAAAACAACAGAAGTTCTTACCTGCGTGCGATAAGCTGTGCAGTTTAGTCTGAGAGTGATTGAAAACTCACCAAACTGCAACCACTAGAAATGCACTGACAAAGACACAAAACGCACACCTCCTTGGCATTGAACCCACCTCTCAAAAAAAAAAAACTAAACATAACTCGTTCAGACACCTGAATTTATTTCCTTGATGTAAGATAGTGATGTTGTCTGTATTCATGTGTGTGTGTGTGTGTGTGTTCTTCCAGTCCAGGAACTCTGCATTCTGTTCTGCTGTTGAATAATTGTTTTTACAGTATAAACTATACCCTAACCTCATGCATTAACAAAAAAGCAAGCTGGCATATTTTAGCATGATTAATAAGCTGTTTTTCTATTTTTATTTGCCTAAAGATCATATTACTATCCTTGTGGTGGGGAATTATATATATATATTTTTTACATTTTTAGCTTAAAGTATACCTGAACCACACAGACTCATCGTCAAAAATACAAATCTGTATTTTGCAGTACAAAAAAGCTAAATGAACCCCAGCTGGTGGATTACAGTGTTTTTTTTTTTTTTTCAGAATTTCAAAGTAGATCTTGGATTAACAGTCACATATTCATGGTCAGATTATTAATGAGCAATAAACTCATTTTAATTATCTTTTGCATATTTACAAGAATAACAAATCCATAGGTGGATATTTTCCCTGATGCTGTAGTGGGTTAAATGAGTAACAGCATTTGAAATTTGGAAGTGTGGAAAGTGAAAACTTTCGGTTTACCATTTCACTATTAGTATGTCTGTGTAAGTATCAGCAGATCAGTGCTCTACAGAACAGTGGTGATAGAATGGTTATCTCATCAATTTTTATTAATGAAACTTATTCATCAGCAGTCCAGATTCTTAATGATTATGCAACAACCTGCCCTGCTTTTTTTTTTGGATATCAACATTTTTCATCTATCTAAAAACATCCTCCTTTGTGTGCTCATACTGCAGTCATTTCTCAATAAATTAACAAAAACAAACTGTATTTTGCAGCTTGTTTTACCACTTTAAGACACAAGTAGAAGCATTACATCTCAAAAGATGTAATGTGTGTTTGGAAGGAGTCTGATATACAAAAAGTTGCATCCATTTAATTTCATTAGCTAAAACATCTAAATTAACACCTAAATTATGTTTATTGTCTTTATGAAAAAAATGTTGAAGTAAGTACTGGCAGATGGGAACATCGATTATGGTTAAGAGAAGAACTTGCATCAGTGGAGCAAATAATTAGTATCCAACTAACTGACATCAACATAATTCCTGAAATGCAAAAAGGATTGTGAAAAAAAACATTGCAGAGTATGAACGTGCACAGCACTTGTGCCTACAGGGGACAACACTCCTTAGTTAACCCAACTAATTAAGTATAACATGAGAACTATGTACTACATGACAAAACTACAGCTAGAACTCTCAGAAACAGATGGAATCCATTCACTGTAAGAAAAAAGAAAACAGGTTCTTCCAGATTCTGTACAGTACTGCTGTTTAAGTGTGTTCATTACTATTATTACAGAAGGTGTTCAAACAGTTTTACAGGATATCAGCATCTACTTTTAAAGATAAGCGATACAGGTCACTGAGACAGAGCAACATGCAAATTCTACAAAACAGCTGTCATGATGATGTTGATAGTTTCAAAAACATTAAGGGCATGGAGCAGGTGGAATATTAATGGGAAAGAAGAATTAGAACAAATTGTTCACTTTAGCTGATGAGCCCGAGCAGGGAATGAATTGGATCAGCATCAGATGCCACACTCACAAACTGATCATCTGAGGCCTTTGGCACACAAAATGGGAAAAACTTCAGGAGTTTTGAATTTTTTACACAACCTTTTTTGGATTTATTTTTGGCTTTATTATGATAGAACAGTATAGATATTGATAAGAAGTAAACTTGATGAGAGAAGTTCAGTTTTGCGAGTCGATATTTAAACTGCAGCACAGTTGCGCTGTATGTCGGCTCACTGACCACTAGGCTATTGGTGTTAACAAAATATACAGGACTTCTGGGAGAAGTGTATGTTGTGTTCTGTAATGGTAAAAAAAAAAATACAAAACACTCTTTTCATACTGTGGAAAGCTGTGGTTCAAACAGCTGATTCAAACAGAGTTAGCGCTTTTCATGATCAACTAAATGCTGGGTTTTCAAACGTTTGTAGTTTATGGCATAGACTCTTTAAAATATACCCAAGGGTTTTACACACTGGTCAGTTATTGTCAGGACATTTTCATGCCCCTAAACATGAAGCTGGAAAAAAACAAAAACATGATTGATTGCTTTACATGTCAATCTGGGTGGTCCGAAACCACTGGAAAGCTGTTCAGGTTTGGCAATATGAGACTAGAAAAGAGTAGCAAAACCCAACCCCGATGCTCATAAGAACGGATTTAAGAAAAAAGTGTTCATCATTGTGAAACATACATCAAAAAGTCACTTTCAAGTTCAAATGAAGCTGAATTTTATTTATGTTTAGAGACAGATAGAGAGATGAGTAGATTTAGAATTTATTTATTTTGTGAAAGAAGATCTACATGTTTCCTTGCAGTTTCTTTGTTTCAGTGCTGCAGTAAAATAAAATCAGTTGTCCGTCATATTTGTTTGCCTTTTGTTGTTGTTGTATTCAGACTCATATCAAGATTTATCAGCCTATATATTGGTTATTAGCTTCCAAATATAAAATCATCACTTATCCAATATTGCCAAAAATTTCCACATTGGTGCATCCTTAATTGACAGACACATAGACAGACAATCTAATCAAGTAAATCACAGATCAAAAACAATGATGTTACTGAATTTAAACCACAATTTATTTATGATGCTTCATTATAATATAGTTATAATTCAATTTACAATGTTTTACAATAAACAGCTTATGGTATATTACTGCTGTCTGTCTGGCCACATAATGCCATCAAAACAGCTGCATAATGAAAGACATTTCTAAAATTAAAATTGCCCATGTTGAAAACATTAAGACCCAAAACCTTGTCCCTTTGCATTATCCATGACTTGCAAGGGAAAATGAGCAACTTCTGCATCCTAGATAGAGTCTAGGCTATATTTCAAAATTATGTAACCAAATGTTGTTGATTCTGCCGCTTATCATAACCACAGCCTGATTAGAAATAAGGCAAAAGCAACATTATCTAACACACAAATATAGCAACCAAAAACAATCTGATCGACCTCAATATGTGGTCAGACCGCAGTAAATGAGACTGGCAACGTCCTCTGCATTCAGCTTATAGGTAAGGATAGATTTACGAGCTCTGCTGATCCAGAATCTCCATAGGCACAGTTTCTTTGAGGTCACTCAGTTTCCTGGAGAAGGAAGACAGTCTGGTGCTGATAGAATCTCTTTTCTGTGTCAGCACATCTCCATAAAACTGCCACAGCTTCTCCCGGAAGTGATTTCCCACAAAACAGTACAGGAAAGGGTTTATGGCAGAGTTGGAAAAGCCCAGGCAAATGAAGTACGGCAGGAGCTTATCGATTGATTCCTGAACCCAGCAATCCATCTTCACTCCCAGCTGTCCCAGAGTTTCGAGGAATGCCAGCACGTGGAACGGGAACCAACAAAAGAAGAAGGCCAACACAACGGCGACCACCAAATGCAACACATGAACCAACCGGCCAGAGTCGAGCTCCAGGTGATTGGGAGTGGCCAGCAGGTGCACAGCGATTCGGCTGTAGCAGGTTGCAATGACCACAAATGGCAGGAAAAACCCAAGAGTGTTTTTGGCAAGAGTTAACCCAGTGTGCCAGTAGCTGTTTGGGTAAAAAATGACACAAGCCGTGACATTGTTGTGTAAAGGGTGTATGTTGCGAAACACAACTGTTGGCAATGTGGTCAAAGCCGCCACGACCCAAATGAAGCCACAAACACACCTGGCCTGTTTTATGTTCCTGCTGCTCTGAGAATGCAGTGGGTAGACGATGGCGTGATATCGATCCACACTCATACAGGTGATAAAGAATATGCTAGCGTAGACATTTATCGTTATGAGACCCCCACACAGCTTGCACATGATCTCCCCAAAAACCCAGTTGTAATCCAGCGAGTAGTACACAGCCCAGAATGGCAACGAGGTCAGGAACAGCAAGTCCGACATGGCTAGATTTATCAGATAGGTGTTGGCGACAGTCCTTCGGCCTGAACTGTGATACAACACACACACCACCAGCATATTACCAAGAAAACCCAATAAGAAGATGAGGCTGTAAAAGGCAGGGATCACCTTCTTCTGGTACTCTGGGGTGGACGTGTGCTCACACGAGTTCGTCATATTGTGGTGGAATGACACATTGGGTGAAGTCAGGTTATGGGCAGAGTCTGTTTCCATGGCGTCAGTGTTGATTACGCAGGATGATTCTGGAACGGGAGTTCTAAAGTTCTGGAATGAAATAAAAAGACTCTTATGTGGTGGAAGTTTTCGTGTGAAGCAGAAATGATGAAAAGGATTCCTGATCTAAGCCAAATGTCAAATTCACCACCTTTTCAATGACTAAAAAACGGAATTTCCATGACCTATCCAGCGTATTTTTCACATAAAAGTGGCATGGCCATTGTGAATGAAATGTGTCAAGACTTTCAGTCTCATTCACTACCATTCATTTTTAGCTTTAGTTTAACAAAACTTATGCTGCTTGATGTTGTAAAAAAAAAAACAAATCATATAGATTTAATATATTTACTGCTGAAAAAAACATTCAATAACAAAAAAATTCAAAACGAGCTAAAAAAAAATGTATAGAAAAATTACATTTTGATAAATGGAAAGTAAAATTTTAAACGATAAATTCCATGATATTCCATTACTTGGAAAAAATATATAAAAATATTTCAATGTCAGGAATAGTTATTATATAAAATCAATGACCCGTTGGAACCCTGAATGAAATATGTTATTCTAGCCTTGTGATAAAATGCTAAATCATTTATCATATTCCATTTATTTATTTATCATATTTGCTAAAACCTCCCACATAGAAAAATACAGGATTGTGAAACTCCTAAACGTTTTGCCCAGAAGCAAAGAAAAAAAACATCATCGTCATAAAACAGCAATAAATCACAGGCAAAATTCTACAGGTTGCCAAGAAATATCATTTAAAAAAATCACTAAATAAAAGTGAGAAAATGTCTCTAGTGAGCTGAAAAGCGTGCGTGATTTTCCATAAAATGCTCTAATCCTCCACAGACATTGAAAACACTTTATTTAAAGCATTCGTCCCATGACAGTGGACACAGCCTCATTGTCTGTCTGTTATGTTATTAGAGCTATAAAACAGAGAACAAAAATCCCAGCGCATATACTGACCGTGGACAGTCCACTGGGACCGATGTTGCAGCATCCTCTTCTCTACATCTCGTCAGTGTGAGAAAGGACTATCTGTGAGTGTGAGAGAGAAATGTGAGAAAGTGAGCATGTAACTATAACTCTGGTTAGTTTGTGTCCAGCACAGATGTGTTTTATAGCTCTCGGTAGGCTGCGCACAATACATCTGGTTACTGTTATCATAGGCGGGGGGGTCACATAAAGACATTTGATTGGCTGGGAAATCAGTTTTGGGGTCTACAGGGGGCCGTACAAACAAGATTCAATCCAGCTCCTCGGTATGATATGAGAGAAAGTATAGGTAATCAGTCATTCTTGTCATATTTCTTAAGTGAGCTCAGGTAATGTATGCATAACTTAAGTGTTTTACACAGTTTTCAACTGTTTCTTTTTTTTTTGGCTTGTTTTCTAGTACAAATTTAAACATCATTACATGTGACCCTAGCCTTATGCTGCACGGTTAAATTTGTGGAAAAAGCCAAAAATGCATTGTATGAGTCACAATTACTGATATTTATTTTATGTCAAATAACATTAGAATTCATTTATTCATTGTCTTTCGGCTTAGTCCCTTATTTTTTCAGGGGTCCCAGCGGAATGAACTGCCAACTATTCCGGCATATGTATTAGAAAAAATTATGTTTAATAAAGAAAGTTTGTAGATTTCCTTCCGCAAGTATAATAAAACGTTATTTTGATTAGTGATATGCATTGCTGAAAACTTAATTTGGACAACTTTAAATCAATTTTCCCAATGTTTTCATTTTTTTCTAAACCCTCAGATTCGTGATATTCAGTGAACTGTATCTCTCTTACCAAATATAATATCGTAACAAACCATTACTCAATGGAAAGCTTATTTTTTCTGCTTTCAGATGACATATAAATATCAATTTTCCACTAAAACTTTAAACGTTTTCTGTTAAATTAAGTCAACTGACTGAGCAAAAATAAACATAGTTGGAATTAAGATTTGACTGAAGTAAAAAACAAATCTTTTCATTATAAATATATTTCAATTTGATATTTTTTCCACAAAACAAGACATATTTACTTTAAAGTGTTGTTAAAAAACTCAATTCATTTCTCCATAGAATTCATATTTAGTTGATGTATTAAAATGTTGTTTACTTTATTCCTTAAATTTTCCCTTCATAAAAAAGGTCTATACTAAAACAATACCTAAACCTTTATAAAACACACAGAAACTTATAACTGCACAACATATAACTATATTGGTCAACAACAACAACAACAAAAATCTGACTTTTTCTTTTATTTAAAAGTAATTTTAGGGCTGGTGGTATTTTAAATGTAACTTTAAATGCAAACTTTAAGCTTCAGTATGTTTAATACATTAGGAATCTGCTCGCTTATCCAAGTTCCACATAAATCAAATATGTGTCATGATAATTCTTTTATGAAGATTAACATTATACACTCTGAGACCTAAATAATCCTCACAGCTGTTGAAAATAATCCCAGTCATATTTCAAAAGTTGCACATGTTCTTAATCAGAATGCTACGCCTGTCAGTTTAACACAGCATTTCTGTTGAAGTCATCAAGAAAGCTTGTAGTTATCTAATAACATAAATGAAAAAAGCTAAGCATTTCTTAGATGCTCCAAGAGTACAATCACAGAAACCATCTAAACTATTTCCCTCATTTTTTTTCATATCTCATATACTACAGAGAAACTGCAATTCCAAACCCACCTGGAGGGAAAATACTCTCAAGCCTGAGACTCTCCAAATGAATCTCGGCTAACTGTCTAGAAGTGCATTTGTAAGTTAAATGAAATACAATCTGATTTTCTAATACACTGCAGGAAAGAAAATAAAGAAAAAAAGTACAGCAAAGTACACATGTATCAAGATAAATTTTATATTGATATACTTTAGACTGCTCTGACATCATATTGATTTATGTTTCAGTATGAACAACTGCAGTTATAAAAGGATTGATTGTAGAGTTTTGTAATATCTGAAATGATACAGTAAGTGCAACAGAAACTGCAACAGAGGTTTTCCAGATCTCTTTCTGCTTTTACATTCAAGAACTAAAGAAGTTAGTAATTTATCTAGCGAGATGACTTCATTTCAGTGCACAAAACACGAAGAAAAGTGACCGCAGCACTCTGGGGCTCAACGTACCTTTCAGTTTCCGATGAAAAGTTATGGAAAGTCTTCGGTCCCTCTGAGGTGTCGATAAACCCTTGGCACACGTTTCCCGAGAAAAGCGAGCCAAAGAAAGCTTGCTTTAGCCCCCAGCAGACTTTCCCATTGTGGAAGTGGAGGCAATTCTCTGCATGTCTAAGTATATGAGGGAGTAAACAGCCAACCAGATGTAGGATTTGTCAAATATTTTTTACGTCCACATTCGTCCACTGGGAAAGAGAGGGTGGAGAAGGATGTTGTGGGGGAGTGCGAGGGAGAATGAGAGAGAGCAAGAGAGAAAGAGAGAAGTGTCCTTTTCCTTTTGGCCCATATAGAAATCTGATACATGGAAAATATGCAAATTCCCTATATGATGTGTAAGTTCAAAATGTGATTTCACATATATAAAAGGTCATATGTGCAAAATGTAGCAAAAATGGCCCTTTCATCTTTTTTCAACCATTGGAATTTCAAATATGTTCAAATATATTACATACAATTATATATACAATACGTGTGTGTGTACATATGTACAGTATATAACATTATAGCTACATTTGAACATTATACGGTATGTACATATTTGTAATACCAAACATACATTTCTAATTGCTTGCAATATTTTGAAATATACATTGCAAATATGACATTTTATATATGTGAAATCCAGATATGAACTTGTATCATCTATGTAATTTGCATATATTGCCATATATCAGATTTCTATGAGCGGGTACACATCTGTGTTCATTTCCAATGCATCTGTGCTGCAACTCTCTATAAGTTAAACAAGCGAGACAAAAAGAGAGACAAAAGACTGCAAAGATCCAGGAGGAAGCATTTCAACATTACACACACCCAAAGACCAGAAATAAAAGACAGATGTGCTACAGTAGTGCTGTATTAAAATTTTATCACCATTATTCCCAGTGAACAAATAGTCTACCTGAGTTTAGTCTACAAATACAAATAGTCTACCCTACCTACCTAAGTTACTGCTAATGAAAGCACTGGTCTAAGAAGAGGGGTTTGGCTTTTAAACTGTACTGAATCGTGTCCTCTGTCAAAGGCTTTTTACCCGGAGTGTGAAACCAGATAAGCTTCTTAAAACACAGGAAACTGAGAGACGTCAACGGCTCCCCATTCACTCTGGTCTCTGGTTACCGTGGCGATGACCCCAAGAGCGACCTCTCAGAGGTCACGGCCAGATGTGCTCTAACAATCTCATAACGAGGCAGATAATGATGTCTCAAATGAGGCGGTTTAGATAACCCAAATTTGACCAATTACGGATGACATTACACAGAAGCGTGCGTGTGTGTGTGTGTGTGTACAAATTAGAGCATCCCATTTTTTCCCAAACAACTGAAGGAACAGAACATACCGTTTCTTCTACTGTCAAGCAATTTCACATTTCTCAGTGGCTGTCAAATTCAGTGTCTGTGGATAATTTCTTTAATAAAAAAAAAAATGTTGCAACAAAAGGGGCTTGTTGCTGAAATCGGAATATCTCCTGAATCTGCTGGTTCAAGTTCAGCCTCTGTTTTCAGAGAAACACTACAACTAGGCAGGGATTGATTCGGAATGGACAGGAATGCTGCTGTTGCCAATAAACTCCAATTCCAGCTGAGTTGATTCGTTTGGTCTGGAGATACTCCTTGCTTAGCTATAACTTGACATGACTGGAGGCTGAAGGGGGCCATAATCTACAGCTGTGGTGACTTAAACTGACTTCTATTAACAGCTGAAGCAAAACTCAAGAAAGCCACATCACAGAGTAACCTGCATTTATTTATATATTGAACATGGAGTTTCAATCAGGCATATCACTTTTGATGCAAGTCTAAAGATGAATAAACAATTAGACTCCCTTCATGTCATTCTATATTGGGTACACTGTATTGTTTTGTTTTTCAGAAAACACGGCATATCCCTGCAAAACAAATACATACAAAAAATAAATAAAAATGAAAATGTTTTAAAAATGGCTGGTTTTAGCTGGTCAACTAGGCTGGTTTTAGAGGGGTTTTGGCCACTTCCAAGCTAGTTTTAGAGGGCTTTGGTCATTTCCAGGCTGGTTTTAAAGAAGTTTT
>CAIGQV010016645.1:13952232-13976461 GCA_903798115.1 Danio jaintianensis
AAAGAAAGAAAGAAAGAAAGAAAGAATTGTTTTTCTGGAAGTAAGTGCTAAAACTAATACAATGATGTGTTTGAAGTCAATGATAATTTTATGTTCGGATTAAAGGTCACATGCAGACATCTAAAAGAGTTAAGCACATATGTTAGTAATTGTTACTTCAGAGCAACAGCTGTAAATGACTGTTCTAACTAAGAAACACGCAAGAAATGATTTAATGTGGCCCTCTGGAGAGGCAACATCACTGTACAATAAATGATCACAAATGCTACACAGAGATGGTTTTGATGGAATATGAGAGCTTTTGTGAAAAGATCTGTGCCATTTATTCACTTCATGCTGATCAGAAGGACAGATTTCCACATGCACAAGTACTAAAGCACTTTCGTTCTTTCTGTTAAAGTCTTCAGATTTACATTTAACTGACTTAAATACTCTTTTAAAAGCTTTATACTGAAATTTATTCTATCTGACATTAAAATGCAGCAGTGGCGCAATGGTAGCGCTGTCGCCTCACAGCAAGAAGGTCGCTGGTTCGAGCCTCGGCTGGGTCAGTTGGCATTTCTGTGTGGAGTTTGCATGTTCTCCCCGTGTTGGCGTGGGTTTCCTCTGGGTGCTCCGGTTTCCCCCACAGTCCAAAGACATGCGGTACAGATGAATTGGGTAAGCTAAATTGTCCGTAGTGTATGTGTGTGAATGAGAGTGCATGGGTGTTTCCCAGTGATGGGTTGCAGCTGGAAGGGCATCCGCTGCGTAAAACATATGCTGGATAAGTTGGCGGTTCATTCTGCTGTGGCGACTCCAGATTAATAAAGGGCCGAAAAGAAAATGAATGAATGAATTAAAATGCAGCTGTGCTTTGATTTCTCTTGTTTGTACAGTTTGTTCAACCATTTATCTTGTGGCTATGATTGTTTTTTGGCCCAGATAATATTAGGTTGGTCCGTTCATTTTTTAAAAGTGTTTGTCAATTTTCTGTTAGTCACAGTTTATAAGTACTTCACAATGTCCTTTATAATATTGATTTTGTGTGTAGTGCATTATAATTCATTTGATGGTGAACTGCCTCATAATTTTTTTCCCTTATGCTTAATTTTTAAGCTTGTCCAGCCAATATGAATGTCTGTGTTCTGGTTTTTATTTGTGTTTGGATCATTCTAAATTGACCACATCTTGTCCATCTGAAAAATGACAAATATTTCTAATAACTGATTTCTTTTATCTTTGCCATGATAGTATAATATTTTACTATTTTTCAAGATACTAATATTCAGCTTAAAGTACAATTTAAAGGTTTAATTAGGTTAATTAGTCATTGTATAACAGTGGTTTGTTTTGTAATCAATCGAAAAAAAAAAATTGCTTAGGGGAGCTAATAATATTGACCTTAAAATGTTTTTTCAAAAATTAAGAACTGCTTTCATTCTAGCCTAAATAAAACAAATAAGACTTTCTCCAGAAGAAACGATATTATAGGAAATACTGTGAAAAATTCCTTGCTTTGTTAAACATCATTTGGGAAATATTTGAAAAAGAAAATAAATTCACAGGAGGACTAATCATTTAAATAACTTCAATATATAAAACACTAACAAATTTCTTAATAACAAATAACACATTTCTGAACCCCATAGTGTACTAATCATGCATAATTTTTTTTATTACATTCTGCTATTAATCTCATTCTCATTAAATTAAAGATCACTCCCAAATTTAATTGAAAAAAAATAATAAAAATAATGATAATAAATAATAAATAAAATAATGGCTGCCAAGCATTTTCTCAGTGAAGTCACTTGTAATTAAAATGAACGAGAAACAGTTAAGGCAGTTTTAATATAGTTTTGTCAGATCGGTGTACTTTGCAGTTTGATTTAATTCTTTCTAAATGGGAGAGACAGCAAGTGTAGCTCCAAGTGCGAAATGATTTCTCTAGATCTTTCTAGACCCTAACTCTGAGAAACGCAAACTGACACATGCATACATTATACAAGCCTGAGAAAGAGCAGTATTTCCCATGATGCCACAGTAACCATGAGAATTCCTGCTCATGAATAAAACTGCATCATAAATGGTGAAATAATGCAGTCGTGGTTGCCTGCAACAAGCAATGGGTGTTTGATCTGGCTGTCAAAGTTATTATTTAAATACAAAATTTCAAACAATTCATAACAGCAGATCATGTTTTTATGCACGTAAATAATACAGTAGATTTGGACTTTCCGCACTTATGGACAAGGAACAAGTGTATCATTTTAAAACATTTTTACACTTCGACATAACAAAAAAAACAACCTAAAACAAACGGCTGTGTAACCTAATAAAATAAAAAAAACAAATTAAATAATGTTTGGAAATATTACATTTCAATTAGATAATATGATTTGTTTGAGAGATAAAAAAGTTACCTTAACAAACAAAGACAAATGGGGGAATTGGTGGGGCGGGGGGTGATTTTTACATCTGGAAAACAAACCACTCAAAATCCCAAGCTGTCTTTCGTCTCCCTGATGGACAATGAAACGTCTGTGTGCGTGAGAACAGTTGTAACTAATAGGATCACCATGTTGTGTACGGTCATATGGCACTATATGAAACCTGCTAAAAGGCATGTTTTGTCAAACATGTCTACTGAAAAAAAAGGACAGACATAAAGTCCTGAACACATTCTGTTCCCTGTCAGAGAGCATCAGCGTCTTGGTCTCTCCCCAGTGACTGACAAAAGAGGAAGAGGCAAGGGAGGAAGAAGAAGGGTCACAGAGGGGACAGGATGCTGGTTTGGGAGAGAGTCTGAAGGGATAAATTAGGAACCAGCCTCAATGTACATAGAGAATGAGTCACAAACCACCATCCCAGGCTCAGGGATCACCATAAACACGCTAATAATAGACTTCACTGGGTGAGAACGTGTGTTTGTGTGTGGTGGCATGTGTTTTTTTCATGTACCAAAAGAAATAACAAAAGCAAACTGTTGTGGTGAGAGCACCCATAATCTTCACGTCATTAAAATTGTGTATGGTAATTTGACAGATATATGTGATTCGATCTGATCTGACACAACCACATCGAATAAACATGCATAGTTAATAAGTCATTTCTAATTAGCCCTTTTCAGAGTTCGTTTATAATCTTACCTCAGGATGGCAGGCCATCAGTCAGACTGCATGCTCCTCTATATTGTCTGTACGTAATAAATTCTGTAAAAAAGAAAACATTTAAATAGTTTTGTGGCATATTTGATCGTCTGTTGAAAAATTAACAAATCAGAGATGTTTACTTAACCGAAGAGCCTACTTCAATTTCAATATAAATCAGGTTTTGTCAGGGACTCCTAACATAAAAACGATTTATTTTCTTAGTAACTGTTTAAATATTGTTTAAAGATTTAGTTTTATGTTTAAATGTTTAGTAAATTTAGTCTACCTTTTCTCCTGTGTCATGTCTTAGATCACTTCACTGCAATAAGAGATGGTAGGTTAGTCATTTAAAAAAGTTTGTTTCTAATCACGCCATACATTCCAGTAATTGATACATTTATTAAAACTAAACATTTATGAATCCATAGACTTATGGGTGAACTAATATAATAATATTGATTTTGTATCACTATATGGGGAACACAAGTAAGTAACTTTTGTTCTTCCTGCTGTAATTTATAACAGCATGTTTTTTATGCACAATAATACAGTAGATTTGGACATTCCTCACTTATGGACAAGGAACAAGTGTACTTTTTTTCCCCCCATTTTACACTTCGACATAACAATACAATCTTGGATTGCAACAAAACAAAAAATTATGGGTGCACTAATATATTGATTTTGTATCCCTTTATTGGGAACGCAAGTAAGTAACTGTTATGTTATGAACAATTAAGGGGGGGGGTCTACTGAGAGCATCAAATTAATGTCTGACGTCATCATAAACCGAACATGTTACAATAATTTCCTGAAAAACAGGTATCACATTACTTTACTGGAAGAACGAGAAAGGAAGAATGGTTCAAAGGCGATGACAACTGAAACACAAGATCCTCACGCGGAGAAATTCCTTCCTCTCTGTGGTGACGGTGGATCTGACTCTGTACTGCCTCCTGCTGTCCTGTATAAAACAAACATCCACAAAATCAGACTGTAGAGAAACTAACGCAAGAAAGAAAACTGCTAAGGTCAGTTGTTGTGATTTCGAATTTGTCAATAAAATTATGTGAATAACTGGACGTTGCGATATTCACTTTATTAACACACCTTGCTTAGACGTTTCAGAACTATTTTAATGGGATAGTTCACCTGAAAGCAAAACTGTAATCGTTTACTCACCCTTCACTTTTTCCAAGCCTGCTTGAGTTCCTTTTTTCTGTTGAACACAAAATAAGATATTTAGAAAAATTTTGGAAACAGGTAACCATTGACTTCCATGGTATTTGTTTTCCTACTATGGTTACGTCTGATATTTAAAAAAACTACTTTTGTGATCACCAGAAAAAAGAAAGGCAAAAGAGGTTTGAAAGCACTTGAGAGTGGGTACATTTTAATGGAAGTAGACCAAGGTGCTGCAAACAACATCTTCAAGCAGTTGCTGCAGATTTAAATTGATCCACACCCCAAACATTTGAGCTTTATGACATGACACATTATTCTGTTGAATCACATAATGGGTAGGCCTATACCATGGTCACAAAAAGATGGAGACTGTCGGCAACAACTAAAGTAGGCTTTGGTGCTTCATTGATGCTCAGTTGGTACTTATGGGCTTAAGTGCGGTAAGAAAATATTTACCACGCCATTAATGTACCAGCAGTTTGAGCCACTGATAAAATCAGACAGATTTATGCTTCTATCAGAAATGCAGACTCACCAGAACAGGCAACCAGTTTCTAATATATTGTCAGCCTATAAATGTGAGTCCAGACCTTCAAATTCACATAACCAACTGAACTGTCTATGTGAACAGCATTTAAAAAAAAACAAATATTTGATAAAAATTAAATAAATAAGCATTTATTACATCTTAACATTTTTTGATAAAGATAAACTACATATTATATCAATTACTAAAATCAAGCGTGGTAATGGTAGCAGTTGCTGACTTATACAGTTAATATAAAATGACTCCTATTACAATTAATAAACAAAACCAAGCAAACATTAATTAAAATGTAGCATTTACTGAAACTGTTATTAATATTATACTGTACATTTACAAAGGAACAAGAACATAGAACTTGGACACAGGTAAATCCTACACTATTAGAGGAGCTGGTGTGCTTTGACATCACATATGGTCATGTTCCCTTGTGTTTGGAGCATCACGGCTGCACAGGCATCAACCTATAGTGCAATTAAACAACCAAATGGGAGTACACAATGGGAGTAAATGATATGGGATTTGCCAACACACACCCTTCTAAAAACAACATAAAATATAACAAATAAAATGTAAAACAGTGCAGAAAAAAACAGGAGAGATGTATGTGGAAAAAACTGCTTAACTCATAATGTAAATAAATAAATAACAGTTCTGAAACCACGTGTCAAACCATTAGCAAGAACAAATGTTTTCCCTTTGTCACAGGAACATTTGGGTCTGGAAACATAACAGATTTACTCTGAAAACTCTTTCAGAGTCGGTCAGACTTTAAGTGTAATAAAATGTGACTCTGATTTTACTGAATGTGGCTAAAACAATACTGACTCCAAACAAAGGAAATGAGATCTTTTCATATATGACAAAAGACAGAAGTTTAACTGAAAGGTCCAGGGCTGGTTTTCTAACACTTCTCAGTCCAAAGTTAACACATATCTGGGAAACCAGCCCATATTGAGTGAGTGGATGTATGTTCAAGCAGCTTTTTAAACACTTGACTCCTAACTGCAACTGACAAATGTTTAATCAGCAATTGTGTGTGTTATATATATATATATATATAAAGAAAATAAGCCTCCCTATAGGTCCAAAGGTTCCAGCAAAAAGCAGCTTTAGTAAAAAAACAGCATTAGTATATTACTATAATCTTTAATCTGTTGGTTAAGCAATACCTCAGACTGTGGAGAAAAAATGTATCTCCACGGAAACATTCAGTTGCTGAGCTCCATCTGCAAAATCCATGAGAGTCTGAATCTTTAAGAGTCAAAAGACAAATATCATGAGGCGCATTTCATGGAAGAAGAAGGTTCCTGGACCGAGTGCATGTCAAATGATTGGTCTGCAAGCTTCCCTGATTGGCCACGGAACCTTAAGGTTTTTTGGGGAATAAGGCTTTAAGTGAAGGAGGTCTGTGGAAGGAGGGAGAATGTAGTGATCATGGGGAACACCTGTGCTTTCTGTTGCTGAGAGGAAGACGCTCCTAAAGTCCCTCAGAGGTACGAGTGAATGTGTTAAGTTATGCTGATGCAGTGCGTGTGTGTGTTAGTTAATGCTGTTTGTGGCACCAGCATCAGGGCTGTCCAGTTCTCTGTGGAACGTCCCATCAGACTGAAGGTTTGTTCTGGAATATTCCTCGTACCATTCCTGCAGACAAAAAGAAACAACCGCTTTACACAAACATACCAATGCCTATCTGGACATTTTTGTGTTATAAAGGAGGGCATTCTGAGCCAAATGTATCACAGTATAATTTTGCAAAACAGAACATGATATCAATAAAATAACGTTAGGTAGCATTTGTTTTTCCTTTGCTAAACTTTCCAACTTTCCACTTGGGCATAGCCTTGTATAAACAGCAGTGTGATATATTACCATCTCACATGTTTCTGACTCCAATTTCTCATCTAATAAGAGAACTGTTTGTGAGTGCTTTATGGTGTTATTCTAATATCATTAGCCATTTCATCCGAAGAATTTAACTTCAAATATCACATTAATGATCTGTGAATAAAGCAGGTTCTATTCTATGAGTTCAACAGAAAAACAACATCACTTCATCTGAAACTGGCACAAATGATCAACAATAAAACATTGGTGTAATCAGGAAAACCACTGTAGCTTCTTTTAACCTAAATAATAAATTCCTTGTGCCTCTAAGTGTGCAGTAGACACATATAACTAATGTTATCTCTATCATGTTATCTTGTGTTTAGAGGCAAATCTCTGGTGTTTAGGAACACCATATTGTGGGAAAGCAATTTAACCAAAACAGACTTTGGCGTTTTAGAATGAATTAAATTTAAATGGGTTTGCATTGAGAATCGGTCCAATGCTTAGTCCAGTTTTTAATCACATCAACTGTAGAAGTCACAAGAGTTTTTAAAAACAAATTTTATAAAGAAATTTCCATTGTAGTTTATTTGTATGCATTTCCTTTCACATAAAAAATACATATATATTAGAGGGCATTAGCTTTGTACGAACATTTTCATCTAGGTTTTTAACCAAAATGTGCATAAATTGATGAAACATCATACAAACAATATTGAAGTTTTTACTGATTTTTTTTTTTTTTTAATGTACCTTTTTTATAAGGTAAGGTTTTGGTATTTTTGTTGTGCTTTTGTATTTTTTTCTTAAATGATTTGTATATGTGTATTTATATGTATACATGTATTTATCTAGTAAATATGTTTCTTTAGTCTTCATTTTGACATTAGCTGTAGTTATTTTAGCACGTCATGTTAAGCTAAATGAAAACAGTAAATGTGGCTGTCTACCATATCACTTTTTATGACAACAATTTTACAAATGTAAAAGTGCATTTTTACATCTCAAAACAGTAGAATCTCTTTCTATCCATGTGTGATACAAGTATACCTGAATCTCCTCTTCGTACATCTTCATACTGAGGTCACTCTTGGTACGTGACCGTCGACCCAGAAACACTAATGATGACTGCTGTGAGCAAACACAGAAATCAACCAGTACAGTTTAATCGCTCTTAAAAAGATACATAAGACATTTAGACCACAGACTGTCCATGTGCTCACCCCGCTGTGCTCCAGAGCCACACACATGTCTTGCAGAGAGATGAGGTTGGTGACGCCCAGCGTGTGTTTATAAAAGTCCAGAGTCTGCAGAGCTTCAGTCTGGGACACTTCAGTCTCAAATACAATCCCCTTTTCATCTATAACATATACACACAGATTCAGTGTTAGATATCTCAGTGAAAAAGGTTCCAGTCACACTGATTTTATTAAACATGTCCTCGGCTGAACGGGACTCTAAACACTGAGAACCTTCAGGGTCGTCCAGCGGCTCTCTGTTCTTCCGGCTGTAATTCATCCTGAAGACAAATGCGTCCAGTATGAAGGCCACGATTATAGTCATGACGACCTGCATCACACAATCACACAGGCATTTACAATCAAAATAACACAAGGCTGTGAGAAAACATAAAGGCCAGTAAATCTAATTTATAAAACACACACAAAAAAAAAAACATTTTTTGAATTGCATGAGCATTAAACATGTTTTATTCTCATATTTTTTGGGAGACTAGGTAAACAAATTAAGAAAGCATGATTAAAGCCCCGTGAAATTAGATGTTAGTATCAGTCTGGGCGACGCGGTGGCGCAGTGGGTAGCACGTTCGCCTCACAGCAAGAAGGTCGCTGGTTCGAGCCTCGGCTGGGTCAGTTGGCATTTCTGTGTGGAGTTTGCATGTTCTCCCCGTGTTCGCGTGAGTTTCCTCCGGGTGCTCCGGTTTCCCCCACAAGTCCAAAGACATGCGGTATAGGTGAATTGGGTAAGCTAAAATTGTCCGTAGTGTATGTGTGTGAATGAATGTTTCCCAGTGATGGGTTGCGGCTGGAAGGGCATCCGCTGCGTAAAACATATGCTGGATAAGTTGGCGGTTCATCCCGCTGTGGCGACCCCAGATTAATAAAGGGACTAAGCCGAAAAGAAAATGAATGAATGAATGAGTATCAGTCTGTTAGTTTTAAGGATATTTATTAGCTAGTGTGCTCCAAAACAGTGACAAATTCCCGATTAGAAAATATAAAACCAATATAAACATCCCAACGCTTGCAGTTTGTCACTTCTGCCTAAATGGATCAACGTTTTTTTCACATCACCTTATACTTTAGTCTCACATAAAATCTTGACCAATCAAATGCTCTCTAGTATCTGGCATACCCCGCCCCCTTCAAGACGCTTCTCATTTGCTTTCATTTTCATTGCGCTTGAGTTTAACCACTCTCACTGAAAGAGCTGTGATAAAACAGAAATGCTATTGGCTGTTTTTTTTTAAAGAAGAGGAGCTATAATCTATGTCCCGCAATCTCTTCAAGTTTCAGTTGAGATTACGTCAAACATTGAATAAAATGCACATTTCAAAGCACTTCACAGGACCTTTAAGTAAAATATGAAATAGAAATTGTAATTACTCGACCTTAACATTTACACTTTTCTTTATGCAGTATAAATTACACAAATATAAATATTAATCTCAAATGTCAAAAACAAATTATAACTACATTATTTTCTGCAGTGTCTTTTGTTATTATTTATATAATATTATAGTTTTTATTAATTTGTTATAGTCATCTCAATTATATATTTTCAGTTTTCATTTTGGTTTTCATTTTTATAATTACTTTTATTGTACATTTAATATTATTTATGTAAAGGTGTTTTTCTGTTTTTCTAAATTATTTCAGTTTGTTTCTCACTTGTATGTTTTTCCATCTATTTTATTTCAGATTGATTGTGAATAATAAATGTGCTTTTACTAGTTTTAGTTTTGCTTAATGATCTAATAAGCCAAATTTGCAACATACATAATGCCTTACCATGGTGACGATGTAAAAGGTCATGAAATAAAGGCGACTCCAGTGAGTGGTTTGTGATGTCACACCTTCCTGTAAAAAACAGGGATCAAAGGCATCATTAACTCACACCAATTACAGACAACCTATCATTTGCTATACAAGAGCTTCTGCTACAAATACACACTGCACAAACTCAGAGACGTCAGTAACACTCCACAATTTATATGCAACAGACACATAATGGTCTATGGCAGGTTGTTTTAACATATAATTGAACTATTTTCATGCTACTAGTACTTATTTTTAAATACTAGTATTTTTTCAGTAGTTACTATTTTTATTCTTTAGTTACTAATGCTTATTATTTATTTGCTAATACCCTTTTTATTTATACTAGTACTAATTCATTATTCATTCATTCATTTTCCTTCAGCTTAGTCCCTTTATTCATCAGGGGTCGCCACAGAGTAATGAACCGCCAATCGTTCCAGCATATGTTTTACACAGCGGATGCCCTTCCAGCTGCAACCCAGTACTGGAAAACATCCATACACACTCATTTACACTCATACATTACAGCCAATTTAGTTTATTCAATTCAACTATAGCGCATGTCTTTGAACTGTGAGGGAAACCAGAGCACCCAGAGGAAACCCACGTGAACACAGGGAGAACATGCAAACTCCACACAGAAATGCCAACTGGCCCAGCCAGGACTCGAACCAGCGACCTTCTTGCTGTGAGGCGTCAGTGCTAAACATTGAGCCACCGTGTCACACACTAATTCATTAAATCCTAGTATTTATTCATTAGATACTACTTCTTATTTAATACTATTCATTCATTCATTTTCTTTTCGGCTTAGTCCCTTTATTAATCTGGGGTCGCCACAGCGGAATGAACCGCCAACTTATCCAGCATATGTTTTACACAGCGGATGCCCTTCCAGCCGCAACCCATCACTGGGAAACATCCATACACACTCATACACTACGGACAATTTAGCTTACCCAATTCACCTATAGTGCATGTCTTTGGACTTGTGGGGGAAACCGGAGCACCCAGAGGAAACCCACGCGAACACGAGGAGAACAAGCAAACTCCACACAGAAATGCCAACTGACCCAGCCGAGGCTCGATATTTAATACTAGTACTTATAAAATAATAGAATAAATTATTAAATACATTCGATACTATTTTATGTACTTTTTATTAGATTCTAGTGCTTAATCTTTAGATATTAGTTCTAATTTTATTAGTGACTATTTTACTGTTAATAGTAACAAATTCATATGTTTTGCCATTGACTTCTATGAGGATCTGTCATTTGGATATCAACTATTCAGTTTTGACCAGTATGTATTCCATCTGTGAAAATAATATATTTTTATGTACTACTTGCAAATTATAATTTACTAGTAATTACTTTATTAGATGCTAGGACTTATTAATGGGACACTCAAACGTATTAAATAGATACAAATACTTATTGATTATTACTAGAACCTTTTTAATAGATACTTTGAGTTATTTATTAGGTACTAGTGCCTAATCCTTTGTAATTACTACTAGTAACAATTCTAGCTACTCACAACAAGTTTTGAATATATACTAGTATCTAAAAGGAAAGTATGAAAATACGGAAGTATGAAAATAGAAATTAGTGTAATTTGTAGATTAAATGTTAAAACACCTTGCATTAAACAGCAGGGGGCACCACATACACACAGCAACCAAACAAAATCAAGCAAAAACACACTTTTCTGAGGAACATCTGAAATTATTTGTTGACAGAACTGATGTACAAATGTGTTTACACTCACCATTGTGATGTACCAGTTGTTCACCACTGTCAGCTCAAAAAGAGTGACTGAAACATGACAGAGGGGAAAAAAACAGCATGTTCTATAAAATGTGAAATACTTACAAAATAAAATAAAATAAATCAAAACACTACAGTTTATACTGATGTACTAAGTGGGTGTGTATGATTGTGAGCACATACCAAAGCTGCTTAGGATGTTATTAAAGTTATTGAGATAGTAATATCCCTCTTCTAGTGTGGTCCGGTTGCCAACGGTCACATTTATCTGCCGATAGGAGGCCGCAACAGTGCTGTCACTTGGAGTAAGAGAGAAAAGACATTATTCATTATTTAGAGTGATTTCTTGTCCTTTCTGTAGTATGACAAAGTCCGATCATTATGTACTTTCATGTACATTCACCCTTTTCAAATATCTCTTTACAAATGTAAAATGTAAAAGATTCTCATTTCAAGGTGAACCATTATTTTATGTATTAAAAAAATAAATGTAGTAGTAAACCATGTTTAATTTCTAAATTGTATAAATGTAAGGTCATTTTAGTCAGTTCTACCCTTATGGTTCTTAAATGAACTTACTTGCAGCAGTTTGGATAAACAACATCAGCAAAAAACTCCATTCCAACGATGGCAAAAGAGTAATAGAAGATAATCAGAGTCAGACCTAGACTACAGACAGAGAAAGAGAGAGAGTGTTTTGAGTCAAGGGCCTCTATCTGTAAATAATGAGCTGAAACTGATTATTATTTTCATACCTGGCCATACGCGGGAACAGTTCAAACATCGTGTCCAGAACATTCCGATAGCGCTGTTTAATTTTAAACAACCTTAACAAGAATAAAGAACAAAATGATAAACTTTTGATAAAAAAGGATCATTTATGTTTACATCTACAGCTAAGAATATGGGACAAAATTAAGAACAACGTGCAAAAAGTTTGAAAGTTAGGTTTCACCATGTCAAATTTAAGACTTCTTAAGACCATTATGAATGAAATTTCAGACTTACAAAGAGCTAAAAGTTAAGGTGTTTTTTCTAATGGCCCAGTTTGTCCAGCGGAAAAGATTTGCATTTGCCTCATCAAAAAATTCTAATTAGTCATATCTTAGCCACATATTTGAAATATTTTTAGGGTTAGGGTTAAAAACATAACAAAACCTAGAATAAAAACCTAGTTGTATACATAACTTTTTTTTTCAACATAACTTTTCTTAAAATAAAACAAAATGCTTTAAAAACTATAATAAACTAAATGCAAAACAGTCTGTCCAGGTCAGTGTCCTCACCGCATATGGTCTATAAATACATGAAGAACATTTAAACAAATTGTTTTAAGGAAGATGATTAAACCATATTGGTAAATAGAGTTATAAATAGGGTGTTGGCCCGGCTAGGTAGCTTTACATGGAATATGTTGAAAAATTAAGACCCTTTTAAAATGATTTAAGACCTACAAGACAATATTTCAGTGAATTTAAGACTTTCTATGGCTTAAAATTTAAGACCCCGCGGACACTCTGATATATATTATTACGCCATTGAATGAATCTCAAATTTTTTATACAGTGGTAGAAATAAAATGTTCCAGAAACAAAATTTTAAATGAATGCCTAAATGCCACTCAAAAGACATCCAAACACACACAAAAAAGCTTCACACACCGGAGAAGCTGAAGAGGTCTCAACACCACAATGAAGTAGAACGGCTCCATGTCAAATGCCAGAGCAATCAGTCCCAGAAAGGCAAAGACTGTTACTGAGAAATCAAAGCTGCAAATACAAACAAATCGAGAGGTGAAGCCATTTGAATGTGTGTGTGTGTGTGTGTGTGTGTGTGTTAGTGCTTATAGGAAAGTGTGTGTCTGTTGTACCTACAGGTTCCACCCTGAGCTGAAATATGTGATGGGACCGAGGCCTGTGATCTTCAACAACACCTCAATTCCATAAACTTTACTCCACCGACACATAAGGAGGAGATAAATAATAAAAAAAAAAATGTCTTTTTAATATTTCAATGGAACCCACGGTTATTAAGACATTTACATTCAGAAAATTCACTGATGATTCAATTTTAGACAATTTCCTACTTGTGAGGAAAATAATGTAACTCCAGGGGACAACACGGGTCCATGAGATGCCATCTGTGGGAAGAGAAAAGAAGAAAAGAGTTCCCTGAGAGCCTAATTCAATTGGGTTCACACAGAGAAAACAGTTTCCTGTGATTACAAGCATCTCTGAATTGTGAATTGGTGGAATTATCTGGAACTGCAGCACAGCTGTTCCATTTCCCAAGCAGATCTTACTATTTAGCATGTTTGTCTCCACTAGGATCCAGATGCCATTGACAGCTACTACCAGATCTGTAACAGGTCAAGCATTGGAAAATAGATAGTAATATCAAACATACTGAAAAATTAGGTGGATAAAGTGCACTACTGTTGAAAGGTTTGGGTGTCAGTATGATTTTTTTTTTTAAACAAAATTACTGATTTATTGAGCATGAATGCATTTAGTTGATTAAACGTTGCAGTAAAGACGGTTATATAATTACAGTGATGTTACACTGATGTTAAAATTACACGCTAAAGATATTTACAAAAAAATCCATTAAAAACTGCTCATATAAGAATGATTTCTGAAGGTAATAAGTAATGGCTACTAAACTTTTTTTCTTCTTCACATGAATAAATAGCATTTTAAAACATAAAAATAGTTTACATTCTAATATTATTTGAATGATTATATAAAATTATTGCATCCTCATATAAATGAACAAATAATTTTTACATATAAATGTAAAAAAAATTTACTGACCCCAAAACTTTTGAACCGCACAGTCTATAATAATACTGAACAAATACTGATCATGTTAGTAACTAGTAAGTAACTGTTAGTAAGACATGTTAGGTATTTGAAGTATTTTGGAATTTAACTTACACATTGCATATTGAAAAGCTTTCGATTTCACAAGTAAATTGATTCCTGTTAAAAAAAGCATAATGATCATAAAACTTAAATAGTATAAAAGAAAATATGATGTCAACTATTCACAAAGGAATCTGGTCTTTGTAATTTAACTGAAAAATACTGAAACTAACGCAATACAATAAATTAATATAACAAGGAAGCCCTTAAGACCTTTGAAAATGAGCAATGCAGTGCGAGGAAGATCATCAAACCAGTGCTCTCCACTCCGTCGTGCCTGTAACACACACACACGCACGCACGCACGCACACACGCACACACACACACACAGACAGACAGACAGACAGACAGACAGACAGACAGACAGACAGACACAGAGCAGATGTTCAGGATCAGGAGGGTTTAACATACAGCTGGGGAGGATATTCATGTGACAGTGAGTGCAATCTGACCTTCCACTTCAGTCCGATCACTTCATAAAATTTATAGAAGTCCTGGAGACTAAAACATAACCACACATACACTTTCATCATCATCATCATCATCATCATCATCATCATCATTATCTGATCATGAGTGAGAGAGTGTTTTGAGTTTGCTGCCATATCAGCTTCCCTGGCTATTTCATGGACAACATTCTATAATAAAACATTTACAACAATAAAAAGACATCAACAACCATAAATAATACAGAATATAAGATACAAAATATAAATTATATATATAAAACTATAATAATAATACAAATTCTACCATACTCAACAGATAAAGTCTGATAAAATTAAAAAATAATTGCAAAAGTTTGTTATGTATATGGCAGTTAGGTTGCAATTGCAATATTGACATTTTGGCTACATCTCCTTTAATTAGATGTCTATGAGTGAGTATAATGTGTCCAATATGGTGCCTTGTATAAATAACCTCATCATGTCTTAAGTTAAAGAATAGTTTGATGTTTTTCATACTAAGGGACTGGATTTTGAAACGTTTATTTCAGCATCATCATCCTCTGCTCAAATAATGATAATAATGTGAGTGCATGCAGGTGTGTGTGAGTTTGTACTAGCTTTGGTGGTTTACAAGAACAGAAATGTGTATAAAAACATGGTAGTGACTTAGTTATACTCTATTAAGGTGGTTTATGAGGACATGCCTTGTGTCCTTGTAATTCAAAACCTTTAAAAATCATACTTAACGGGGTTTTATCACATTAAAATTTGACCACAGATTTCCCGTAAGGGTTGGGTTTAGGGGTAGGTCCATAAAATAAGTGTTTTTTACTGTATAAAATACATTACGTCTATGGAGAGTCCTCGTTAACCACTAATGCCAACATGTGGGGGTGTGTGTATACCTCAGCATGGTTGCGCCTGAATGGTTGAGGGCTTTGAAGGTGAGGAAACGATCACGTGCAGTCATTCGTGGATGATAAAATCGCATCAGTCCATCAAACTGTTTCAAAGACACACCATCTGGCCTCTAAATGAAAGAAGCAGAGGTAGATTGAACACATTCACTGACATAACACACAAGGCTTCAGTAAATGAGGAGATGGAGAACACTGTGAACTGTATAAATCGCACCTGTCGACTAACCAGCAGCTGGAAGGCATGCTCGATGGCGGATCGCTTATGTAGAAGCAGAGATTTGAACTTCATCTTCTCAACTCCATTAAACGTGTCAAAAACTACTGCTAGGAGCTGCGAGGCAAACAGTCAAAGCAAACTTACATCACCTTTACAATGTAGGGCTGTGCATTATGACGATATACAGTTGAAGTCAGAATTATTAGCCCTCCTGAATTATTAGCCCCTCTGTATATTTTTTTCCACAATTTCTGTTTAACGGAAAGTTAATTATAATAGTTTTAATAACTCATTTCTAATAACTGATTTCTTTTATCTTTGCCATGATGACAGTACATAATATTTTACTAGATTTTTTTAAGATACTAGTATTCAGCTTAAAGTGCAATTTAAAGGTTTAACTAGCTTAATTAGGTTAAAAAATATTGTTTAAGGGGGCTATTAATATTGACCTTAAAATGGTTTTTAAAAAAAAAATTAAAAACTGATAAAAATTAAAACAAATAAGACTTTCACCAGAAGAAAATATATTATAAGAAACACTGTGAAAATTTCCTTGCTCTGTTAAACATAATTTGGGAAATACCTAAAAAAAGAAAGAAAAAATTCACAGAAGGGATAATCATTTTGACTTCAACTGTATATCGTACGGACAAAATAAAAAGTCTATTGTTTCTTAATATGTTTTATCGCTTATTTCGTGGTGTCAGAAAATACACTGTTAATGGTGATACTTTTTCATAATTTCTATGAGTGATGCTACTAAATAATAAATATATTTTATTTAAAAAAGAATTATTATACGATATTTTTTATATTTATGTTGGACTTGGAATTGTTTTATATTTTATTAATATTTATTTAATATTTCTACATTTCGAATCAAACATTTGCCCTGAACTTCTAAATAATATGAGCAATATCAGTACATTTCTGAGTATATACTGATGTAAAAAGAAATAGTCCATTACACGTGGTCTATAAAGATAAACTATTAGTTAACTGAATTTACAGAAATGGTACTCTACCATGATATTTATCGTTATCAGGATATGAGATGACTTGTATTGTGATATGAGATTTTTGCTGTATTGCCCAGCCCTATTACAATGCATTATAAATATGATGCTGTTCGTTACTGACCAGATTCATGATGAAGTAGAGCTCGATGGATAGATACACGATGAAGAAAATGCATGACCAACGATTCTTCGAATACGCCGGCATCATCACATCTGGGAAACTAGTGAAGGGGGGAAATAAAATTGAAAAACTCATGTGCAAGTCTACTAAAGAGATTATAGCAAACAATGGCATGTTGATAACAGAGGATCTGAGCGATTCTCTAGTTCCCCTTCAGGGGCTTGAACTGATAAGATTCAAATGACTAGCTCAGTTACAGGAAGACATAAAACCACCCCACCGCAACTCAAGAGTGGTGTTATCTATATCAGGATGTGTGCACCAATGTTCATACTTACTTCGCAGTGGTCAGGAGGACGAACAGACTCACAATGCTGCTCTCCAGTGTGCTAAAATACTAGAGAAAAAAGGAAAATGAGTTCGTATGCAAGAAGGACAAAAGCATGAAATATAAGTTATAGCGTGTGATTGTAATGCACTGACATGGTCGGCTGTGTTTGCTGAGAATAAACAGAATCCCAGGATGGCAAAGATGACCATGAAGAAAAGCAACAGCAGAAGAATATCAATGAAGGGAGGAAGAGACTGAAATATCTGCCTCAAGTTTCTGAGGGAGGATACAAAGACAGATACTGTGTTGGAATATCACATTGTATTCAGTCAAGGATGTGCTTTATATCAACTTTCTTGTGATTAAGTGAATTTTCGGCACTAGTTTGGCATAAAAACATTAACGCGTGACCTTGAGTGGCTGGTTGCATACACAGTGGGGGAATTAGGTATTGAACATTTCATGTTTTTTTTCCTGGGAATAATATTTCTAAAGGAGCTGTTGACATGGAATTGAACCAGATTTTGGTAAAAACCTCAAACAATACAACAGTAAAATAAAACAAAACAAAAAAATCTGAAAAATTTGTTATGTGTAATAACAATGGAATGACACAAGGAGAAAGTACTGAACTACTGAAAAGTATTATAAAAAGGCTTTTTTTTTTGGTGTTTAAAGATGCCTCTCATATGGAAAATGAAGTTACATGCATTACTCAGGTGAGATTTTTTCACAGACTTCAACAGTTCAATCTTGATGGTTCTGTGGGTCTCGTCTATCAAATCTGATCTTTATTTTGTATTTTCTATTGGGTTCAAGTCAGGTGATTGCCTGGGCCATTCTACAGCTTGATTTTCTTTCTCTGAAACCATTTGAGAGTTTCCTTGGCTGTGTTTTGGATCATTGTCTTGCTGAAATGTCCACCCTGGTTTTATCTTTATCATCCTGATAATGTAGATGTTGGACTGAAGCAACTAATATTAATTTACAATGAGAAAGGGCAGGGAGTTGCTGAAGAACTACTGAGACATTTCAGCTGCTGTCTGGGCTTTCACTGCCTTTCTTCATGTGTTCAATACTTTTCCCCTGCATCATTTCATTTTATTACTCATAACTTAATTTGTAAACTAATTAGTTTTGTTTTCTTTGCATATATGGATTTCTTTGGTTGTTACCAACATCCAGTGAAAATTTCAGATCAACAGCACCTTTAGAACCATGTTTTGTGAGAAAAATGGTGACATGTTCAATACTTATTTTCCCCACTATATTTGACCACAACAACAGTACTATAATAAACATACCAATATATAGTAGATTTTCTTTTCTTTTTTTTACTGAAATATTTTTCCTATGTTTAATCAATTAAAAAATAATAATTAAACATAAGTATTACTATCAGTAATTTTGAAATCTGCATGCCTGCGAACAGCTCCACAGTAACGGCAGTCCACCAAAAATATTGGTCGCAGGGCTCTTGTGACGCGCAGGTGGGACGTCTGCCGGACTAAGACCACAATCGCCTCAATAAACTGAATAAACAGGACACTCGTCTGAAACGCACACAAAAAACAGAGAGGAAAACATCTGAACTATTAATATGTGTGCAACAAATCCATACACAAAGCCAAACATTTTGAAATAATTTTTAAAAAGCACAAACCTTCACCATGGTCCTCTTATGTCGTATAAATGTGTGAAAGCCAAGCCATCGGAGCTTCATACACAACTCAAAGGCCACCATTACCAATGCCAATAACTCCAGTGTTGCATGAACCTGCCAGGGAAAAAAAAACACTATATAGTATTCTTATAAAAGTACGTAATCTTGTTCATAATTGTGAGTGACAAGCATACACTGTAAAAAAGTATTTTTTTTTTTACTTAATTTTTTTGTCTTGTTTCTAGTCCAAATTTCAAAAGAATTCCTAAATCAAGAAGCATTTTCTAGACAAGCAAAAATATTGCCTTGTTTTAAGAAATAATGTGTCAAAATTAAGATTTTTTTATTTTTCCTTAAAACAAGCAAAATAATCTCCCAATGGGGTAAGCAAAATAATCTTGTTTTTTCTTTTGACATGAGATTATTTTGCTTACACCACTGGAAAATTATTTTGGTTGTTTTAAGAAAAATCAAAAAAAAAAAAAGAAAAAATGCTTCTTGATTTAAGTATTTTTTTATATTTGGACTAGAAACAAGACAAAACAAATCTAAGTAAGAAAAGCATTTTTTGCAGTGTATACAGTGAATCTTACACACAATTTACACAATACTTAAACATAAAAAAATAACATTAAACAAAGTCTCACATGCTCACTATTTTCTGATAAAAAATACAGTTTAAAAAACAGTAATATTGTAAAAAAAAAAAACTGCTTTTAAAATCTTATTTATTTCTGTGACATTCAAATAATCTTCAGTGTCACATGATCCATCAGAAATCATTCTAAGATGCTGATTTGGTGATCAAGAAATATTTCTTCTCAATGTTGAAAACAGCTGTTTAACATATCTATGAGGTAAAGAAACTCTATTTAAGATTCATTACTGAATAAAAAGTTTCAGCAATTTTCAGTAATATAAAATTTTAACAAATCTTGTGTAACACTGGCAAATTCTTTAATGTTGCTTTTGATCAATTTCATGCATCCTTGTTGAATAAAATAAATAATTTCTTTCAAAAGTAGGTACAGTTTCACAGAAACCAGGCCACTAGTAAACACATAGTTAAGTAGAAGTCACATACATAGACGTCCAGGCGGAGGAAGGGGACGGCAGGAGCCTCTGAGAGGGACAGAAGCATGAGTAACACCGCAGTCAGCAGCTCCACCACATAGAACAGATGACTGTGAGCGAACAGGTAGGCACTGAGCGCATGGGCACTTCGCGGATGAGTGAAAAACTTGTCATTATTCTCTCCCTCCTGAGGACAAACAAAAACAAATGAGCAGGAGAAAACTTTAATTAACCCTGAACTGAGTGTGTGTTGGTGATCATCTATTTTGCAGCTTCATTAAGATTGTAGCGGATTCAGAAGATGACCTGCAGGTATATTGCTGCTTCTTGGAAGTTCATTTCCCAGCTCTGCTGCAAAGAATTCTGGGCCCTGGGATCTGATGCTCCTGAGGCGGGGATGGGGACATTATTCATAACATCGTGATTTCCTGCTCCATCTGTGTAAAGATGGAAGGAAAATATTAAATGATTTCTCATTAGCAGTGTACAATAAGTCTCCAATAATAACTCATGATAAAAACTACAAAAGCTTTTATTAGGTGATGTTAATTTCTTATTTAATGCCTAATAACACATTAAAATCGATCGTAATCTGATTACAAGTCATAACTGTTTAATAACATTGAGTTAATAACTAATAAAAAAAAATTCTAATATTAACATAGTAACTAATAGTTCTGGCTTTTTCTCACTGTTGATTTTAATCCATTAACTATATAACATCCCATTTGAGTCTCATTAATTATATGTATCATTACAAATATATATATATATATGGGGCAGCACGGTGGCGCAGTGGGTAGCACAATCCCTCACAGCAAGAAGGTCGCTGGTTCGAGCCCCGGCTGGGTCAGTTGGCATTTCTGTGTGGAGTTTGCATGTTCTCCCCGTGTTCGTGTGGGTTTCCTCCGGGTGCTTCGGTTTCCCCCACAGTCCAAAAACATGTGGTACAGGTGAATTGGGTAAGCTAAATTGTCCGTAGTGTGTGTTTGTGTGTGTGTGTGAATGAGTGTGTATGGATGTTTCCCAGTGATGGGTTGCAGCTGGAAGGGCATCCACTGCGTAAAACATATGCTGGATAAGCTGGTGGTTCATTCCGCTGTGGCGACCCCAGATTAATAAAGAGACTAAGCTGAAAAGAAAATAATTGAATGAATATAAAGTTCAAAACATAAACATATTCAGTTTTTACTGCTCTGCACAGTAAATTTAATCTGTTTTTATCTCATATTAAAAACCAAAACCATTGAGACATTTGTTGTTCAACAGAAGAAAAGTCGTATACATTAGGTCTGAACAACAGGAGAATGAATCTGTGATGACAGCATTTAAATCTTAACCGTGTACTATCCGTTTAACATGTTACTTTACACTTTGATTGAGTGATCAATTCCAAAACGTGTCTGTAAAAAGTTTTAACATCTGCTCGGATAAGTTGTTAAATGTCTCTTTATCACATCCTCTATACTGTGGCTCTGGGTTTTGATTCCCCGGCTCAAGTGGCTTAGTTCACTGTTACAACTGTCAGTGCTTTTCAGTTCCGCTCGCATGCCTGCAGCGTCTCCCTCAGGATCGCAGTCTCTCTCTCTGATGACTCAAACTTTGATGTAGGGAACCGTGGCAGGCTCTTCTGCCAAAACTTTGCCTCCAGTGAAGTGACTGAAATGTCAAAAAAGAGCATTTGCAAAGGTATAAATGTAAGACAAAAGGTAGGGAACTCCCATTTTAAACCTAGATCAAGAGCGGCAGGATAAGGTCATGTAATTGCTCATGTGCTTTTTTTCCCACCCTTGCAGGATCCTTTTGCTTTTATCGGGCAAAGCCTCTGTGGCAGCGGTGTCATGTCGGAAAATGACTGGGAAGACAAACTCATTGCGGTGTGGATCGATGACACAGTGGCTGGTGGGAGGGGGTCATATGTCTCATAGCCGTGCTCTATGGACCCGATTATTACCCATAAATCTCGTGTTTTAATGGCTCGAACATTCTTGCTGATATCCTTGCGCTCCGGCAACTAAGATGCGATAAAATATTCTATTCTTGCTTTGTGTGAATAATGACCTTGAATGATGCTTTATGGTTTCCATGGAAACCCTGATTGTTCCCTTGATAGGAATCGTTCTCGTCGGCGAGCGCACTAGCAGAATTTGCTGTGAACACACTGATGAGTGACGGTCATGTGGTTCTGTTTCATATGTGTGCTTGGTTTTGTAAATGAAACTGGCATGCTGCTTTGTGCAAACTAAGATAATGTAGCTTCTGATTCTGGTTAACTTGATTAACCAACTTACTTTCTCTGAAAAGATTTTTTGAAGAAACCTTTTTGTGCATCCAGTGAAAGTCAGTTGGCTTCAGAACAACACTGTATCCCAATGTATTGGTTTTTATTAAACACTTTCAAAAAATAAAGATACAAACACTGTCACGGGGCTGATACCTTTTAAATAATATACTTTTTAGTTTTTAGGGAACTAATACATTCTAAATATTGCTGGGTTATTTCAAGCCAAATTCGGGTATCAAATACAAAAACAACCAAAACATTGGATAAAATTTGGAACATAAATTTAAACATGCTGTATGTACTTTTTAACTCTTCTAAATCATAAAAATACCATACTATGTCTGCAAATGTTTTAAAAAACATGCTACGTGAACTTATTTGTTTATCTGAAAACACAGTGAGTTTAATTTTAGTCTTGATGGCTGGAATGTTGGTGTCTTCAATCTGGCAACCTGCATATGTGTCATGTTGGAGCAGGTGGGGACGGGTGTAAAAAAAACAAAACAATTCTACATACTGCACCTTTAATTAAAAAAAAAAAAAATAATAAAAATAACCAATGCAGTTGGTTTTGTCCATATTTTACCCAAAAAAAAACCCAGCATGTGTTGTCTATATATGTCTATGGTTTTGGTTTTGCTAGTGAAACCTGCATGCCGCTTAGTGCAAACAGATAAAATAGCTTCTAATTCAGGTTAACCTAGTTTCAAACTTCTCAATGGTTTCTTTTTGCTCCCTTTTTTGTTCTTGTGTAATATTTTCTCTCCACTTCGGCAGGATCCTGGGGGTTAAACCTCTGAAATCTGAAAATATCCAGCCTGACGCATTGGCTTTAATCTGACAGCCTCTCCCCATATGTGTCACTGATAGATTTCTAAAGAATAAGGAGCTGCTGTGGCTATATCTCAAGCTTGTGTTGAGAGTGGAGAGGAGCACGTGGCAGGCTGGAGAATAGAACAGATTTGCTGACAGATCCAGAGGTGCCCATGCGTAACCGCACCCAGAGTGCTTGGCATCGCGAGTGGTAAATGGAAAAGGTCCAACATTATTCTGTGCTCACCTGCGTGATACCATGGCAGCCACCTCACAGACCTCTTTCTCTGCTCGGGTCACATCTGTTATGTGCACTGGGAGATTTCTATTAGAAACTGTGATTACTTTTTAGCTTTATTTATGATTTGACATTCCTTTAATTCTTTTTTTTTTTCAGATGCAGGAACATTGTTATATTGTTCAAAAAATATTTGGGGTTCAGCATTGTGGAATAAGTATGCTTGGCTAGCATTTGTTAACCAATCAGAATCAACCCTCCAACAAACGTCTAGTTTTACATTATTTAATGTATTAACAAACTAGGCAATGTCATTTTAACAGCATTTATTCACTTTTTTTTTTTTTAGTTTTAGCTAATGAAAGTACAATAATTTATTACTTCTTTGTGTTAGAGTGTATTAACTAACATTAGGAAATACAACTTTAGATTTTTTTCATGCACAGACAGACAGATAGAATTTCTTCTAGTTGTTGAATCACAATGGTTCCACAAAACGTTTCAGTGTATTGGTAGTAGGGATTTGATATAATTTGGCTGGATTTACATTACTGAAAATGAAAAGTTACATAAAATAAGATACAATGGATGGATGGACGGCTAGATAGATAGATAGATAGATAGATAGATAGATAGATAGATAGATAG
>CAIGQV010016645.1:13981461-14002603 GCA_903798115.1 Danio jaintianensis
TCCCCCATGACTTGAAAACCAAAATGTGATCTGAACCATGAGATTTGTGATCCGTTACACTACTATTATGTATACCATCATTGACACATTCATAAGCCTACTCAGCACATTTCAATAACTTACCAACAGGCTCAAGCTCTTTGTAGAATGAGGACGATTGTACTGGCCTGTCTTGTGTCAGTCCAGTGTCCATGTTGTCAAATGTACTACTAATATCCATGGCAGCCCCTGTGATTGGCCCCACGTCCCAGTAGTCAGAAAGAGAGCATGTCACCGGTCAAGCAGTTTTCAACACTGCAAGGATTAATTAGAAACCATGCACTCGCGCATCCAGGTTTCATAGTGCCAGCTACAGAAGCTGTGGTCAACAGTCTGAAAGCAGAACAGAATCCTGTGGCGATGCGCACAATTCCTCCAAGACAACACTGTTTACAATAAACTCAAGTCAAATCAGGCAAAACGCTCCTTGAAAACTGCACATCTGTCTCTGTGCCATCACACACTTATTTGAATGTAGCACAGAAACACTTTAACCAGTTGTTTATATTTTATCAAGAATGTCACAAATATAATAAATGAAACAAAATGTCTCCTCTGAGGGTGAAAATATGAGCAAATAAAATGTGTATACTTGTGAATACAACACAGTTGCTTCCCAAAACACAGTACTCAGTATTTAAAATATATTATGACAGAATCTCAAAAGCTTCATATTCCAAAAGGACTCCACCCAGGATTCTTCCCTGCTCTCAGTGATATAAAGGCAGGAAAGGCTACTGATAGTTCAGAGTTTACTGTGTAAGTGAATTTTCTAAATGCTGCTGTTTTTAACAACTGCCCTATTTTCAGCCATCCCCATCAGATCTCTGTAAGTGTCTCAGTCATAGCCTTCCTGTGGCACGTTATCTTCTGAAATTCAGTGTCCATTTTAGCACATTTCCTTCTCCAAGCTAAACATTGCAGCTCCTTTTTTAGATGGAGGACACTGCTGAACAAACTTGCTACGCAGAGAGCTTTATGTGCCTTCTTTTGAGGGAAGTAAAAAGTTTCAATTAATTTTTTTAATCTATACTTACCCTGGCTTTTCTGTGAACAATAACTATGGAATTAATCCACTGACACCCTTTTAAACCAACTGTCAGACCACAGCCTGGTAATTTAATACAGCACAGAGTAAATCACAAAGAGCTAAGAGCTGATTGTCTAAACTCAAGCTGACTGAATGAGTTACTTTATTGCCGATCATTCACTGACTCGCAGCTGTCCGTAAACAGCTCATGACAACAGCGCTGGTTTTGCTCTGATCAATACGTTCCTGGCAGAGCAAGAGCAAATGGGAGAAAGACAGGACTGATGGTGGGTTTCTTTTCGGGTCCAGTTCCAATCAGTTCCAATCAGTTTAGATCCAGATTTCCTTCAAATACTGGAAAACACAGGCAGACTGATGATCAGAGATCTAAAAAAGTACAGCATCTAAAATGTCTGAACAATCTTCCGTGTGACGAAGAAAATCATTTCGAGACAGCAGCTTGAGGAGGAATGAGGAAGTGAAGGCATCTGGTATTCACATCAACATTTTTTCTGCAAAAAATTAAAAGACAGCTGTCCAGGAACCTAAAAGACAGAGTGCATTCCAAAGTTGCTTTCTTCTTTCATTTACTTGGCAAAGAAAAGAAACCTCCCAAATCCACTCCAGAGAGTGCCAGTGTTTAGATCCTCAAAACATTCCCGCGTCCAGCTCTCAACACCAACTAGCAGTTTTGACACAGGGCCATGGGCTGTGTGTGTGCAGAATGAGAGTGGAGAGGGGGCCACAAACAGCACTGAATCTGCCATAAGGCTGACTCAGCGTTTTAACTCCTCTGTCTGTGTCTGTGTGATACGAGCCTGGTGTGCTGCTGTATTGGACACTTGAACACATGACTGTTGGGGTTGGGATACTTTCCTCTTAAAGTAACAGTACTATTTAGTGTTCTCCACCCCTCAAAAGAGCAGAAACAGTTGTTGAATCATATAATGGTTTATTTTATTTTCACCAAAATACAAAACCAAAAAATAACACTAGAGTGCAGCATCTTCCAAGTAATCATTAAAGGTGGCATTGGATGCACATTTCATTCATTCATTTTCTTTTCGGCTTAGTCCCTTTATTAATCAGGGGTCGCCACAGCAGAATGAACCACCAACTTATCCAGCATATGTTTTACGCAGCAGATGCCCTTCCAGCTGCAACCCATCACTGGGAAACACACATACACTCTCATTCACACATACACTACGGACAATTTAGCTTACCCAATTCACCTATAGCGCATGTCTTTGGACTTGTGGGGGAAACTGGAGCACCGAAGGAAACCCACACGAACACAGGGAGAACATGCAAACTCCACACAGAAGTGCCAACTGACCCAGCCAGGGCTCAAACCAGTGACCTTCTTGCTGTGAGGCGACACTGCGCCGCCCCTATGCTCATTTCACACAAACTGAAATGATTTTTTGAAGGTTTACTTTGGTTAAATTACTCAATGGTAGTGTAAATAACCCACCCCCACTGCTCCTCTCTGAAGTTGGATCACAAATGAATGGTCGAGATCTTGAGGTGACAAAACCAGCGCACAACACATTCAGTGCTTAGCAGAGCCTCAAGCTTCTGCTCACTCTTGTCTGTATTAGTGACATGATGGAGTATTTGAAGCTGAGATTGCGCCAAACCATCTCGGGCATCTCTGTTTAATTGCATATCATTTTCATTGCAGCCCGCCATTATCAGTGTAAAATGCATTCAAACAAAGTTTAAATATCTATACATATAGAAAGTAACAATGCTGGATTTAAATGCTCGACTGAAAAACATACTGTAATACCACACTGACACACACCTCACTGAAGGATGGTGATCTGATTCTAAACATAAGTGAACTGAAGCTGGCCTTTGCTAACTACAACCAAAGTAAACAAGAATTATTTATATATAAAATTACTAACATCTCTCAGACAAATTGTAGGCTCAGCTACATCATTTAAATGCAATTCTGATGCAAGTCCAGCTTCGTTATGCCTGAAAAGCAGTATAACTAAAAATGTTTAAAATACACACACACATAATTCTGAGACATTCTCTTCATGTCTAAAATTAAGCAATTTCACTGCCTCTTCTGAAGCTGGGATTGTGTGTAAGGACACATGTGACCCTCTACATTTAAACACAGAGCAGGCTGCATGCCTGGATCCCTTTATTGTTAAAATGGAGAAAAACTAAAGGCACATTTGGTAGCCGCTATGCTTTTTTTGCAGGGAGAAGTGAGACTGGAACGGAGTCCATAGATTGCTTGAAGGAGGGCACACTGCAAGAACTAGCTAGTGACATCACAAAATTATATCGGGTCAAATGATGGTCTACATTTACATTCAAAACGGTTTATAACAAATTGGCTGAGTGTTTTCTTTTCAACTTTTATGAAACCTAATTAACACAAAAAATATTCTGAAGCATTAAGGTGATTTTACAGTGACCGTTTATTGCCGCACTGAGGGTACATGAATAAAATAAAATGCTTTTACAACAACTGCTGTATAATTTGATACTAGGGGCCAAGGTGGACAAGAGCAGGCATCATTTAGAGCAAATTTAGAGTAAATTTAAAGAAACATCAACAGAATTGCAGTTTCCAGGAAAGCTTTGGATGAATATATTTAAAAAAGCAGCGCTACACATAATCAAATCAATCTGAACCAGTGCCTGTAAATGTTAAACCACAAAAAAAGACTATTTACATTTAAGGTCTACATGTGTCTGTGTTTATAAATACATTCTGTTTGTTAACGACCAATCAAAAACTGAACACTGTATGAAATGATTAGAAATGTAATGACTTCAGCAGAACATCCAAAAATGGAAAGCTGTTCAACAAAACAGAGTTGTGGATATGGATGTGTTTAATATTTGTGATGAAATGAATCAACAACATTTTATTTTTGATGACATTATAATTAAGTCTTGCATTTTCAAGTCACTCTACAACCAGATCTGCCACTGATGACAGACTTGGTTCACTCAGCTCAGCTTTACAAACCTCAAACTCCACCACTGATATCACTCTTCATTATAACACACACTAATGAAATTAAACTCACTCTCAGCAATTCCTCTGCATTACATAAATTTCCACATTTTTCTTCATTTCCAACATGAGAAAAGCTATCATAATCCCTGTTTACTAAAACCATCAGTGATGCCTAAGCAGAAGGGTTACAAATCATCTCCCATTGCATTAGCAATGTCAACAACACAGTCAGCAATGATAAAAAGGCTGGATTGCAGAGCCCTCTAGAGTCAGTGTCTGGAATACATGGCCATCTTTCATGCCCACGGTCGCTTGATGGAAGTCTTAATTAAAGAGACTGAGGGTTAAAATTCAGGTTTCAGTCCAGCAGGTCTTCTAGTATCTCAGCGAAGGCAACTAATCAACATTCCTCCTTTAGGGCTATCGCTGTTTCATTAACTGATAAGCTTGTGAAGGTTTTTAAAATAAAATAAAAAAACTGACAGAAATACCAGAGAACTGCAAAGGAATCTGTGGACTAGGCCTGTCACAATAATCAATATGTCGACTTATCGCACAACACATGGACATGACCTCAAACATTTTTAGTGATGCAATATATATCACCCATACATAAAAAAACAATTCTAGCAACATTTTAGCTGATTGTGCAACATCTCTATCGGAAGTGTCAGCAGTTAAACACTACAGTATTTATTATAAATTACTTTAGTATATTTTCATGTGGGTGTCTGACAACTGAAATTAGATCTGCCTCTGCCTCACAGCCTCTGTTACTTTTTTCCTTGCACTTTTTTGTTATCATTTATTATTATTTATTTAAGATATGCGTTTTCACATTCTGATTCCAATGCCTGATTCCAAATTGTTTAAATAACTATAATTAAATTAAACATTCTTAAAAATAAAATATTATCTGTTCTTTGGAAGAGTGTACTTGCATTGTGATGCTATTATATTGTCATTCTGGCATTATATAATGAGTGGACGATTCAGTGTTTTGTTTTTTTGATAATATATAAAATTGTTAACACTTTACATTAAGGATACATTTGTTAACATAACAAAGAATATTGGGCAGCATTTATTAGTCTTAATTCATGTTTATTTCTATATTTACTATTGCACTGATTTAATAATAAAGCTGTATTTGTTACATTAGTTTATGCACCATGAATTACATTAGACTAAAATATTACATGTATTGCTTTTAGGGCATGTTATCTATTAAATTAAACACTAGTGCACTAGTTGTTGTTGTTGTTTTTGGGGGGGTTGCACATAAAAGAAACATTTTGAAGAATGTTGTAAACAAGTAGAGGGGGAAATACTAAAAGTCAATAGCTACCAGTTTGCAACTATCTTCAATATATATATATTTTGTGTTCAACAAAAAAAACTCAAATAAGATTGGAAGTGGTGAATAAATGATGAAATAATTGTAATTTTTACATTAACTATTCTTTTTAACTTATGTTAACAAATGATACCTCATTGTAAAGTGTTACAAACATCTCTTAGGGCTAGCTGTATAATAATGTTAATATATGATACAATAATGCTGTAACTTTAATTTATTATTATTATGTTGTTAAATTCAGAGTTTTTTTTGCATATTTTTATTTGTTTATTAAAGTTTTATGGATAAATAAAGAAAAATAATCAAACATAAATACATCAAATCCTATCGTTATATGTTTATAACCATAGAGTAAACTGATGCATTCATTACACATCGCTTTCTAAATGTTGCTTGGATGCTACAGAATTCAATAAAATTGCTGACATTTTATTCTACTGACTGATTCAATTGCCCTATTTTTTTAAACAGTCAATCAAACCCTAATGGCATTATTCAGTTTTAATAGTCCTAATTGTGTGTAAAAAGCAATATATTTTAAGTTTAAATAAATACTTGACATCTTACGCAGTATCTGACAGCTCAGACTCAGATGTCAGATCAGTAGAAGGCGGCTGATGGGTAAAATCTGCACTGGCCTGCACAGCACACCACACAGTCCAGATCTACACCAGAGTCCTGCTCAGGTTTCCGCAGGTGCTGCTTTGAATGAGGTGTAAAAGGGGACAGATGTACTCACTCTCATCTTCCTCCAGCAGCCCGCTGCTCGCATCGTCCCAGGTCAGGATGAGGGGCACGTCGTCGTCCCCGTCTGCCATCCTGAAGAACTAAGACTTCGCGAGAGGACCGCAGTTTTAGGGGACACGGAGAGTCTCTGCGTTCAATAAAGTGACCTTTCACTGCTGCAGGGAAACTTTAACACTGCTCCGCTACATCACACGAGTTACGGAAAAGCGCGTTACTGTCCCCGAACACCAACGAGAACGAATTTATGATAAAAAGTGTTTTAAAATAACTTTAACGGCGCCTGTTAAACGAATCATGATTAAAACCGAACCGAGTCTGTCTGTTTACGTCATTGTCATCGGCTGATATTAAAACACTAACGAAAAGTCAAAGTATATGACGACTTTTCTTATCAATAAAAAACGCGTTTAAGTTTAAAAGGCAGAAAAATGCGATTTAATCGAGTTTCTAACATTATAAACAGAAGACCCGCCGCCAACAAGCGAAAGAATCTGCTGCTACGACTTTTTTACGACAGTGCCGTTTTTTGATAACAGAGGTAGAACAGCTGAAATGTCACAATAAAAGCCACGGGTGTGAAAATATTTATTTCATTTCAAATACAAATAAATTCTCTCATAGCATGGGGTTTATGAAACAAATGCCTGGAAGTTTCATAAGCACGCATATATTAAGTAGATCACAAGGGAGATTTCTTATTTTGTTCTTTGCTGGACTGAAAAGTCTGAACGGAGGGCTAAAGATCAGAATGTCTTGCCAACGGTTGTCACAGCAACTGGTATAAATAACAACAGTTTGTGCTTGACCGTAAGGACAGATAGTTTTCTACCAGCAAGAATAATAACACGGTAATGTATGGAATGTCCAGGAAGAGCAGAATAATTATATTTCCATGCTGCTGTTGTCATTTTAACATTTAACTAAGTTTTAAAAACAAAACATAGCATTCCCCTAATATTCGTATATGGGTCCCTATTATTATTATTTTATTTTGGGGGAAACCAAATAAGAGTTTTCTGGGAATGTTCTCTTTAGCTTCTTTTTTGGTATCCAAAAACTAACACAAAGAGTAGCAGGGATGTTTTTTAAAGCAGTCTAAAAGAGAATGTTCTGGGAACAGTCTCTAAACCGTAAGGGGACCTTCTATTTACATTATAAAGAAAACGTTCCTGGCTAACAAACAAAGAGTGTTCTGGGAACCAAAAGTCTAAATTCCCTGAACATTCTGGGGACCAACAATTGTTACCTAAGATTATCACAATCTGGTTTTAAATGTTTGTAAAATCTTTGTTTTATAAATGATGCTTATTTGATGCCTGAATATGATCTTAATAATATATTTTATTCAAAGTAACCTGTAATGATGGACTTGGATGCTGCCACCATTCCAAACAAAACTAACACAGATTCCTCAAAGACCATCAACCCGTCCAGGAAGGTTCTATCATCTCGGGAAGCAAAGCTCATATTGGGGGTACTAGATGAGTGCATTTATCAGATGGAGACAGCTTCGCTTCTACCCACTTTGCTGAACTCTCCAGAAGCACTTTCCCCAAGCCTGGGAGAGGAGGTGGTGAAGGCCCTGAAAGAGCACCAGAAGCTTGAGGAAAAGTACCAATCTATAGCTCTTGATGGAAGTCCTGATCAAAATGAACTGCAGGAAGAACAAGCAAAATCAGTTCAGGACTCCTTTCGTAAGATCATCCGGCTGCTTAGGGCTACTCCAACCACAAAGGTGGTACTAAAACGTGGAGAACCAAAAACAACAGGAGAGATGGGGTCTCAGAAGATTAGAAATGGCCTATGCAAATTGAGGGAGGTTGTTTTGGAGAGGCTGCTCACATCCCCTGCGAAGGAGAGAGAACGCAGAGAGATGATGCTGGAGGTCAGTCAACGTCACTCCTCCAACCAGAAGCTCATAGACTCACTGGAAAAAGAGGTTGCTACAGCAACTAAAAACAAGGATTCGGAGGTGAGAAGCAAAAAACATCATCCAACATCACCTACCATTTCTTTTTTTCTTATTCTGTTGGTTGCCCACTCCTATTCAGATCTCCACATTGAATAATAGAGTGCACCAGTTGAGGCGTTCACTGCATCAGATGGGAAAAGGTTTGGAGGAGTTTGTGGTGCGAACTCAACAGGATGCTGAGAAACAGAGTCAATCAGACAAGAAGACGTCAGACGGGAAGAGAGCTCGTATGCAGCAGGAGGCCAGTCAACTGAGAACTCAGCTCAATAATGCCATCACAGCCAGCAGAGAGAGAGAACAGGATCTACGAAAGGTGTGCACATCCAAGTGTCATTCAGCTAATGATATATGCATGGTTTTGTTCTGAATGTTGCTGGATTTGCTTTGCAGAAAAAATACAAGGAGGAAACAGAGATAGAGAACTTGATCCAGAAATATGATGCTGAAATAGGAGAGAAACAGGTAGGTGTTAATGTGGCGTGACCTTTACTGATGTTTGCAGTGTCCGTTTTAAATGTATTTGCAGATACTGGTTCGTAAGTTTGGAGTCAATAAAATTCCCTGATTTTCACTGACTAAAAAGCTGAATTTCCATTACCTATAATTAGGGCTGAGAATTTGTGGAGAATTTTGTAAAAAATCTGCGGATTTATGTGGAATGATTTTGGGAGTATCATAACTAAAAACCTAATATATGATATAAAAAATAATACCTTTTAAACTTTTATTTAATGTTTACAATGCAAATCCAATTAGATCCACTTATTTGGTAAACAAAGCAAGTATCTCATATAATATATCTACTAAAAGACTGAAAATATTATGTTACAATCTGTATTATAAATAAATCAAATTAACTTTTTTATAGTATTCAATAATATTACTGAAATTAATTTAAAAACGGAATAAATATAAATTAACACATTTACACAAATGAATAAATAGACTCAATGATGGGCTAAAAATCTGTGGATTTCTGCCCGCGCAGATTCCGTGTGGACCTATCTATAATCAATAGAAAAAAAGGCAGCTTTTATGTTGAGAGCAGTCCCTATAAAATGCTATAGAATGTGCTCATCCAGTGTGAAATACCTACTAAGCAGACAAAAACAGTCACAAGAGGTACATGTGGGAAAGGAATAAAATGGCAATGAAAAATAGCATAACCATAACGATAGGCAACACACACGAAACAACATATGGTGTCGAAAAAATATTTTGATAAATGGGAAGTAAAATTTAAAATGACAACAAAAATCTCTGATATTCCATGATCTGGACACAATAATTAAATAAAAATCCATGATCCGTTGGAACCCTGTTATTTGCTGTTCAAAAGAGACAGGTAAGTCTATTTCACTGTATGTTATTAAAACAATTATGTTGTATCTTCAAGAATATTGAACAAGTTGTCAGCTGCAATATTAACAGTAATAATAAATGAGCACCATCACAGCACATTAAAATGAATTGTGAAGGATCATGTTGCACTAAGGAACGGAGTAATGGCTGCTGATAATTTAGCTTTGCCATTATAAAAAAAACAAAAACATACAATTCTAATAAAAAAGGCAATCAATAAAAAATGTTAATAGTATTTCTACTTCTTAATATAATTTATTTAGTGTTTTTAATCAAATAAATATAGGCTTGGTGAGCATAAGAGACTTTCAAAAATGTACAAAAATCTCAATATGCAATTAGACTCTCAATCTGTCTTCTGTTGATGCAAACAATAACATACTGACAAAACACCTTCTAGTCATCACTTCTTATTTCCTCATTATACCTCTTAATAATGTGTGTTTATTTGCATGTGTGTGTTCAGACAGAGTTGGAGGAAATGACACGCATGCATGACGAAGATCAAATGGAGCTGACAGAGCTGGAGAAGCTTTTTGACACTCTGGACCTGGAGTACTCGCAGATAATGGAGGAGCGACAGGAGGCTCAGGAGCTGAGAGAACAGCAGGAAAAAGAGAGGCAGATACAGAGTCAAGCTTCCACTGTCATTCAGGCCTACTGGAGGGGATTTTGTGTGCGCAAGGCCAAGAAGGCCAGCGCTAAGCCCAAGAAAGGAAAGAAAGGAAAGGGGAAAAAAGGGAAGTGAAAAAGAACAAGAGACAAAAGACGAGTGCAAGACAATCATCATTGTTACATTTATGTTATTAGATACCTAAAATGAATAAAGACAGCTGTGACAGTGAGTTTCTTGCAGCATTCATGTGTATACATTCACACTACAATTTGCCCATATTTGCCCTATATGAAATGCCAAGTCATACCGCACTTACAGCCAGGGACAAATGTGGACCATCTCCAGAGTACAGCACGTCACTTCTCAGACATTCTACCAGCGACAAGCTCTGATTCAGCATGCTCGATTGGCAAAAACAAGCTCTGACTGATGCCAGCAGACACCAACAGGGGCAACACACTCACTCTACAATATACAGAGAAGTGTCTGCCATCTGTCGGTTCAGTGAGAATTGAGCTTAAGGGAGTCAATACTACACTTGGCAAAAATCAGAGACAGTCTGCAGAATTTTGGGCAGTCAATTTTACAGAAAAACACAGGCTGCTGCATACATACAGTTTTAGAAGTGGCAACAGCATTTAAATATGGGAGTCAATTTAAATGATCATTCTGTGTGTGTATGGAATACAAATCCAAAAATTGCGATGCTTAAAGGGCTAGTTTCCACAAAAATGAAAATTCTGTTTTTAATTACTCACCCTCATGTCGTTCCAAACCCCTGAGACTTTCAGTCATCTTTGGAACACACAAATTAAGATGTTTTATTCAAATTTGAGAGCTTTTTCTCTCATTCACCATATACAGCAACAAGATAACATTTAAAGTCCAGCAAAAAAAAAAAAAGTCAAAACATTTCTTGTGACTTTCTAAGAACATTTTTGTTCACAAAAATAAAACTATAAAAATTACTGTGTTTGACGTCTTCTCGCGTGTCAGTGCAGAGTGTGGGTTTTAGGTTATCTGCAGGTTTCTAAGAGTTATATTTAAGACTTTTAAAGACCGTTTTAATACCATACAGAATGGAATTTAGGACCAAATTTATAGTATAATTTTATAGTACCAAATTTGCAAAAAAAATGCACATAACCAATTAATTACTATCTGAGCATTTATTTTATTGGGTTTCGCCTATTTCGTTCTGGGTGACAAATAGACCTAGGTCGGTTGGTTCGATTTCATTTTTAACACTTTTGAAACGGCCTTATCTTTATACTACTGAATGTAAGACTTCTTTAAGGATCTGCGGATATCCTGGTGTTTACTAGGGGCAATACGAGGTATTGTCATTAGTGTCAGCAGTGTGATACACAAGCATTGTATTGCCTATAGTAAATGCGCACCCTGATCTGACACGGAAGACATAGGCAAAGTCATTTTTACAGGGTTTTTTTTGTGCACAAAAGTGTTTTTGGAGCTTTGCATGATTACAGTTGAACCACTGAAGTCACATGTATTTTTGATTCCTTTTCTGGATTTCTGAATGTTTCGGGACCCTTGCTGTCCATGGAGTGCCAGAGAGCTCTTGGATTTCACCTAAAATTTTGGAATTTGTGTTCCAAAAATGAACGAAGCTCTTAGGGGATTGGAATGACATGAGCATGAGTAATAACAGAATTTTTATTTTTGGTTGAACTAACCCTTTAACAGTGTGTTAACTATAGAATTATTCTTGGCATCTAATATTACAATGACTAAACCCTTGACATGGTCATTGAGTTTAATTAGTGTGGTGTATTTCAGTCGTAGAAACATTACATCTGCATTTAAAAACTGAAACATGCTGCCTATGCAGGAAGGCACAAAGACTTCTGAAACCAGTTTCATATTATTTGAAATTAAAAGGGAAGATAATTTTGAATAATTCTTTTTAATTTCCATACATTCTCGCTGCTGTCCCTCCCACCACAGTGCACCATTTTGTCACACGTGTGGTCAGTGATGATTTTTTTTAGCTCATGCCTATCTGAACATTTTCACTGGATATAGATGTTCAAAGCTTGAAGCTTAATCATCAATGCCATTCTCTTCAGTTCGATTTGGCATAATGTTGAATTTTAGATCATCATCTATAGCTTCCATAAGCTGAAAATATTTCTGAATCTGAAAGGAAAATAACCAAAAATTTGCTATTTACCAAAGTATTTGTTGCAATAAGAACAACAAAAAAACATCAGCTAACATTTTAGACCAATTTTACTTTGCTTATCAACAACATATACTAATTTTTATATCAACAACAAATATTTGTTTATTCATGGTAGCCAAATATTGAATTAACCCTTGGTAAATTGAATTATTTACCATTTCCAACTGCTTTAAGGTGTCCTCTGTGTGCTCAGAGACCCTCCTGATGTAATGTGTGATGATTGTTTGATAAATGTTACGAATTGTGGTCTTCAGCTGAGCAAATTCTAGCATCTCTTTTGCAGCTGTAGTTTGGAAGTGCTTCAGTTTTAGCTCCTGTAAAACAAATAAATAGTCTTTAATTTTGTAAAACCGAACTGTACAGATAACAGAGGTGCCACAGTTATATCTGTGTCTTTTTGTAAATGCACATTAAGGGGAAAGTTTACCCAAAGATGACAATTCTGTCATCATTTACTCATCCTCAATTTATTCCATACATTTCATTCATTCATTCATTCATTCACTTTCTTTTCAGCTTAGTCCCTTTATTAATCCGGGGTCGCCACAGCAGAATGAACCGCCACCTTATCCAGCATATGTTTTACCCAGCGGATGCCCTTCCAGCTGCAACTCAGTACTGGGAAACATCCATACACTCATTCATTCACACACATACACTATGGACAATTTAGCTTACCTAATTCACCTATACCGCATGACTGTGGGGGAAACCGGAGCACCCGGAGGAAACCCACGCGAACACAGGGAGAACATGCAAACTCCACACAGAAATGCCAACTGACCCAACCAAGGCTCGAACCAGCGACCTTCTTGCTGTGAGGCGACAGCGCTACCCACTGTGCCACCGCACCACCCCATACATTTCATGGTAAAACAATTTTTACAAATTTTTTTTGTGTGTTCGACAAAAAAAAAGAAACTTAAACAAGTTTGTAAAAAGTGGAGAGTGAGTAAATGATGACATAATTAGCATTTCTGGTTGAACTATCCCTTTAATACACCCACCCTCTCTGAGCTGGTAAATGTGTGCGTGCGTGTATGTTTTTACCCATTTGTATGCTTCTAAGCGAATGCTGTCTAGCTGTGTCTGCAGCTGGTGCAGTTGGTTGTTATAGTGCAGAATAACAGTTCGCTGTTTATTTATGTATTGCATCAGTTCCAGCTTTGTTCTCTCTCTCTTCTTCTCCAAAACTGTCTGATTTTCTAGAAGTTCCTTGTTGATGGACTGCAGTGCTTGAATACGGTCTATGACTTGGCAAGGGTTTTCAAACTCAAATGTCAGAAAAAGAGAGGACAAAAAGACAGAAAAAGATGGAGAGTTATGAGAGTTAATAATGTTACAAAATGAGATTAAAACAAACAAAAAAACACTGAATATCCTTAAGCAAATATTTAAAGTTACAGAAACTAAAAACAGACAGAATAAGACTGATTCAAACATTAATTCACATTTAAAATCCGACTGATGACAAATTAAAATCTGATGTTCTATAGAGAATGGGAATGGGCACACTGTAAACCAATGCAAATCACAGAAAAATTCTTCTGAAATACATCTTACAAACACTCAGAATAAAATAGACTAATGTGTAGTTACCTTTATAAATGCTCTTTGTGTGTCTGACAAGCTGAAAATATGAATTCCATAATATTCTGTCTCCAGTGCTAAAGTGTAGCTAAATAAGCCGAGCACAGATGCAGAGGAAGCAGATCGATTAAATGAACTAGCTTATCAATATGTGGCAGGGTTTCATTTCCATGTATGATATTCATTTTTATTTGTAGTTTGAGAGCTTATAGTTTATTGCAAATAAGTGTATATATGATACAATAAACCTAAATAGATTAATGGGATCCAGCTTCCCATGTCCCAAATTTCCAGAATGCATTGCTCTGTAATGAAACATTCCCATTCTCTATAGAACTTTGCTATTCAAAGCTAACCCTCTTTGCCCTGTACAGTGTTTAATTCAGATAACTGCCCACTCTGAAAGTGCAGAAAATCTCAACCTTCAGCTAAGCAAGTCCAGGGAAACAGCTTGACAGACGTCAACAACAAATACAAACTACCTTTCTGGACATTTTTGCAGCTCTCTCAAGGAACTCTTGGTAGCATTTGGCTTTTCCGACACGTTCTTCCAGCAGTTCTTTTCGTGCCAGCAGGACATCATTCTCTGTCTTTAGCTTCTGAATCTCCAGTTCTTTCAGTCTGGTTTGAGCTCTCTCTGCCTCTGCTTTCTTTATGGCACGTAACCGTCTGGCATCATTTTCCTTGTATGAAGAGAAAGACATTAAAGTAGTATTAAACACCAAGTCAGTAAACACATTATCCACTGATAGATGCAGTTGTTACAGAACGTCGCCTTGCTTGCAAAAACTTGTTATATTGCAGTAAGGAATTCTTCAGTTTCTCCTCTTCCTTTTTAATGTTCTCTTCTCTCGCTCTTAAACTCTCCCGTTTCATCTGCGTCTCCTGACAATAGATAGAGCATAAAAAAAACATTACGTTGATTTAAAATGTAAGCGCTAAAATGTAAATAATTATTTTCTTTCATATTCTACCTCTTTCTGGGCTTCCAGTGATCTGCTCACGCACGCGCTCTCCTCGCGCGCCTCCAGAAGTTGCATTGCGGTTGTTTTCATATCCGTCAAACCTTCATGTTCGGCCTTATTTCTAAATTTGAGCAGGTTTGAACAATCTCTGAGAACATGAAATTAACTCTAAAACATCTATATCCGCTCAAACTAAGCTTAGACTACAGTTAATTGCACTTCAATTACACTAAACCTCATCCAACAGCACATTATTGATTCTACAAAAGCTCGACTTGGAGTGTAATAAATCATATTTACTTACAACGAGAGTCGTTCTTGGAAAACTAACCGAAAATAATCCTCCAAATTCATCTTTTTAGCCCTACAAAAGTTCAGTACAGCGTGAACACACTTTCTGCGCGTGTCGTTTCCACAGCAACAAGATGGTGAAGTGTTGTTCTCTGTTGCCCTCCAGTGGCAGATTAGTTCTCAGTTCCATTTCTCAAAACGCTGAAGACTGCTGCCCTGTTCTACGTTGTTGCCTGAATAAAAATATTTCACGTTGTAATTAAAATCTATAGGCATTTTTTCCAAACCCAGACATTTGTAAAACTATACACAAAGGGCTGAAAAAAAGTATTTAGTCTATTGTGGTGTTATTGATAAATAATGCTCTTTTAGGGTTTAATAAAATCGTGGCATTTATTAATGATGTTAATGAGTGAATAAGTTTAATAATATATTTCAAACATTGCTACTGCATTATTAGTATTTCATCATCATCGTCGTCGTCATCATCATTATTAGCCTATATTAGGCTATATAGCCTTTTTCAAATCGGTGACGTGAATATTATTATTTTTATTTTATTTTTATATACATTATATCTTCTTATATCTATATATTATTCATTTCCTATGCAGCATTATGGCGCTTAAAAAGAAATAACAATAATAACAAACAAAAAAAATACTTATAACGGTATAATACAGGGTATTAGCTAATTTTACGGACATTAACCGTAAAACCCCCCCCCCAATACAATTTAAGTACAAAACACAGCTTACAAAAATAAAAATTCCTTCATATCAGTGGAGCACATTGTGCCATAAAGCCTACTTTTACGGATTCTTTTTCAAGAGTGGTAAACATTTATGAGACATTTACAAACCAGTTAGATGTCTTCTTCCCCTAATGCACTTTGTTGTCTACATCATTAGAATTTAATTCATATTTTTATTGCTATTTAATGAATAATTCGACTGGAATAACAATGTGTGGACACGAAAAGAGACGTTTTAAAGATGCCTAATGGACCTGATAAGATAAATTCAAACATGTTAAGTGTTTTTATGTGTTTTTTATTCCTATTGTTTTCGTGCGTGTGTCCAGACCTTCATTTATTTTTCATAAACATGATTCTGTCTCCTGTCACCTTCTCACCTAATGCATTAAGGCCATGAAGGCTCCTGTTGTCCTGGTGTGGAATTAGAAAAATGATTTTTAACACCCATGTAAATGTCTAAAGCTAAAAAGAAATGACTCTTAGCTACTATTTTTCTATCTCAAAAGACATTTATTTCTTTTATATCTGCCTCATGCTTCAGCTTAAAAACACACACACATTAAACTAAAATCATTTTTGCCTGACATTAATTGTCTTATGAGAAATAGCAATAAATTTGACTTTTTAACACATTTTTAATCATTTTAATTCTTTGTTGTTTTTATTATACTTATTGGGTGTTTATTTTATGATTCTTTTAATCTTCTTATTTATTTAAAGCACTTTGGATTACCACTGTGTATGAAATGTGCTATATAAATAAACGTGCCTTTTTAATTAAAATTGAAATGTATTATTATTATTCATTTTGGGGTGAACTATTGAGTTAAGCTATTTTTTTCTTTGTGTGTGCAACATGAATCGCATATATAGTCTTTATTTGAAGTTATAGAACTAAATTTGACTTTTAAATTGAGATTTTTATTTAAAAGCGTCCTCAAAATTATGGGCTTTACTGAACGGTCAGCAGTGATACAAACATTGACCTTCACTATAAATCTGCTCCTATGTAAACTGAATCTCCATGTCTGACCTCAAATCTCAAAAGAAAGAAAGAAAAAAAAACCCTTAAAGAAGTGGAACCCCACATATCAGCATGCTTTTCAGTAAATGTAGATGGCATCAGTTCAGTGTTTGTCTCTCTATTGTGTTCACACATGATTGAACACTGAACAAGCTGAGGCGAAATTCATTATTCAGGAGCAGAAAAGCCACTCAGTGTTCAGGATGATGTTTACCGGCGCTCAGCGTTTGTGAGAAGTGATCAGACACTCAGCTGTCTTGCTGAGCTGGGGTCAGGGAGCATTTGTTTGTTTGTTTGATTGTTGTAGTGCATCGTTTAGTGTGGCGAATCGTGGGCTTGCTGATGGGGGGTAAACAAAATCGAACAAGAATTCTTGAGTGAGGTGGAGAGAGAGAGAAAAAGCGAGAACTACAGGTGATGCAGGCCTTGAATTGAAATTATAATTCAGGCAAAAACATAAATTCTGTGTTCATAAATTATTCTATTATGGTGAAGTTGAGTAAATAAAACTACACTAGATTAATTAGGATTTCTATTTTTGAAATAGGTTTATTGTGCTCACCAATAATTTGTTTGTTTAATAAAAATAGCTGAAAATAATATTGTAACAATTTAATTATAACATTATAATAATATTATAAATATCATTATATATATATATATTTTTTTTTTTTTTTACAATCTATAACAACTGTTAAACAATTTTTTCATCTTTTTTAAAATAATTTATTCCTGTAATGCATTGTATCTATCACTCCAGTCTTCAAATTTCACTGATGACAATGCTGATTTGCTTAAAAAAATATGATCAATGTTGAAATATGTTTTGCTGCTTTCAATTTTGTGGACATTAGTGATTAGTAACGTTAAGTAAGTTGAATCCCTTTATTCAGAATAGACACATTAAACTGGAAAGTGACAGTAAAGACATTTATAATAACATTTTATTTTTAGCATTTATTGCTCTCTTGAACTTTCTATTTATAAAAGATAAAATATATTAAAGATAAAGATATTAACGATGATTTCACATATTTTATATATTAAATATTAAGGACTTTTAAATTAATAATATTCTACAATTCTTTGTATTATTTAGATTAATTTTTTTAAATGATAGTCCTCATTATTTCTGAATCCTTAAATAAACAGAGCTTTGGTAGAGCATAAGACACCTTTTTAAAAATCAAAAAAATATATTACAAAAATTAATTATTCATACATTTTGAGCAGTAGTGCATAAACATATTAGCTATGTAATATGGATTTAAATATGTGACCCTGCATGGACCACAAAACCAGTATTTTGTTGTATGGGTATTTTTTTATATATTAAATATTAAGGACTTTTAAATTAATAATATTCTACAATTCTTTGTATTATTTAGATTAATTTTTTTAAATGATAGTCCTCATTATTTCTGAATCCTTAAATAAACAGAGCTTTGGTAGAGCATAAGACACCTTTTTAAAAATCAAAAAAAATATATTACAAAAATTAATTATTCATACATTTTGAGCAGTAGTGCATAAACATATTAGCTATGTAATATGGATTTAAATATGTGACCCTGCATGGACCACAAAACCAGTATTTTGTTGTATGGGTATTTTTGGCAATAGCTTTTAAGTGATGTATAAATCTCAGTTGCAATAAATAAGTAAATAAATAGATAAATACTTTCATGGTTTTGTGGTCCAGGGTCAAATTTGAAAAATCTACATTAACCCACATCTCTGTTTTATTGTTTTTGCCTTTTTTTTGTTTGTTTTTTGAGTGTGTGAAGCATAAATTTGTCAAAATAAATTGTATTTGTATTGAAATTTATATGTATCGCACTCATTTTCTTTAATAAATCTATTTTACACTATAAATAGCTCCTCTCAGGACCTTCAGGACAAAAAATGTCCACATTAAAACTGCAATACTTCATGCCAGTGTCATCTCAGCAAGACAATATTCTTTGTTAACATACCATTTTGTATGTAAGACTGTAAAACTGTAACAATGTTTTAACAATTTTTAAGCATAAATTGTGTAAAGCCTTGGCACATTTTATTCATGTTTGGCCTGGGGAGCCAAATACTCCCTTTTCCCTCCATGCAGTATCCTGCTTTAAGGACTACTACAGGCCTAATGAATTAAAATGATGTAATTATAATTCTCTGTGTGTGTAATCTACAGCTAACATGCAGACGTATGTATAATATCATCACGAAAGAAAGAAAAAGAAAGAAATGTTTTTGATCCGATTATGAAACAGTCACTCAAAAACAATATTCTTTTTGAGGTCAAGCAGGAGGCCAAACATCTCATTTGGCTTGAACCATATTCAAGCAGACACAAAAGATGTAAGGAGGCATTTTAAAAAAGGTTCAGATTAGTGAAACAAGTGTTTGTGAAAGGTCAAGCTGTGGACATTAGGTCTCTCTCTCACACACACACACACATACACATGCGCACAGACGCTGCATGGCCGGCGGTGCCACTCGTGGTTAGTGATATCATTATGGCAGTTTTGCGTGGAGGGATCAGGCCTGTGTGGCTAATGGAGAGTGACAGTGGCTCCTCGCTGCCGAAACACACTGCCCCAGAACATTTGGAGGTGGGGAGCCCCATTCACCCACACATCGCCAGTGTGCCGCACGCCATTAGCTCAGCCCAACCCATTCCTCAGTCTTGTTTGCATTATTGTACACTATAGTGATCAATGTATATAATCAAATGCAGTAATGAGAGTTAAAAAAAAGATTTTTAAGAGAAGCATTATCACACTCATTTTTGCTGCTTGTTCAAATTACTTATTTAAAGTGAGCTCAAACAACACAACTCTTGCAAATTTTGGGGGGGACAATTGAATTGTTTTCTGTTCAATTCATTTAATCATTAATAGTTAACTTAATCGATTTGACTTGGGACAACATGAATGAATTGTGTGGAACCCTGCATTTTTTTTTTTTTACAAATGTTTGTAGGCTTAAAGGGAAAGTACGCTAAAATGCAAAATTTACTCTCTTTTTATTGACCCCTGTGTGGTTCCAATTTTTTATGAGTTTTTTTTCTCAATACAAAAAAAATAATAATTTGAGGTATATTGGAAATCGATAGTCACTGGCATTGATGGTATAGGACAACCCACATTAAAAAATATTATAGCAACTTATAGTAAACACTACATTGTTTTTAAACCATACTACAGTAAAGTAATTGAATTAATCTGTTGTGGTAATTCTACAGCTGCTGTGAAAATGCAACTAATAGAAATATAGAAATAGTTATAGTAGTATAAACAAATTACACTACATTTTTATAACTACAGGGTATATTATACTACAATACACCATAGTTTACTGCAGTAAAAACTAAAGTATACAGTACTTATTACAATTTATCAGTTAATACTACAATATACCGCATCTTTAATTAACAAAGTGTTGTAAATACTATTATATATATACCAAAATAGCACAACATTTTGGTATTTACTATGAGTTACTATATTACTTCAAACATTCGTATTTAACAATGAATATTTATTGTAAAGCTGACACAAACAGCACGAAATAAAATTATATTAAATGAAAATTTAAATAAAATAAAATATCTACAGGCACAGTTTGGTCTCAATAAACTGGTAAAGGTTCTTTAGGTCTTTAGGGAAAACAATTATGAATACATAACATTAGCTATAAGCTGCACTCCTACTATGGTATTTACTATAAATTACTATTTTGGAAAATACAATAGAAGTTTCCAACATTTTATAAAATATTTTCAACAGAAGAAAGAAAGTCAAAGTGGTTTGGAACAAGTGAAGGGTGAGCAAATGACAGATTTTTTCATTTTAGGATGAGCTATCCCTGCTTTGATAATACATTAATTATTACCAGTGCACTACAGAAATGACATTGTTTGAATATGTTAAATGGGTTCATACTGCTGTTTGAGTTGGAGTAAAACTGTAGACTAATAATGGAGTGTTTGTGTGGAGTCTGTCGAGGACTTTCTGTCTGCGTTTGCTGTAGGCTTTGACTTTGAGGATTATGAGGTCTCCATAGGGAACAGTCTTAGGATGAACTGATGGGGGAGGGGCTTCCATATGAGTGTTTTCTGGTCCACTAAGCAGCAGATACAAACACGCACTCACACACACACACACACACACACACACACACACACACACACAC
>CAIGQV010016645.1:14002703-14052768 GCA_903798115.1 Danio jaintianensis
ATCTGCGTCTCACACACACACACACACACACACACACACACACACACACACACACACAAACTGACCCGCACTCTATCTCTGTGGCTGCTGGTTGTTAGTAGTTAGTTTAGTAGTTCTTGACAATTGCTGACTAATATGCTATTCTCTTTCTCATTGAAGTTTAGTTTAGGTTTTATAGCATAAATATAAACTGATATACAGTATTTAAAAATGACCAGTGTTTTTTTGCTAGTCATATAAATTAAATATCTTTTCAATTCTTGGTTAAATACATTTTATTCATATTCGAATAATTAGATTGCATTTTTTTCTCTCTCTATGATCATTTTCAAGCATCAAAGTTTTGATAGACTTTTAAAAAAGGAACTGAAATCCCTCAACTTTGATTAAAATATCAGGAATATTTCAGTTGAAATGGATAATGTAAAAAATAATCATGTCATATAATGATGATATTAGTAAATTCAACAGAGCATAATTATTTGAAAAACAAACATTTAAAAATGTCTGTGACTTGCTCAGTTTAATGCAGCATTACCCAGTAAAAAAATTATGTATTAATACCACCCATGCTTATACATTTGCTTTCAACAATGAATACATCTTGCAAAGCTGACACAAACAACACACATATACACCCATCACAGAGCCCTCTGTTCAATAATATTTTCTCTAGGATGCTTTACAATAATAATTGGTGCAAATAGGATTAATCACTACCAAAGCCAAAACTGGAACTAATCTAACAAAAAAAACTAAGATCACAGTCCAAAAATTAGTAAACTCAAATTATTATGTTGAGGCAAAATATTAAATAATTTTTTTATAAGCATAAAAATCTAGAGAAAATTTAACATATAAAATTTGGTTTAAATTTTGTAGTTGGTCTTTCTTTTCTTTTTTTGCAATAACTTGTTTGAATTTAAATGTATTTTCTTTCTATTGCAGAAGATGTTAGGTGACCAAATTCTTATTTTAATGAATATAACTGTTTAATAAAACTGTTTTGTTTAAATGCACCAACATATATTGTCTATATTCACTGAGAAATGGATAAAAACAATCATTTTCAAAAGGGGGGTGTACTCATTTATGCACTGTATATATATATATATATATATATATATATATATATATATATATAAAACAATAAAGATCTTCAGTCAGTTTTAAAAATAAATAGCTATGGGCACAGTTTGGTCTCAATAAACTATTAAAGGTTCTTCAGGTCAAAGCTCGAAATGAAGAACAGGAAAAAACAATTATGAATACATAGATTAGTTGTAAGCTGCACTTCTACTCTACATTAGCATTAGGATGTAGGCTTTTCGATCTCTTCCCACTACGCAATAAATTCGCTTAAGTGGGTATCTTTCGCTTTCGCATATTGCTTAAGTGGGCATCTTAACGATGAACGGGTTAATATCATTACAGGCTAATGTCAGGGAGGTAAAAGGGCCCTTATTGGAGCGCATGTGTGTACCAGTGGCGTGTTTCCTGGAGGAGCTCCATGATGCCATTAGGACTGAGAAAATGAGCTCAGATCACTTAATTAGCAGTAAATAAGTGCTTTGCTGGGCCGGGAAATCCAGTCAGGGTCAGAGGCTTTTCAAAGACTTGATTTGGCCTCTGTTTAAAGGGTTAGTTCATCCCAAAATGTAAATTTACTCACCATCACGTCACTCAGATCTATCAGACTTAAAGGGTCTGTGCAGTCAAAACTCATAAAAAGATTTTTCAAAAATAAAATAAAATAAATAAATAAATAAAACATGAATTGAATGGTTTAATCCAAGTCTTCTAAAGAGACATGATTGCTTTAGATGATCATCAGATTTAGTTTAAAGTATAAAAGGATCAAAAAGGTATTGTGAGCCCTTTAGATGGTGTTAAAAAGATAAAGTGATATGAAGTCATGAGATAGCTTTCATATTTTTCAATGTCTCTTACAGTGGACAAGACTGTCCTCAACTCAGAGCTGGTCACGCTTACATGTTCTTTGAAATTAAAAACAGAAAAAGACAATTTCTAGAAAACAAGTTACAATTTGAAAGTTAAAACAAGTAAACATTTTAAGAACAAAATAAGTGACGGGAGAGTGCTGACAGTGTGTGTAGCTGATCAGGACATCAGTAATGATGTGCTTTGACAGTTACAGTTTTGGGAGGAAAAAAGAAAGTAAAAAACATGAAAAAAAGAACCTCTAATACCTAAAGAAGCTCGAATACAAATGATCATTTTAATATTGAGGGTTTTTTCAGGACAATATGGTTTAAATACAATTGTTGCATTGTGTATATTTCTTTATCAACATTTTTAACTGTCAGTTTTGACTGAACAAGCTTTGAAAGGAGAAGCATAATTATCTCAGGATTAATTAAAAATGGCCTTATTTATTTGCTGCAAATGAATGTAATTGTAAATTGTAATGGAACAACGTGAAAATAAGTAAATGATGACAGAATTTTCATTTTGAGGTGAACGAACCCTTTAATTAAAAGATGGATATATTTCCCAGTTTATATTTTCATTTTTTGATGCCCACATAATTGCATGATTTAAGATAAATAAATAACAAAATAGTACAATTTTCGTTCAACACAATTTTTTTAATTTTTCAAGCAAATGGTACAGAAAAGGGTATCATTATTTTCCTCCAGCCAGCAACCATTGTTGAAATGACAAGAAATCGCCTGGCCAGTTAGATTATAAACTGTTTTCCCCTCAAGATGTTTCTAGTCCTTCTTGTGAAGATAGACCTCTGATACTGTAGGTCACTCACTCTCAAACTCTTACATGAGGTGTGAAACTATAACTTTAAGGCACACAAAAACACTCATACACACTGTTAAACCGTCCCCGTCTATGCATACATGCATAAATTATATCATAAATATTTTGTACTATATCAATATAAACACAAAAGAAATGACTGTGGAATAACAATTTATTTCAGCCTCATTTTCAAACAAGTTTCAGAAAACAGCTTCACAAATCACAGAAACTCTACATTTGTCAGAGTAAACAATCTGCTTCATAAATGTAGAAAATGCTTTACAAATAAATATCAGCAAACACAAACCATGAGTTCAAAATCAATAGTTCATCTTTATAAATAATCGGAACATGAATTTCACAAGATTAAAAACTTTCATTAAACTGACCATATTTCCGATCCGATATTCTTATTGCCTGGTGTGTCTATAAATAAATGTCCAGCTGATGTGCCCCTCCACTCTGTCTCTCTCTCTCTCTCTCTCTCTGTATCTCTCGCCTTGGGCAATGACAGGATTGGAAACATCACTGCTCCCTTAACGGACTGTGACACGTGCAGTACCCAGCACTCCCTTTTCTCATCAGAAAGTACGAATAAACAAAATAAAGGACCCCATCTGAAGCTGGCGCATTCACGAGTTAAGGTGGATTCGAGGTTTGGTTAGTGTTTGTACATCAACATATCCAAAGTGAAGCAGTAAAAGAGAGGAGTTTTCACAAATTTTGGCCACAGTGAAACAACACACCTCTTTCAATTCTCGTTGTAGTTGTCTCTTGACAGAAAAAAATCTTCACATATTTATACAAATGTACACAAAATCTCAAACACACATTACTGAAGGGACATGCAGCAAACGTCCATCACTGGGTTCGAGATGAGAGGAAATGAAATGTTTTTTGTTTAAATTTAAAATACTGAAAAATTTAATCTCTTTTTATTATCCTGAAATCCCATTATTTTGCAGTTGCTTCACAGTTATTGTGAAAATGAAAAACTTGTGGATGGGAAAAGTTTTTGTTGTGAAGCCACAGAAGATCCAGAAGATCATAAAAAACCTTTTAGTGAACAGTTCAAAGAGAAGCCGTTTAGTGTGGAGAAAATTGTTAAAAATCGAATGACCATTTTCCAATAAAAATAACCTTTTGTCAAAGCAAATGTTGTATAGACGATAAAGGCTTTTTATGGAACCACTGATGCCAGTAAAGAAGCTTCACACTAATAAATTACTGTTCAAATTTCACATGGTGGAACTTCCAATAAAACGTTTAACATAACTTATCTGATTACATACACCCTTTAAAATGAAGACTCCAAAAGGTGGTCTTTGCAATGTGTCACTTAAGAACAATTTTTGTTCCCCAAAGAACCTTTTAGTGAAAAGCCCTTAAAAAAAACATCTCAATAACTTTTTTCCACTATATAGAACCTATTAATGGAACAGAGATGTTATTTGGATATTAAAGGTTCATTTTGGAACCATAAATGCCAATAAAGAACTTGTTTGTTAAGAGTGTACTTTAAAGGGCAAAATCTTACGGGCTTAAGAATTATGAGTTAATCCAGCCCGATCTCATGAGGAAACGTAACTAATTTGCCTCTTGTCAGAAAAGTGGCTAATTTGTATGAATTCATATGTTTTTGTACAAAAATACATTTGTTGAATGGTGGTGTTCCACAAGACTGCACCCCAAAACCCAATCGTCTTTGAGGAATGAGGAAATTTACAATTTACAAATGAAACCATATGAATTAGCCGCTCAAAAAGTTTTGAATTGCTGTGAGATTGTGTTGGTTCATCAAAGCTGAGGCAGAGTTCAGTTCAACATTCAAAAAGTTAAGAAATCTTGGTTAAAAGTGGATTTAATGTCTTAAGAATATTAATTTGTGGAATTAATTATTCATTTCAAAAAAGTAATAAAAAACAGAACCACCAAACTATTAATACTGGTTTTGGCAGACATCATTCTAAGTAATAAGCTATCGGTATCAGTTGATTGTATTGGTGCATCTGAAATATATATCCATATTTTTTGAAGATTTTTTTTGTGTGTGTCATCTTATGTTTTTTAGTGTTTGTTTTCTACATTCAATTCTGCTTTTAAATTAAGTTTTTTTTATAGTAAAACCCTGTTTGGTTAAAACTGGAAACTTAATTTTAAATCTTACTATTAACTTTAATTTTTTTACCAGCTAATGGGCAAAAAATGAGAAATGTTATTAAATTAATAGTAGTTTTCTACTACTACATGCTGACTTTTATTCAACCAGCAATTTATTTTTTTCCCAGAAATGACACAGGCCTCTCCCATCATTGTGGAAAAAATATTTCTCAGCTTTTATTTACCTTTGAACAAAAAATATAAGTCAGAATTTTTCAGGGGTGTGATTAATTTCAAGCTTGACTATAATGTAAAATTTTATTAAAGCAGAATTAAATGTAGCATTTTTAATCTGCTAGACCTGATTGGCTAAAACATTGAAACTGTGGAGCAAAACGGGTGTTTGTGATTTCAGGATGCAGTTATGAGTAATTTACCCACAATTATTCACAGACACATTTTCTCTCTTTTATATATATACACACACACACACACACACACACACACACACACACACACACACACACTCGTTCAGCTCCCCCCACACCAGTTGTTTGGCTGTTGGTTTTGACTGAACGATCGATTGCAGGCATAAAGTGAGAAATCAGTCATCATGCAGTGTGACTGGACTCCCACCTCACAGGTGTACTGAGGATAAAGTTCCTGAGAGAGGTCAGTGGGGGGAACAAAAGTCCCACTCATTTCTTTAGCAGAAGAAAAGCTTTGGTAAGTTGTGCTGTCTGAATAAGAGGCCCACCTGAGCTCATCCATGCCCACCTGAGAGCCTCCGTACATGCAGGGCTGGTGCTGTGTGGTGTCCATACTGCAGGGGGCCACATCTGGTGACAGCTGGTAGCTGAAGAGGGGATAAGTTGGGTCATGAGTGCTAGGGGTTTCAGTGAGGCTCTGATCACCTGCGAAAAGAAAAAAAAACAAGGCGCTTCTATTATTACCGCAAAGTCATAGCGAATCAGAAGTGAAAAGTGCATTTTTGATTTTAAAAAGTTGCGTGTTTTTTTGGGTGCTGTTTGCTCAGAGGACTGTCAGATACTTTTTGAATTAATAATAGGATGTATGCACTAAGGCAAAAAGGTTACAGAGTGCTCTATGCTGTGTGGTGCAGTCTAGACAACAAACAAGAGAGAGATGCTGGCTCCTAAAAAAAACATTTAGGAGCTATATATAGGAGCACTGTAACATTTACACTGTAAATAAACACTATAGAATCTGTTGAATGCATAAAGTCAGGAAATGTATAAGTTTATGGACATTTCAGTAAATCCCAAAACACAAAATGTGATTTAAATTCAATACTCTCTTCAAACACCAGTGTCAAAATGATATGGAAAACCGGGTCCTATTATAGGACTATTTAAGCAGTGATTTTAGATTTTAGCGTTTTATTTTAAATAAATCCAACCTGTTCTAATCCAGTGTTGTGTACTGTATGTAGTGACCCTGCCCATATTTGTGCCATTTAAATATCACTCGGTTTTGTAAAAAACAATATTTCAGCCTATTGGGTAATATGCCACAATGTGTCAAATACTGTAACACTGTCTGTCATATTAACAAGCAGTCAGTAAACAGAATAATGAATGTCTAACAAACATGAATGTTTCCTATAGTTCCATTGAGAAAGGCTGTATACCCGACTGATGGCTTTAAATGATTCTCTGACTCCTAACCAGATTGAAAATTTTTTGTATAAATTGTGGAAATAGTGTATTCACACCAAAACCTTTAAAAAGAATCATTCCACTTTAAATACCGGGATGATGTACTTATTCAACCGATAAAAATAAGTCTGGAATGTTGAACACTTCATGCACTCAAAGGTCTCATGTAAATCAGAAGGGGAGGAGCCATCAGACAGCAAGGTTGGATTAATTTATTTATTTTGGCTTGGATTGTGCAAAGCAAAATTCTCCTATATGTGAGCAATTATGCCACCTCCTGATGGTGAATGTGATAACACTAATGACAGGTATTATTTGCTAGTTTGGTCACTTATTTCACTAATTTGGCACTGTGGCGACTGAGAAACGGTTTGAATTCCAGTTAGTAAAAAAATATTGTTTAATTTGGGACAGCATTAACTCATACACTTCATGGTGGAGTGAGTGTATAAATGCACAGATATAAGTGCATACCCACCAAGCAGTTTTGTATTTGAAAGACATCTAAAAGACATCCGAACATAGAAGTCTTGGCTAAAACAAGGCACAATTTTGGCTGTCAGTGAAAAATCTAATAGACGTCTAACAATAGTCCAAAAATAGACTACAATCATAAAATAAACAGATTAGAAAGACTTCACATGTGTAGTCATTCATTCCTATCTATTTCTGGACTATTGTCAGACGTCTATTCGATTTTTACTGACAGCCCAAATTTAGCGTTGCTTAAGCCAAGACATCTATGTTTGGACATCTATTAGACATCTTTTAAACAATTTTTTTTTGCATTGTTACGTTTGGGATGCAACTTACATTTGTGTAAAATTCAACTAACCTAAAATTAAAACGTGAATAAACGATAACTCAAACTCTTTGTTTTGCACTCTGTACCTGAAGTGTCGGAGCAGGTGAAGCCAGGGCTGGGTTTTTGTGTCACAGTGTATTCAGACCGAGAGAGACAGTCAGGAGACGATGGAGCTGCACGCTGCCTCGCCGTGCTGCGTGGCACAAGTGGATACTCCTTACTGTAAAAACATCAAAACAGCTATCAGACTCACTCATTCCTACAGCAGAGACCCTGACAAAAGTTGAGGAAAATTGCATTTAGCAGAAGAATCCAATGGACACATTCAAGATATAAAAGAGTCAGAGTACTTTAAGTGGAAGAATCCCACTTGGGTTGATAGATCTGGGTGTTAAAAGAAAGTGAGCAAGCACGCACGTGATTTGCATTGGCTCTGTGAGGCGAGTAAGGTATTCATTTGCACAGTACTGATCGTTTCTAATTAAATTTCAAAGCTAAGGGACAATTACAGTAGCTAAAAATCTTTTCTATACCCTCTTTCCAATCTGACTCATTCCTCTTTTTCAGTTTTTTTTTTTTCACTCTCTCTCTCAAAAATGCATTTACTCAGACACACACACATTAGCCCCTCGGTGACCTCTCTGTGTGACAGTGTGTTGTGCCGCTCCACTCTTAATATTGTTACACTATAAATATCTCTCTCTCGTGTGTCACATTCAATACTATCAACATACAACGCAAAGCTCTGACTTTTGTTCCCAAAGCCTGCTAGTTTAAAGCAGAGCATATTCTCTGTGTATCTTAAACAACAACATCAGAAGCAACACACAATGACAAGCGGGAACATAGAATACAAACATACATAAATCATTATGAAAATACTACAGAACATTAGTGATTCATCATTGCTCACAAACACAAACTCATGGTGCTGTCATGATCTTCTGAATAAAATATGTTTTGTGTTGTACTTCCATAAATATGTGTGCTCCACCTTGGTGTACGGGACATGCGATGCAATTCAATATCATCATTTCCGCGGAAACCTTTTGCAAATGGATTATTCTCAATCTTCAGCTGAGTGATCTAAAAAAAAAACAGGGGATTAAAGATGAGTACTGGTGCTTTCTGAACATGTTTCCATTTATTTGTGATTACAGGGGTGTTGCTGCTTACGGTGTGGTTCTGGTAGGAAGTCACAGCAATGAAGGTGGTCTCTGGAAAGGAGTGTGTGCAGAAACTCGTGTTGCTGGAGCCAAAGCTATTCCTCTCGTCTGCCTTCACGATGTGCAAACGCGGCTGGTATTTATGCATGGAATTTAAAATGATCTGCAGAAAATGACAGGAAGAGATTTGCGGGTCAACACACTGGTTATGCGTTCAGTTCAGTGAAAATGGGAAGAGTTTAATCATGCTACTGCAAGAAATGTTTTCAGGGCAATATCCACAACTTAAAGAACCACGTGGTTGCAAGTTAAAAATTCAGATTTATTCATTTAATTAAACATTATTTTTATAAGTTCTACTGTGAAGTAATATTGATCATTGCGTTATCATAATATTATGTGTATTTTAAATGTTAATTTTTATCATCCAGTCTTTATGTATGTCATAAACATAATTCATATACTTCTTGTATGGTTACAGTAGAAATAAAACAAATTTGTAAACTAGTTGTGTAGTCAAAGTTTAGTACTCTCACACAAAGATTACTTAAAAATATAATTAAAAGTAAAATAGTAGGCTACATAAGTAGTACATAAATAAAGTACACTTAAATTCTATGTTGAACTTAATAAAATGAACTTTTTAAATACATTTTCATCAATAGGTTTAATCGTTTTACACCTGTTAGTGTTTAATACAGTTATGTGTGACTCTTAAAAGACTTTCTGTTATGTTTCTTTTAGTATTGTGCCTAATTTAAGTGGCAATGTGATGGTAAAACTATATTGACTGTGATTGTGACATAACATAAATAAGATTTAATGGTTTCAGTGACACCCAATTAACTGTAGATTTAACTTAATTTTTGGGTAATCAAAATAAATTGTGTTTATGATATTAATTAAATTCCTCAATGTAGTTTGCTACTTGAATATAAACAGTAATAATTTCTAAGTTATTCTGATGACACTTCATATTATTGTATTAGTTAGTATTAGCTAATGTATTTACTATCATGAAAAAAAACATTTATTATTGTATTTATTCATCTTTGTTAGCATTAGTTAAAGGAAATAAAGTCGTTCATTGTTAGCTCCTGTTAACTCACAATACATCAAATTATGTTAACCAACATGAATTAGGATTTGAATAATGCATCAGTACAATGTCTAACTCTTTAATAAATAAGGTACAAGTATTGCTCATTATTAGTTCATGTTAGTAAATAAATTAACTAATATATTAACTAATGAAACCTTATTGTAAACTCTGACGTTATCATAACTCAAACGTAGAATGTTTGTGTGTGTGTGTGTGTGTGTGTGTGTGTGTGTGTGTGTGTGTGTGTGTGTGTGTGTGTGTGTGTGTGCGTGTGTGTGTGCGTGTGTGTGTGTGTGTATGTGTATCAGTAAATAAGCAGTAAACTTGGATCATCACTGACATGTCCGAAAGGGTCCAGGTGGTTGTTGGTGAGTTTGAGCTTCTGGAAAGAGACAAGCTGCCTCATCCAGTGAGCTCCTGAAGCCGGGGAGTCTGGGTGCACATACAGGCGGCCTGGAATCGCCGGCTCAGCTTTACCACTGATGGACCTGCAGAACAGATTTAGCACATCAATGGCTTGGTCCACCATGCAGAGAGATAAGGACTTTCTGTCTGCTCCTCAATTCTGAGATAAAAGTTCAGGTTACTAAATTGAGCCTCTGTCTCAGACATATTTCTGCTCTGTGTGGCTCCTTAACTCTCTGAACAAAATCCATTAACTACTTCAGTTTCTATTCATTTCTTTATCAATATGCACACATTTCTCTTATAATTCCTCTATATGTTTAGCTAGATCTCTCATTTTCAATCAGTTAAATACACACTGCAAATGCATTCATTTATACAGATTCAAAATAATTTGTGTTTGTAGAATAAATGTAATAAACACATTTAAAAAATATATATTAAAATCCATATTAAAATAAATAAATAAACATCTTGATTTTATCCATATAAATATTATATTATTTAGTGATTTTAGTTCTTACCATTTGTTATCTGCAAACTTATACCGATGCTCATCTGCTGAGATAATGTCCATCAGCAAGATATATTTTGCTTTGGGGTTTAAGCCTGTTACCTTCACTTTGTAGCTGGGAAACATGCGTCTGTAAAAGGTTAAGTTTTCATTATACAACCCTCAAAACAACAGTCAAATAATAAAAACAACAGCATTACCTCCACTACTACTAATAATAATAATGCAACATTTTCCTGATGTCATTGAATATATTGTCAAATGATCTTTTTGCAATAACGCAATGATATTAAATAGATGCAGATTTGCAAATAAGAATCCCAGATAATATATCTAAATCATTTAGTTTTATTCAAAGTGAGACACTCTGGTCAAAAAGAGTATGAAATCGAAATGGATTTACATGGCGTGAACTAAAAATATCCTGGTACACCGAGCATTTTTTAATATGATGGCAAATTTCGGCCTATTTCTCCAGGGGTCGTTCGCTCCTGCCTGGGGATTTTTTGTTGTTTTTTTTCTACACAGATTGTCTTGATCCGTGAATAATTAGTAACGAAATAAAATATGCCATGTATGTGTTTTTCGATCTTCATACACATGTGGGCTGTATTAATAAAAACGAGGCACTCACCGGCCAGCCTTGGTGATGATCATCTCTGTAGTGACATCATGAAATTTGGCCCACAGATCTTTCTCATGCAAATAAACTTTAATTCCCTCCATACTCTGCACGACAAGGATCGGCAAAAAAGAAATAAATTCTCTTCAGATTTTTCAAGAAACGTTTTACTTATTATTATTTTGTCTACAATAATAAAGAATGTTTTTCCTATCCAGCTTTTTTTTTATTTTAACAATGCTTTAATTAGTCAGTACAAACGATAATTGTTTTAAAAGACAGCATCGAATATAAAAGTAAATGAAAACGATTTGCGTAGGAGCTTAACATTTAATACACTTGCCATATTTTTGGCATCCTTTTTAAATTATTTATGTAGAACGTATAGGCCTACGTTCTACATAAATAATTAAAATACGCCAAACATACACCTATATTAATGAATGTGATGCTACACAAAATGTATTTGCTGTAACTTCTGTAAACATCACTAATTCACTTGTAAATATGAGTGAATAGCCTATAAAATTTCCACTTAAAAAAAAACCCAAGAAGACCAGTGACGGCCTAATAATAATGATGATATTAATAATAATAATAATAATTTTTTTTTTTTGCCTAGCATATACTCGGGCAAGCTGCAGACATATATGGCTGACCTGTTGGGAGAGCTGAGTTTGCAGTGGCGGAGAGCCGCTTTTGCTCCGTCCGTGATGTCCTGAATCTTTATCCTTCTCGAAATCCATCGCGGGGGAATCGCCGCCGGAACATGACCGTAGAGATCCGAACACTGAATTCGCCATATTCCCGTTTGAGTTCAACTACGGTGGACTGAAAGATTCGCAATGAAATAATGGCATGAATGTTTCAACCAGGTGATCTTCAGATTTAAACCAAAAACAATAATCCACCCAAACTCAAAAATGCAGAAAACAACCAATATATTTCAATCCCTGTAAAATCTAAATTATTAGTAGGCCTATAATTATTTTTTATTCAGCTTTGATAAAAAAAGGCGGTTTAAGATATTTGCACTCGACGGATATTTTTAGGATAACAAGAGCGCCTTTTTTTGCTTAGGAAACGCGTCTCTAAGAAGAAAAAAGATGTGCATAGTGTCGGAAAATCTTTTCTTACTCGCTACATATTTTTTTTACTAAATCCAAATTCTTAATTTTTTACTCTTGACTTTTCGTCGAAATTCGCGAATTATCTCCTTCCTCACCTCATTATTTAAGGAGCTTTTCGTTGCTGACTTAATTCCGCAAGATATAGATTTAAAATGTAGCCTATATCTTCACTGATAATTATTATGCTACGTATCCAATAGGCATATCCTTTAAAATACCTATTTAAGTAACATATTCTAATGTCTGCGAAAGAGTTTATAATGCTTTCATTTTGGTTTTCCTCTCAGACCGCTTTGCCAAGCTCTGACCCATCCTCAGCCGTCCCTCTCTTTTCTCCCTCCATCCATCCTCGGTCTCCCATTAGCGTGATGTCTTTCTGTGTCGTCACATCTTTATTCATTCACACACTCATCATGACACGCCATGTCACACGGCGACCAAATCCACCATAAGCAGCACACCGCGCGAACACCTCTCCTGCTCCTTCACGGTCAACCTGCTGTTCCAAAGTGCTTCCCAAATACAAATCTAAAATTGAGGAAATAGCTGACATGGCACAACAAGACAAATTAAATATACTCACATTCTAGGCGGAGAATTTAAGCACAGGCTGCAAAACTGTTGGGTAAATAATCAGCGCTTGTCAGTCAGCATCAGTGCGCGCGCGACGGCTGCGCGCTGCGAGGTGAAAAGTTGAGGAGGTCGAGAGGAGGTAACTAGGCGAGCGCTCAGTCTTCTCCGGCTTTCTCTTTCTATGTGAGTCCCTTTGAATTTGTTTGCTGCTGACAGAAAAAACAACAACATTCCCTCAGTGATAACTCTGAAATAGTGTTTGCTCCATTTAATAGACGGGTCGTGTGTATAGCCTACAAGCACGAGCGCTCTCGTGTCACACTAGTCCTCCACATTACTCAAAAACAGGCTTCCATAAATACGACAAGTGGATGATAACGGGATAGCTTGCTCTGCGGAGCCGTGGGAACATTGCTCGTTAAGATAAGACGATAATCCTGCAATCGTGTGGAGAGATAAAAGCAGGACAGCAGCCTGAAGAGCGCGCGCGGGTTTGACCATGAGCTCGAGGCGAGGCGCGCTCCGATCAAAATTAAGGCTCCGTTCAGTGTGACGTTGACAAACGACAAGGTAATTGAGCAAATCGGGGTTCTTCACGATTTCTGCAAAATTAATGGATTATTTATTTATTTATTATTATTATTATTATTATTGTATGAAGATTTCGAAAGGGTGGATTTTGGTTTCTGCCTGGCTGTCAGATCATGGCCACTGTTCACAATAATATTTATGCCTCAAACTACTGGCTCTATTTTTTTCAGATAGAATTAACTCATACAACTCATTATTAGCCTAACCAAATATTAGCAATGTCTAGGCCAACATTTAAATGTGTGTATAGCTACACATACAGCTACAGCAAAATTATAGCAGTCTGTTCCATATATTAAATTATTTTATAGCAGTTTTACCGACTATGCATAGTTAGTAAAATAATATAAAAAAATAGTCCCAATAACTAATTTACTCAATTCTAAGAGTAATGGTGCAGTAGAACTAAATAAATTGCGCCACCTAGTGCGCACATGTGTAACTTCCCTTTTTTTAAACTTGGGCTTTTACTGCGTGCACTGTTAGCCCAGTTCTTATGAACTACGGGTTGATACTGAAGAATCAAATTAAATGTTTCTGTTCATGAAAATATATAGCTTACTTATCTTAACGTGAGTTAAAACATTTAATGGTTATAAAAATTGTTTTTTTTATAAAAAAATTTTTGCTGCAATTGTTAAAAAAAAAATAAATTATGCAAACACTGTTTAAACAATGACAAACTGTTAAATATATATTACAAATAATTAGGAAGCTGCACTGATTATTTTTGCACATAAACTATTCTTAAACAATGTCATTTAAATGTCTTCTGTAAAAGATGGTAAACAATTTGTGGGTAAAGGCCACTAAACCCTTAACATCGAATTAATTAACACTAATTAATCTAACTAGGTAGATACTCTTTTGTGATTTGAATATTAAAAGGAGGGGTTTTGTTTAATTCAGTAAAACTTAATTTGAATAACATTCAAAAAGTAAAATAAAAATCTTAAATCTTCAAAATTTTAATATGAATGTAAGAATGTGTATTTTTTTTAATATGTTAATGGAATGGAAATAACTATTAGAAATTTTAACCAAAAGTGTGTAATAATCATCATCATTTCAAAAGGAGGGATAAAAGACAGAACCCAGATCAATACTGGTATAAATTCACTCCAGTAACTGGCTATCATTATCAGTAGATAAATTTTATATACAGCTGAAGAAAACAGCATGCATGACTCTAGACTTATGTGCCTAATTAACCAACCTTTATAGTTAACCTTAAGATAGTTAAGCCTTTAAACAGCACTCATTTTAAGTCGAATACTAGTGTCTAGTGAAATTAGTTAACTTGTTTAAAAATGAGTTAAACGTCAACTAGGAAATATTAGAAAAAAAAATTAAACATTTAAATTCACAGGAGGGCTAATAATGATAATAATGTAATAAATAATGTCTTAAACTTTAGGTGCATCTATACTAAAATGTAAGACAATCCTTATTTTTTTGCTCATAAAACAACAATGGGGCACATACCATCTATAGCATAAGGGTAAAATCAGGCAAGCAGAAGTGAAGTTTATACATGAAATGCTTTACTCATTATTCTGCACTCAGAAAAAGATACAGTCGTCAGATTTTACTCCATTAAGGCAAACAGCATAGACCTATCAAATTGAGCGTCATCTCACTTCCTGCTCCAGTGTAAGCTGTTAGATTGTTAAATTGATCATCTCAGATCTTGCTTAAGTAGCACAGAAACACAAACAAACTCCAAAAACAAACTCACAGACCAACACAGATAAGCAAGAAACACAGAAATATGGTTCAACAGTCTGATTGTTTGGGCCAATTCCACAGCAAACAAACTTAAGACTATAAGTGTGTGTTCAATCAAATCTAAAGGGCACTTCACAGATCTGTGTTCAAGCAGACAAAAACGCTGCCTAACTGTAAACATGAACATAAACAAAAGAAAACTATCACAAAAAAAAAGAAAAAAAAAGTGACCTAGTTTTTCCACTCAGATCTAGGTTTTCACCCTTTCAAAGGACCCTGAAGAGATGAAATTAAAGCAAACGGAAAAAAAAGAAAGAAATTTACCTAAAACTGAAACCTGAGAAAAATAAAATGCCATAAAAATGGCAAGCAAACTAAAGTGGCTTAATCTTACTATTCCAAAACAGCCACGTGTTAGTAATAAGTTTTTCCAAAAAAACTAAAGAGTTACAAAATCTCAGAAATCGTACCTTTAAGTCACAACATTTAAAGCTAAGAAACATCCAGTATCGCAGGAGAATTTTCCATTATGACCAGGGAATTTTTTTATATAATAATTGGTTTAAATGATTTCTTTAGAATAATAACAGACAGCAGAAATCAAGAGCGTGTTCAGACAAACATGCAGATAACTTTATATAACCTAGTATGAGATGTGAAATGTGATGGAAACAATGATAGGAGTTACATGTGATATACTTAGAGAACAAAAGAGGAGTGAGCACATGCAGCAGAAAGAAGAACTACATATATGGCACATTAGCTTTCATTCTTCTCATTCGCTGTTCAGAATATATCTTGTGATAAATGATGCGCGCTTGAGACTCTTATTAAGAACATGGCTCAACACACGCAGCAATAACTCTACATCATATGAAATTGTACACAGTGAACGTGTTCATGAAGAGATGATGTGTAGGTGTGTGTGTGTGTGTGTGTGTTATAAGGGGACGTGACTAAACAGGTATGAAACGGACTCTCCATTGTGTGTTCGCCTAATAGCTTCAGCCAGGATCATAGAGATGTCGATCACCTGGAGAGGAAAAGAAAGAAATCAGTCAGCGTGCTCAAGCTAATGACATATATAATAGGGCTGGTTTATGAATAATAATAATAATATTATACTAATTAATTTTTAATGATGCAATTTACATTCTTAAAAACCTCAAAATAGATTGTTTAGTCTGACATTTTCAGTAGAAGAATGAACAAATCTTGATAGTTTATTGCATTTTTTCTTTTGTTTTTTTTTCTTTGTTACTGTTGATGGAAAAAAAGGCTCAGCGTTTAACTCTTAATTTGATTACAAAATTCAAGACTAAACATCATGTTGCTGCATTAATGTGGCATGACACTGATCATCTTTTCCACAATAATAGTTATTTTTATATTTATTTATGTATGGGTTGTTCAAAAATAAGCAGTACAGTAAGCAGTACTGTACAATATATGTTTTTCAGCATTTAGAAAAATAAGAAAGATTTCTTGAGCTTGAGTTTTCATGTGACTTTGAAAAAGCAGAAATCAGTACTAAAAATGTTGCTTTTCCATCACTGGATTAACTAATTTTAAAAACCCATAATTAACTCATTAATTATTCAACAAAATAAACTATATCAAAGATAAATACCAATTTCCCTATTTGTTTCTACTCAGACTGACAACTTTTGGATTCAATGCTGGATTTAAAATTATGAATAATTACATAAATATAAAAAACAAAAATACAATTATATGATCATGTGGTTCCCATTTTGTTGATATATATATATATAGCAGGTGAATATTAAAGAACGCCTTTAAGAAGCAATCTCTAAATTTGATTGTGATTATCTGGAATTCATGACCCAGCCCTAAACCATATCATGATTTTCTAAGTGATAAATGTCTGTGCCTGAATTTTGCTGCAGTGTTTGATTTTGTCCTCCTGTGGAATTGTGTTGGTGACCACGACAGCCTCGAAGTTGGCATTGTTGATGCGAGAAATGGCCGGGCCAGAGAAGATGCCGTGAGTCAAGATGGCGTAGACTTTAATGGCTCCAGCAGACACCAGTCTGAGAGAAGACAGAGACACACATGCAGTTTAAACACTGTATGGAAGCATGACAGATTAGCAGGATAATCCTGAATGTGCATCTGTGTTGAGCATGAAAGCGACTGCATATCATGCATGTCCTCACTTGTCAGCCGCATGACACACTGTCCCACACGTGTCTGCCATGTCATCTACTAAAATCGCCACTCGGTCCTTCACGTCCCCGACCAGTACCATTCGATCCACCTCATTGGCCTTCTTCCTCTCCTTATGGATCAGAGCAAAGTCCACGTTCAGCCGGTCTGCGATGGATGTCACTCTGATAAAACGCACATGCAATTTTTTTAAGTAACATTCTATAAAAATTAAAAAAAAGTAGAAAATGCCAATAGATGCATTCAGACTTCTCTGCACACTTTACAGAGAATCCACATACGCAAGTGTTACAATAAAAAAACAAGCGCAAACTCCAATGTGCAGAAGCTCACTCATTCTCTCAATCCAGTGTTTTAAATGGTTACCAAAGGGGGCGCTGTCCATTGAGCCAGAAACAAGTCACATGGTGTAATCAGCATGATTAAATTAGCCAAGCTTTAAAGGCTCCAAACTGATTTGTAAAAATGCCCACCACTATAATGTTCAGCTAAAGCTTTAGGCCAAGCATCCACTGTTAGTGGAGAATCACACGGAAACACGCACACAAAAAAAACCCTGACATTTCCTTACCCTCCACACCTAAAAAGAGTAAAAAAAAAACACTCATGTCCATCGTCTTCAAGAGCCTGAGCAACTTTATGAACTACACTTCTCCATATTTTACAACCTGAAAGGTCGAGGTGTAATCCAACACTCAAAAATATATACTTTTTTTTTTTTTTTTTTTACAAAACTATTTAAAAAAAAAAAAAAAAAAATTTGAGAAGGATAAACAGAGAGAACTGTTTGAAACAACAGTGACCGAATGAAGAAAGGAAAATATAATGGGTCTCATTCAGTAAAAATTATGTGAATTATTTGATTTGTTACAGACAGGAGAACTTCTCACGGAAATGTTCCAACTAATTCCCGACATGTGCTTATGGAGACTAATTTGCTCTTAACCTTGTTGTAATGTTAATGAAGTTGGACTACTCTAAATTCACAACCGCATGCCTGAGTTTAGTCATTTGTATCAAACTATTTCCACTGAAGTTTCCATTACAGTCGGGTGACTCTCAGCAAACATGGAACAATTAGGTGAAGTCGGGGTCATACAGTTAATTAAAAAAACAAAAACTACATTATTAAAATAACAGTATGTTTTTAAAATATATAATACAAAAAAGTAATTGAATTAAAATAACTCTAAATTTCTTTCTAAATCACTTAAATGTATAAAGTGCATAAGCGAAAGCATATTAAATGCAAGTAGCTTTAATGTTTCAATAGCTTCTGTTAAAATGTGAAAAACGGGTCCAATGGCATTCGGCATAACATTTTTGTAACCATGAAACATCAACTTTTTCTAAACTACACTTATGTACTAGATCACATTTTATTAAAAACATTTTGATGACAAATTAGTAAAACAGGATAGGCTGGTTTGTAGGATAGGGGCAATTTAGCATGAAGATTAAAAAATATAATTAATTAGTATTCTGTGGCTACACTGTGACCCGCAAGTCTTTTAATGTCATCAAATGATCATTTAAAATACTTTTTTGGTATAACAACTGTTAAACAGAGTGACATTTTAGTGGATGTCTTCTGAAAATCATAGTAAAATATACTGCAGTCCGTATTTTTGAGCCAAAAGTATACAATTAAACATTTTAATGTATGATAGAAAAGATTAAGTTTTTGATATTTACAATCTATGCTTGTATATAAACATTTACAAATTAAGTTTAATATTTTATGTATAAAATTTTAATTCAACATGTTTATACTGTGATTAAGTAAAAATCAATTTTGTGTGGTTTCCGGAATTTCTACATTTTCTTCAATTTAAAATCCTTTTATTGTAAACATCATCGATGAATCCTAATTGCTTATGAAAGCCTTTGCATGAAGATATCGCTCACAAGATCAATGAATGAGACCCAATGCTTCTGAGAGACAGAGGGGAGAGAAAGAAAACACACCTCTTTGCTCCACCGGCATCAGGAGAAACAATGGTGCAATTCTTCCATTCATTGATGTTTTCTTTTATCCATTTGAGGACTGCTGGCTCAGCATACAAGTTATCAACCGGAATGTCAAAGAAACCCTAACACACACACACAAACAAAACAAAAAAAAAAACATACAAATCATAATTTGAACAGAAGCATAAAACAGGGTTCCCACTCTAAACCAAATCTAAAATTCCTTGACTAAATATCTGAATTTCCCTGTCCTAAAATGAATAGAAAAAACATAAAAAAAAATTGACTGAATTTGCATTTTGATAAATGGAAAGTAACATTTAAAATGTCAAACAAAAATCCCTGATCTTCCATGATTTGGACAAATAATAAATTAAATTTCCTGACTTTAAATGTCACCTTTTAAAATTCTGTGAATTCCTGTTGAAACCCTGATAAAAACGATCAGTGCCCAAGTCTCAGAACTATAAAACCCATAAGAAACTTAAAGCCCGCCCACTTTTGCTAGGGCCCGACTGCAGGCCTGCCACTGCTCTCTGCTCATGCGAGATAAGGGATTGTTTTGAACTTGTGTTTGGAGGCCAAGTATTTCACTGTTTGTACCTGAATCTGAGAGGCGTGCAGGTCCATGGTGATGATGTGGTCTGCTCCAGCTACAGACAGCATGTTGGCCACCAGCTTGGCTGAGATTGGAGCCCGGCTCTAAAGACAAAGCTCTCACTCATAAATATACACTCGCAATCAAGCAAACTGATGTCCACTTCCTCGAAACACATTAATAAGAAAAGAGGAGGAATCAGCGAGCCCGGTCTGCCATGCATATTTAGTTGCCAAGCAGGAAAACCACAGTGACACCACAGAAGAAAGACTTACAGAAAGTAGCCCACATGGATCCACCAACAGTGATGCAGTTAATATGTGAGTTACTGTGTTTACGTGTTAATAAGCAAGCTGTTCCCCTCACCCCCACCTTGTCCTTCTTGTCCTGCCGAGCGTAGGGGAAGCAAGGAATGACCGCGGTGACTCTGGATGCCGATGCAATCTTACAGGCATTGATCATGATCAGCAGCTCCATAAGATTGTCGTTGATTTCGCCACAGCCACTTTGGACGATGTAGACATCTTCTCCTCGGACACTCTCTCCTATCTCCACGCTGAAAAACACAAGTCCACAAGGCTGAGTCTCAGTCACTAAAGATGATAAGTGCACTAGAAATCTATACCCGTCTGCCTGATTAAGGGGGTGTATCTGATTTAAGCTGATGTTCAATATGGACCCCAATGAGGATCAGACTGTTGACCACTGGAAATCAAACTGAAACTACTTATTTGCAAGAACCTGGTTGCATTTATCACTGATAAAGAGTTAGAGACTGATTTTTTTTTTCAACTGGGGTCACAAGTCTTTCACTCGTCTTGAGTTAAATGTCTATTACATAAACCCACACGCCAGAGCCAGCATGGTGTTTTATGTCAAGGTATAAAAGTGGTTGTGTAATAATTTTAATGTGCACATTAATGTATAGTGAACAATAATACAGCGAATTTACGCTATAACAACAAAGCAACGCTTCACGCGCGCACATTTATAAGCGGCATGACTCCTCACGTGGCAGAAAAGGCCAGACAGGACGTTTAAAATTAGCATTAGCAGCCCTAGTCACGTGCAGGTGCATTCTGGGAAACTGAGTCCGCTGTCTGTGCGACTCTGATTACGCTAAACGACATCCTCCAAATCATAAAACTACAAACTAAAAAAAAAAAAGCACGGTTACCATGTGTTTACCATTCCGTTTACCCTAGCCAAAACATTTAAAAGCGTGGTTGTAGTTGCAGTTCGCACTGTAAATAACTCACCAGGTTTCTTGGTTGCTGAATTTTTTGGTGACCACTTTCCCCAGTTCGAGTCCCAGTCGGTCCGCGATCTTCTGCGACAGATCCGGATGCGAGCTACCGCTAAATATTTTTATGTTTGGCATTTTGGGCTGATCCGTGGTGCCTATAGTGTCGGGGTGGCGTACAGTGTTTTATAAAAAACACTGTAAGTTAAAATAATGTCTTTAATGTTAAGCTGAGGGCCTGGTGCCGGGTATCTCCGTTTCAGGTCTGTCCGCGCAGCAAATGCTCTATGTGCCCTGGTGGCCCCGCCCACTTTGTTAGACACACCCACAAACTGCGGCGCGGGTCGATCGCGGGAATTTGATTGGATACAATTCTGTGGGCTGGGTGACTGACATCCACGCAACACACCCGGGCCGTTAATGATGCTTCCAGCATTTCGTTTTGACATGTTTTTAATACAGTCAGTTTTTGACAGTCGAAAAATTACTCTACTGAATTTGAAACGAACGAATTGTTTAACTTTAGGAGTAGTTTAGTAGGTGTTTTCAAAATGTATAGCCACCGAAAGGACTAACTTTACTAACCACAATGAGCAAAATGCTGGGTTTTAACACTTTTGTTTTATCTTTCATTTGGATAGCCTTTTGTAACTTTCAAGAAATTTAACAAACCATTAACGTTACATTACGTGCATAACGTAGCTACACACACATACACATACAAGCTCAAATCAGAAAAAGTTGGGACAGTATATAAAACGCAAATAAAAAAAAAAGAAAGTAGTGATTACCAAATTTACCTTGACTTGTATTTCATTGCAGACAATATGAACACAAAATATTTCATGTTTTGTCTGGTCAACTTCATTTCATTTCTAGATATACATCCTTTCCTGTCATTCAGACCTGCAACACATTCCAAAAAAAAAGTTTAGGGCTAGTAATAAGGTAAATTGTTTAAATGATGTGATTTGAAACAGGCTATGTCAACAGGTGATTGTAATTATCCAGTCGGTGGCAGTAATGCACCAACAAGTTCGGTTGCCAATCGCCAGTAAAATCCAAAAGAGGAAGAAGGTCTAGTCCTTTAGGAGCAAAGATGGGCCAAGGATCACCAGTTTGCCAACAAATACGTGAGATAATTATTAAAATGTTTAAAAACAATGTTCCTCAAAGAAAGACAGGAAGACATTTAGATATTTCACTTTCAACAGTGCATAACATAATTAAAAGATTCAAGAAATCTGGAAGAATTTCAGTGCATAAAGGACAAGGGTGCTAGCCTAAGCTGAACAACCGTGATCTCCAATCCCTCAGGAATCATCCTTTATCTATAAGCGACATCACCACATGGGCTGAGGACTACTTTGGCAAACATTTGTCAAGTACAACAATACGTAGTTACATCCACAAATGCCAGTCAAAACTGTATTGTGGCAAAAGGAAGCCCTATGATAACAGTGTCCAGAAGCGGTGTAGCCTTTGCCATCAAAGCATCTGGGATGGACCATCACACAGTGGAAACAAGTACTGTGGTCAGATGAATCAGTATTTCAAGTGTTTTTGGGGAGAAATGGATGCCGTGTGCTCCAGACCAAAGAAGAAAAGGATCATTCAGACTGTTACCTGCAACAAGTCCAAAAGCCAAGGTCTGTCATGGTATTGGGTTGTGTCAGTGCCCTTGGCAAAGGTAACTTGCACTTCTGTGATGGCACCATTAATGCTGAAAAGTACAGAGATTTTGAAGCACAATTTGCTGCCTTCTTTTTCAGGGACGCCCATGCATATTTCAACAAGACAATGCAAAACCACATTCTGCACACAAGTCCTGGCTGCAGAGGACGAGGATACAGGTACTTGACTGGTCTGTCTGCAGTCCTGACCTGTCTCCAATAGATAATGTGTGGTGCATTTAAGTGTTGTGAAAAGGAATGGCAACATTACAAAGTGGTAAATGCTTTACTGTTCCAACTTTTTTTTAAATGTGTTGCAAGAACAATAATTGGAATGTGTTTTGTTAAAAAAAAAAAACAATAAAAATCATGAGGAACATTAATTAATGTTTGTTGTATTGTCTGTAATTAAATACAAGTCAAAGTAAATTTAGAAATCACTTTTTTTTATTTGGGTTTTCCATACTGTCCCAACTTTTTCTGATAAAAAAAACAAAAAAACAATATATATATAAAACTTTAATAAAAAAAACAGCAAATACATACACCTTGTGTAATGAGGCTTTTTTTGTTAACTCTTCTGTGAATAATTTTTACACATGTAAACATGCCTATATTTGCGATGGAAGCCTAATAATTATGCTTCACATGACATGCTTATTGTTTACAGTGTTTAAAGGAATGGTTCACACAATGAAAATTCACATTTTTTACTCACATGGTTCAAACTTTTTTGAATTTCTTTATTCTGTCCAACAAACAGAAAAGAATAAAAATATTTATTTCAAAAATATTTGGGGAAAAAAAAAACTGAAAAGCTGTAATTATTACTTCCATAGTAGGAAAAACAAATATTACTCTACTAGGTTACTTCAATTTTCTGTTCAGCAGAAGAAATGAAGTCAAACAGGTTTGGAACAAGTAGAATAAATTATGTTCGAAATTTTAGTTTTGGGTGAACTATAGCCTACCTTAAAGTTGAGCGAGATCTTTGAAAAAAAACCTTTTTGTTAATAACGCTCTGGTAAAATAATCATGCATTTCTAGCAGTGCTACAGTCATGACAAAAAAAAATAATAAGAAGAAATGTCATTAGTAGTTTGCAGATTAAAACCAAAATTTGTCCACATTTTACTCAAATACATATGTAGTCCTATTATCATTTAGAGGATTTGTTTAGGCAAGAGAACAAGACGTTCAAATTCCCTTTTAAACAGCACAAGAAACCAATCCAAGCACAAATCAAGAGCAACAGTGCAGCAAACAGAGACTCAGATTTAAATAAGATATGAAAATAAGACAGTAGTGAACAAGTGATCAAAAGCTCTTTTAATTAATATTTATTCCATAAACATGATTACAAAACTCAGCAAGTTACCAATATTACATTTGTCACCATACAGGCTTGATCACAAATATTTCAACTTTTGTGACAGATACAACAAAAACAAAATACTAGAATAATTTACATGAAAATCTATAAAACAGCAATGAGATCACAAATTAGTGTTATTGTTCCACTGTCTGTTTTCATGGTTTCTTTTTTGTAATCTTTAAATTAATATATAGATTTTTACTAGAGCACAACACTCTTACAACAAGATTGGTCCAATTACAGAAACTCTCAACAAAGAGTCACAGCTTGCTCTCCTTCTCTCTCCTTTACAATAGTTTTTTATTTATTTTTATAGTATTTTCAATTTTTGGTTTTAAAACAAACAAACAAAAAACAAATAAGAGAGAGAGAAAGAAAAAAAGAAAGAAAACATCATGGCAATTAGCAACCTTTTCACTTGCGGAAAAGGGAAAAGAACAAAGCCACAGTAAGAACGACCTCACATCACTTTCTAAGAAAAATATACACTTAGAAAATATGTTACAAATTGGCACAATGAAAAATATACAGGTCATCATTTTTTTTCCTACATCAAGAGAGTTCATTGATAATCCACCTGGCGAACATAGACCAGGCAGTAGAAAGTTGTTGTTTTTTTTCCTTGATGATGAAAAAAGGCAAAAGTAGTTACAAGTAATGTAGTGTCAAATAAATCCTGAAAATAATACTTCCAACTTGACAATATAATACATTCATAAATAGGGCACGATTAAGTTTTTGATATGCCTGTTTTCACTTTACATGATGCACTTATAGGGGAATAACACTGTTTAGGAAATTATATTATAAATATGATCAGCTTCAGTTAGTGCAGGGGACGTGTGCTATAAAGTTCACTCTATTCTCGAAATCTGAACAAGAGCACCCGACATTGACATCACAGATGTCCTGCAGGTGTAACGACAGTACAGCAGAGGGCAGCAGAGGGAATGAGAGATGCGAACGCAGTTGGGTTCCCTGAGTCACGGACCTGAACCAACTGCGATACATCTCCATTCCCTCGGCACGGAGAAAATCATTCTTTTGGAAAACAAACTTAAAATGGGTTTTACCGACTACAATTTTCTGGTATTTTGCTTGCTGAGGCTGATTTGCCTCAAATTAATTCATTCAAAAATCAAGAGGATTTCAGAGGAGCTCGTTACTGAATCGTACCACCAGCTGTGGAATGTCACTCATCATCTGCACCTGTTTTCTTCAACATTTTCTCCAATAATCTAACCACAGATCAATCACAGCATCGTTTACAGCGTTTGCACAAATACCCACTGAACTCTGAAAAAGGAGGGGATTGTTCTCAAACTAAATGAATGTAGTGTCTGACAACTCAAAATGATTCACGCTCTGCCGATGTAAGGGCAATAAATAAAACCTTGTCAAATAGATATTCAAAAAACAGCGATTCGGGGGACATGTAAAAATCAAAATCCTGCAGCAATGTAGTAAACAGTACATGGGGTAACCAAGTTGGCATCTTTCCCTCTTTTATAACACAACAAATAACATTCCAACAGCAATAGAAAAACAATGGTTTTGAGATCAGGTAAGAAAAAACAGGCGAGTCAGAGAAAGTAATAATACAGGGGATCAGCATTCACAGCACAAATTCATATCATGTTTTAAATGCATGCACATCACTAGCAATAAATCAGAAAAACCTTCAAAAAATATTTGGTCCTGTTCTTTACTGGTTTTAAGGGTGTAAAATTCATTCGAGGTACAGAGAAATAGATTTACTGAATATTAAACTAGAAACTTGGGGAAGTAAACAAGTTAGAATGCATTATATGTCTTGTTATAAGAAGGAATGATCATTTTCTTACCTTGTTAACACATGAACAGTGATCTTTTACCATCCAGAAACTGATTGGAATGAAAGGCAACCAATGTTTTTCTCTGCCATTTAGCACTTCGGCTTCCTCCCTCTAATTCTTTCATGCGTGTCTCGTTTCATGCCTCTAATCTTGAACGAGCCCGGTGTGTAAAACACAGAAAATAATCCAACAACATTATTTTTTTTGATTGTTGAGATGACTCCTCGCCTGTAACTGTTTATACAGATGTGATGCAACAGGAGTGAATCTCAGATTAACAACTCCCCCGCCCCCACCCCACCCCAAGCACACACACACGCTCCTCAATCACTGCCACATTATAAAACAGCAAATATTTATGTAGATAAAAATGTCTGTACATTTAATTGTTCATAGTTTGGCACATTAATTTGAACATGTCTGATATAATCTTGTTTTGTAAATAGTGCATATGTTTGTGTACAACAGCATTTTGATACTGGCAGGAGGAGATTCACTGGAGAACAGATGAATGAACCTCCTTTTCACAAGTTATAAACAAACTAAAATCTCTTTTGAGATTTCAGAACCTCAGAAAACAAGCGCATCTTAGTCGAGATGCTTTCTTTCAGCTTGTCAAAGCCCAATGTTCTGAGGGGTTGGCACAGAAATGAGGGAGAATGATTCTTAGCACAGAATACTACACATGACCTTTGACCCCTGAACAGAAGGCAACCATTTGCTGAGAGACAGAGCAGGGCGCTGGGCTCGGTTTAAACCATGGTGCTGTGGCACTGATTTAACACATACAGTGTTATAGCTGCAACGGAAAACAAAAAGACAAAAAAATTTATATTTAGATAAACACCACACTAAAAGAGAATTCAAGGCATTTCCTTCTTGAAAAACAAACAAAACACAAATAAAAATATTTGTCAGATAAAAATAAAACAAAGCAGCAATGGTGAGTAGGGTGCAGCCATGACAGTGCGACTTCAGTAAGTCTAGTAGGTAGTTTAGCAGGGCTGACATGCAGGATGTGCCTGCCTTCCAGTGGCCCAGGCAAAGGATTGTGGGTAAAGTCAGTGCCATGCAGCTCTGAAATGTGGAAAGGATTTTAGGAGGATTTGGTAGGGTGCGAGGGAAGGGAACGGAGCAAAAGAAGGGGCACATTGCAGAGAGAAAATATTACCTCCGTTTCTCGACCAAAGCGGTCAATGCTACTCCTTTTACATCCCGTTTGCCCGCTAAGAGTTCCTCACGGGCAAATTTAGCACTGGTTTTGTGACGGTACATTTTTTTGTGGGCTGGACGGTGTGGGAGTGGGAGGCAGTCCAATCCGAGGGTAGGAAAAAGTCCTGGTGGGAGAAGTTTAGGCAGTGCTTTACCACTACCACGACCAGCTCCTTTCTTCCCTCGACCTCCGCCTGAGGCACCTCCTCGCTTTTTAAGGTCAGCAGCACTACCCAGAATCTTCAGTGTCTGACTCTGGAGGGCATGTTGACCTGGTGACAGGCAAGGCCCCCAAAGAGGTTCCACAGAGGCTCTCATGAAGCGCTGTACCTCAGCCATGCCAGACACAATATTGGACAGGATGTTTGATGGTTCCTGGAATTCTCGTTGGTCATCGTTTGACACACCCCCAGCAATAGGCCACTCCCCCTGAGCTCCCATCAAGCCAAGAGATGGGGTTGGGGATGAAGCTCCACTTCCTGACCCTCCGCTACTTTTGGCTGCTTTTCCCTCAAGCAAGGCTTTGATCTTTCGCACAGAGCGAGAACCTTGACGTGGGAGCTTTGCTTTCTCTCCTTTTACTGTTTTAGTAGTTTTGGTCTTTTTGGGGCCTTGTCCATTTTTCCCACCCTTTTTTGTTGAACCTTTGTGATCCCTTAGCCCCACTTCTTCTGCTGTGTTGAAAGAGTGTATCTGAAGGAGATGTGGGTTTCCATCTTGATTAAGCTGTGGCACAGTTCCACAGTTCCATTGCACATTTGCCTCTGCTGCCTCTGAGAACTCTCCAACTTTTCCACAGTTTCCCAGCAGCTGTGGGGAAGAGTTAGGTGTGTCTGGTGGAGACATCTCAGACAGCGATGAATGACGAAACTTGTCAGGGGTAAAGTTAGAGATATCCAGAAGGTCAGTGGACTCTCGAAGTGGAGCAACTTCTTCTAGACTTTGCTGTAGGACAAGACGTGGGCTGCAATGCGGCAAGAAGCCATCATTGATCTCACTGATCTCCTCTTCTCTTTCCCTTTCTCCCTCTCTCAAGCTGAGTGAGCTGTAATTGCTAGAGGTAGCAGAAAGTGACCCCAGAGAGTTAAAGCTAACTAGTCGCCCTACACCACTGTCACTTCGAGACCCAGCCGGACTCAAGCCATAATCGGCATCAGGTTGGGACTCTTCATATGATACCCTGCACCCTGATAGAGATACCTGCCCATAGCCTGCAACATTCGTGCCATCCCCAGCTAACACAGGCAATGGAGTGGGAAAGGCCGATGGCATCATTGGTGACTGGGTTGGGATGTCTGGGGAGAAGGGCAACTGGTCAGCAGATGGTTGGGATGGCCATGAAATGGGCTGGTTTGGTTCAGTAAGGTTTGGCTCCACATAACGTGTGTGGTGAGGCCCGTGGTTTACAGATGGAGGAGAGTGGGGTAGCTCTGATTCGGAGGGAGGAGAGAGAACACAGCTTTGGACTGGCTGTAATGTTGTGTTCTGCAGCCCTGGATGGAAATAGGTGATGTTAGCAGTGCTCGATGACTCAGAGGCTTCAAGAAGTGTCTGCAAGTATCCCCCTGGGAGGAGTTCAGCATTTCCATTAGTCTCTGTAGCAGTTGTTGTCAAAGTGCATTTTTCTGGGTCATTACTGGAGGTTTCATTTGTGACATTACCTCCCCTACTAAGGTTTTCTGGTAAACATGGGCTATACTGCTCAATCTCAGAGGCTTCAGGGACTTCCTGTGTTTCAGCTTCTTTCAACTTTTTCAACCGTAGTCTTGCTTCACTTTTGAATTTCTTTATCTTCCCCGTTTTACCTGCCTTTCTTCTTTCCTCTCTCTCCTGTGTTCTGCTTTTAGCCCTGGCAGTGTGTGTAATTGAGGTAATCCCCTCTTTTGGTTCCTCTGTGCTTTTCAGTAATTCTGTCCCCTCTGGCTGATTGTTGACGGGGACCATTATAGTTTGGCTGGGGAGGGAATTCTGTACTGCATGGATCTGCTGGATCCTGAGTCTGGCCATCCTGTGCTTGCGTTTGGGTTTAGTGCTTGGCGGTCTTTTGCAGCCATTGAGACGTTTGGTTGTTTCTGCAGCTCTCAATCTATTTAGCTCCTGCTGCTCTTTTTCTCTTGCCTCCCAGTATGCTTTTAATGGTGCAAGTCTCTCATAGTGTAGGAGAGCATTTGGACTCAGACAGACAGCAGCAGGTGATGGTTCGACTCGTCCCAGCCGCACTCTCATATGCCTCTGTCCTTTAAATCGATTAATGATTATGTATTTAATAATAACAGGTGGGTCCTTCCTATTGGATCGCCGCCTCTTCTTCGGGCACCAGTCATCATCACGCTCCTTTTTTACACCAGCAGGCTGTTTCTCACGTTTTTCTGCATTTTTCTCACTTTCTATAGAGTCCACATCGTACAAATAGTCTTCTCTGTAGGCCACCTTCCTCTTGGCTCGGAGGCGGTAGCTTAGCTGGCTGGAGGAGCTAGAGTTTTCTCTGGATAAGCAGCCATGCCGGAGGGAGAGCCCGTGGTCTGGGGAGCCCGTGCAAGAGCTGTCATCACTGAATTCACCAGAATCTTCTGGAGAGTTACTGAGGTCAAAAAGAAAGTTACTGTCTGGGCTGATATTGGGGTTCACATGGTCATCAGCTTTTATCTCAACAGATTGATCTGGTTTCTCTTTTGGCCCCTCTTTTCTACTACAAGGTAAGCTGGGAAAGAAACCTAGCTGAGACTCATTCTGTAAGGCAGATTCACTCCTCTCCTGCACTCCATCCTGATAGGACTCATAGCGTATCTTGAGTGAGCAGACATCAGTACTAAGTGCTGTCTCCTCCTCTTGAAACATGTAATTCTCCACATCTTCTTCACAGAACAGGTTGACTGCAAGTTCACTGCGAGAGCATAAATCCAACAGCTCCATACGGCTCTCACTGATGAGAGTCTCTAGACAGCTCCAGTCCTGTGCCTCCTCTCCAAGACCTTCGTATATGCTCCTGGATGCAGGATCCTCATCTGATTCGCTTTCCTGCATTGACCTCCCTTCCTCAGCCCCTTCATTGGTTACAGCTGGATTGGCAGGGCCGCTGAGCAGCTGGTCAGATAGAACCTGGTCACCATAGCGACCTGCGCTGGGGGCGGGGCCAAGGCATTGCAAATTGATGCTGGCAAAGCTGAGTACGGACTCACAGGATTCCGGTTCTGTCTGATTTTTGGGGATCAGACAGCTAAGGCAGTCTCCACCCCTGGAGTCCATGTTAGAGAGGGATGACCTGTCACAGGTCTGTGGCACAGACCAGGGCGTCACAGGTTTGGAACAGGGCACAGAAGAGAGAGATGAAAGGGAGGAAAGAGAGGAGAACGACGAGAGCGAAGAAAGAGAGGTGGTGTTGGAGACAGACCCATCATGCAGGTCAGCTGGGCTAAGAGGACCTTCAGAGGTCTGACTTTGGCCACAGAGGGAGGGCAGGGACAGCACAGCAGGAGCAATGTCATCGCAGCGCCTCAGATCTTCTGACACATCTGCCAATGGGTCATGTGGTTCTAAAAATAAAAAAGCACAAAGATGCTAAGTTTCTACTGACAACCTGTAAATTTTTTAAATAATGTGTAAATAATAATAATTAAGACAACATATTTAACATAATAGTAACAAACAAATAATTGTGTAAATATGTATGGGAACTCCTACCATTTTCACTGGCATCTACTGGGCAGGGGCTGTGATCTGCCCCTGAGAATCGGGACTCCTGTAGAACATCCATCAGTCTGAACTGAATCTCTCTCTCACTAACATAATTATCACTGTCCAGCCTGTAGAAACACACAAAGACACAGACAGTAAATGCTAAAGAAAAAGCCATGCAATCTTTAAAATCTATCAGCACTATCTACAAGCTGAAAGAAAAAAAATCACTTTGCAGCAATCTAGATGTAACAGATTAACTGAGAACTTAATATTATATTTTTAAAGGGGTCATGACAAGATAAATAACATTTGCATTTATCTTTGACATATAAGTGGTTTGTGTAGCGTTAAAACATGCTGTAAGCTCCTTGAAATGTCACATAATAATGGCTGGTCTGGATATAAAGTGGCATGTGATGTCTCAAAAGGCATATATATTTGCATATACCCTGCTTCTAGAGCCCACTTTGATGAATAGTTTATCTCACCATAGGCCCCACCCATTGGCATTTAATCATTGACACATACTTTTTTTCCAACAGAGAGAAAAAAAGAATAAACAAATAATAATAAATAAAAATAAATAACTGGAGGTGCTGTAAATCTCCATAGGCACTGGAGAAGAGCAGTAGTATGAACATATACCATCAAAAGGGTGTTAATATGAGTTTTGTTTCCTCATATACAGGAGAGTACTATACTGCGTCCTATGCAGTAATGTCAGCCAATCAAAACAGTGGCCATTAACTTACAAGGAACTTAAAAGGAAGTAACCCTAAAAAATAGGCAATTTCCCAAAAAGGAAATAATAATTTAATGTTCATTAAATAGAAAAAAGAAAACCTTGGAATTCTCAGAAACTGTCTTACTAAGAAGTCATACTGAAAATAAAGGTAAACTTTCAGCAAACTATCCTTTTCAGTAGCTAAAATGATTAACTGTTAATTTAAGGTTATATAGCTGAAGGTCCAGAAAGACATCAGCATTTCAATGTTCGAAACAGAAATTCAGTTTAAATTCCCATAATTCAGGAGCTAACTTATTCATCATGCTAACTATGGGTCTTCTCTCTCTAGTACTTCCTCAGTTTGTGTCCTGTTTTCACCTTTTTTTGCGTCTCTCTCATACACCAGTATTACAGTGAGTTGTATTGTTTTACATCATTCTGTCCTCTGATTGCCCTTCACTGTGAAGTACAACTCTTGAGGATGTGAAAGAAATGAAAGAGCTTTATAACAGCAGAGAAACAGAAAAGAAAGAGCGCTCTCTTTTGCCCCAGGCTGTGTGTGCATGTGTCAGAATTGTGTGCCATATATGTAAGTAAAAAGACATGCAGCTTTTTATTTAAATAAATAAATAAATAAACATGACAGCGCTGCATATGCTGTAGGGAGAAATGCTGATCTCTAGTACGTTTGAAGTGTTCCCACGAGGTAAATTTACATAGAAATTCACAACTGACCTATTGAAGATTTATGAATTACACAAGAGTATTGAAACTGTTGAGTGGGCATCATGTGTATTTCAGTGATGGCTCTAAATTATAAATATAATAGAAATGTATATATAAATGCAATTTAACCACGTTTTTAGTAATCTAAATTTTAATATCACTGGGACTTCCAAAATAAACTAAAATATAATTCACCGATAAGTAAAGTTTGACGTAAATATAAAGAGCTTTAAATCGTAAACACATTTCACATCTTATTTAAAAATCACCATGAAGCATAGTTTGCCATAATAATTTCATAATGTAATGTTTAGACACTTGTTGGCAGAAATCCAAGCAAGAGAAAAATTCCACTACAGCGCGTTTTACCACCATTACACACCACAAAGCATTCTCCAGCATGTACTGTTTTCCAGATCTGGAAACGTCTACATAATGATCTAGGATTTGCTATTTCCAAATCAGTAACAGTATGAAAAAAGCCCAGGGCTGTTCTGGGAACAGCATGGCTGGGCTCATTCTTGCCATCTTTACAGACAGAGAGATAGAGAACAGGGCAGTGGCACTGTCTGCAAACTGCTTTTATTAAAAACTAAATTAATATTTATTCAGCTTCAACATCCACCCAAGAGACAGACAATGGAATTACAGAAGAGAGAGAGAGAGAGAGAGAGAGAAAGAGAGAGAGAGAGAGAGAGAATGAGAAACAGAATCCATTTTGGTGTGAGTTTGTTTGATCTTTTTTTCAGAGATAAATAAATTTGCTGCAGTCTGTCCTCGGTCAATCTGTCAGACAAACAACCAAAATATAAAGCAGTCAGTCATATGTGGTCACTGAAAGCATGACTATACACTGACTGGCAACTAAAGGTTTAACCACTGACTGCACTGTCTGTGTGGAAAACAAACAGACTCGGCGTCCACTCGACTGACTGTTTCGTTTATTGATAGAATTTGGTGGCAGAAGCTGTGCACGAGAGAACTTCGGCTCTGTTCTCATCACCCCGCCATCAAAGAAACTTCTAACAGCATCCCAGCACAGGTGTCCGGTGACCGACAGGTCCTCCATACTCTAAACACGATGATATCTAGAGCCTGAAAGATGAGCACGCTTCCAACATCTCGGATAACCTAGAGACTTTACATTATCCAGAGAAACGTAACAGGTTTGAGTCCATCTTTAATTATTGAAGGCCTGGTGCGCTATGATACGCGCCCTGCTATTCTGCATCTCCAATCGCCAAAATGCCGCATCGGTCGCAGGCGCTGAGCCGCGCGCGCCGACGCGGAGAACAGGAAAATGCGTAATACAGCATACAGAAAATCGCCACATGACAGAGTCAGTGTTTCTGCTATCTGTGAACGAGTGCGCATGTAGCTGTGGCCTTGGCTTGGGGGGGATGTTGTGTAAAAAGGATGGAGAGAGAGAGAGAGAGAGAGTGTGTATGTGTTTGCCTCACGTAATTGTCATGAGCACCAATGCTCTCCGTCCCTTTAAACGATGGCCTGCGGCTCATGGCTTTCGCAGGACAGAGCATCATCTCTATGGCGCACACACACACACACACACACACACACACACACACACACACACACACACACACACCTGTGCAATATGGACGCATCATGACAGCTGACATTCGCTCCACCATTTCTCCCCATTGCAGGGTTTGACGCGCGTCACACTGGCCCACTCACCGCATCACGCACGCACACAAACACGCACAGCCTACTCACCTCCCGTTACACCCGGGCCGCGCCGCGCGTCCCGCTCGCGCTTAAGACTCCGTTTGATCGCTCGGCGTGTGGAATGCTGTCATATGTTGTTGTTGTTGTTGTTGTGTTTTTGTAAGCCTCTTCAATGCAGCTCCCTCACCATGTTTGCCCCGTCTCGCGAGCCCGGACTGCCTCCCCGGTAGCAGCAGGTGGACGCACCTCTCGCGCCTCGGAGCCCCTCTACCACTCCATTTTATTCCCTCGCGCTCCAGGGTTTCCAGGAAACAAACAAAGGTCTGCTGCAGCCCCTGCTCCTCGCCGCATGCTCCCTCTCTCCCGCTCCGCTCTCTCCTCCTTTAGAGCCGCTTTTGTTTTTGCCGTTTGTGCGTGTGTGACGGAGACGGGGGTGTGCGTGCGTGCGGATGTGTTTTTCCCAGCTGTACCCCGACCGTCCCTGACAACGACGGCGCGCTCGTGCGCTGCTGCTCCCCCTCTTCTGAGACCTGCCATAAAGAGCGCGCCCCCATATTTTGCACGGCGGCGCGCTGAGATGTCGGGAGCGCGCGCCACTGCTGAACAGGTGCAGAGGCGCACGCATGCGCGCGAAGGCTTCTCAAGCAGCAGCTAGGGGTCTCTGCGGATTTAGATGATTTCACATAGACAAAAACTTGTTTTACATACGCAGTAACAAACAAACAAATATATGTGTTTGTGGAATTGTGGGAAAAGAGACAAAATGTGGGAAATCCATTTAAATTAAAATGTAATAATAATATCTTTGTTTACAACACTTTGGTTTTACATACACAGTAACAGAAAATATCTGCAAAATAATTGTATTACAAGTAGTTTAATTAAAAAATATCTATTATATTTAATTTGAGAAATTACGTAAAAATACTTTAAATAAATAAATATTAGCTTTGGATTTCTGAGGAAATTTTAAAATGTGGAAAGATCCATCTTATTAAAAGTAAATAAAATCTTCGTCTACAAGACTGTTATTACGTAGGCAGTTACTATAAATAAATGAATTAAAAAAGTAATATCTAATATCTGAAGATGATTATTATTATTACTGGGGGGGGGGTAATAATAATAAAATTATCATCAATTATTAATTTAATTGAATGATTTTTACAGGTCTGGTTTTACATATGCAGTTAACTTAAAATAAAGCGATGTGAAAGCCAAAATGTATATACTAAATACTATAGCCTATGACACATCTACTAATCATTTTTAATTGCTGTAGGCCTACTGTTTGCTGGTGTATTTAAATATTTTCTTGATTGCGATATCAACTGTTTACCTTGTAATTACAGCTTAATAAACTATTCGTCGTGAAGCATCACAGTCACTTCTGCGGAGCCTCTGCTCTGACGGCTTGTCTTGAATGAGGGCCGCAGTGTCCCGCCCCTTACGGCAATGAGATTTAGATTGACATTCCTTCTGTCCAATCGTGTGAACGGGGGATGTGACGTCTGGTTGTTTTTTCCCGGGAGCGTGCGTCATGTCGCCTCCGCACCGCTACAGATATGGCTAGAAAGTGGTAGTAACGTAGAGATTCACGGAAACCATCCACCGCGGAGCAGCCTTTATTTCAGTGGACCAGGTGGTTTAGGGGAGTGATTTCTTCTTATTTTCTGTAGTTTGTAGTCCTATGGAAACGGACCTGATAAAGAAGATGCCGTGCCATAACCAGCAGCTCAATAATAACAGCGAGAGCCCCGAACACGCCGCCAAGCACGTCCGCTTTGCCCGGAGCAGCGCTGCCGTCGCGGAGACCTGTCAAAATGACGCCGAACAGTCTGAATACCAAACCACGAGCGACATTCAGCAACAAATAGGACCTCAGCTGAAGCTGTTGCCATTAAATGACCAAATACGAGAACTTCAGACTATCATTCGGGACAAGTGAGTGTCCAGTCCGCCTTTCAACCGGATTTGGATAGAGTGACCATTTCGAGTGTCCATATGCAGGCCAGATCTGAGCCACATGCTTCCATGTCACTGCACGTGCACACAGACATAAACCGACATTTTACCAGAATCTACATGTAATAAAGTAGTATTAGCCGCCTGCCATAATGCAGCATTCTTTGTGTAGACATGTGCTGATTATACACGTTATATGGCGATAATGACCATGCAGTTGCATGATAATATCATTTGCACTTCAAAATACAGGGAATAATTTGAGGTGATTTGGAAAATAAATAACTCAGAATTATTATTTATTAAAATTTATTTATTTATTTCTGCAAATTAACTCTTCCATTATTAGGTAATGTTTGTCAATGTTCATCACAGCACAAATGCTTGAATACTATTTATTTTCAAACCAACATTTTACCTTTAACGTGGCCTGAGCTCTGAAGCATTGATGGAATTGTGCCAATTTGGCTTGATTCTTTGCAGGCCTGTTGTTTAACACTTAGGCTCTATTTGTTAACCTTCATCAAACTAAATTGCTGACGAAAACTGTTGGTAAAGTGCTTAAAATTAGGGATGCCAATTTTTTTTGATTAACTAATTTAAATATTTGAATTCAAAAGTAGTAACTGTTTTAATGGAGCTAATAACAAATGAATTCAGTTGTAATAGCAATGGCACACTTCTGTAACAAATCTAGCAATTTCACACTGTTGACGTTAATCAGTGTTAGGCAAAAGTTACTTTTAAAAAACAACGTTACAATCCAAAGTCACTTTTTCAAAAACAGTAACTAAATGTGTGCTACTTGGTTACTTTTTAAGCAAAAAAGTAATGTGAAAGTGTGTTGTTATTTTTTTAAAGATGGGGGGAAACGGTAATATATTACAATTTTAAGCCTAACACAGATGTTAATGCATCAAGTAATGTTTACTAATTAGGTCTTGTAAAGTGTTACCTACTGAACTTTATAATTCTTCCGCAGTTTCATTTGTTTGAGATATTTTACTCTAAACACCTTTATACATGAAATAGTTTTTGTTGTTATACCTATATTGTTTTGCAATATCATGATAACACCATATATTGTGAACAGGAAAGCTTGAAACATCGAACGTCCAATATATTGTAACAGTTTGTGACTTTTCCCATTTTTCTGTCTCAGAACTACCAGTAGAGGTGATTTTGTGTTCTGTGCTGACAGATTGGTAAGCATTGTGTGTAAATATCATATTTGTGGTTTATAACCAGCTATTGTCCTTGTAAATAAAAGCAGCCCACACAAGTAATTTTGCAATCAACACAGTGAATGTATGGTTGATTGCATTTCACATTCACTTTAGTGCTGAAGAATCAACTTGATTGTTTTTTTTGTATTGCAAAATTAGTATTGACTCATGTTTTGTATTTGTTTGCTCCCCCCTCTCTCCCTCCCCTCAATCTGCATCTTGATTGTTTGTTTGTTTGTTCTGCTCCCAGATCAGATTAGTTGTGGAAGAAGGCCTCAATCAGCTTCCATACAGTGAATGTACTGTAACCACACCAACAGGTGAGCCTGTTAGCATGCTGATGAATCCCCCCCAGCACACTGTAAATCCTCTGTGTATCCCACCATCGGCTGTGGAGTTTGTGCAATTACATTCTGTCCTCCTCATGCAGGACATAAATATGAGGGTGTGAAGTTTGAGAAGGGGAACTGTGGGGTCAGCATCATGAGGAGCGGTGAGTCTCAAAATTCACAAACAAAAGCTGCACTATTTAGTGTGCATGTCCTCAAATGGTTAGTTCACCCCAAAATGAAAATTCTGTCATAACTCACCCATCATGTTGTTCCAAGACCTTCGTTGATCTTTGAAATGCAAATTAAGATATTTCAGATCAGTATTTCTCAACCATGTTTCTGGAGCACCATCAACGCTGCATGTTTTGGATGTCTCATTTGTCTGTCACACCCATTACAGGTCTTTCAGTCTCTGCTAATGACAGATTATCTGAATCGATGTGTTTCATTGAGGAGACATGGAAAATGTGCACAGCTGGTGGTCCTCCAGGAACGTGGTTGAGAAACACTGTTTTAGATGAAATCTGAGATGTTCAAATCCAGAAACGAAACAAAAAAACATTAAAAAAAAACACTTCATAAAACTTCAGTGGTTTAACTAAACAAAGTAATTTTTACATTTGTTTTGGCTCACAAAAGTGTTCTTGGAGCTTCGATTGATTACAGTTGAATCACTGAAGTCACATATACTGTTCTAACAACGTTATTGGGTTTTTTTTTTGGACTTTGAACATCTCGAGACTCTTGCTTGTATATGGAGGATGAGGGAGCTCTCGCATTTAATCTAAAATATCCTGATTTGTGTTCTGAAGATGAAGGAAGATCTCAGAGGATTGGATTAATATGAGGGTGAGGGATTAATACAGGGATTTTTATTTTTGCTTGAACTAACCCTTTAATACTTAAAAACATATGTTATGTGAACAGGTGAGGCCATGGAGCAAGGCCTGAGAGATTGCTGCAGGTCAATCCGTATTGGGAAGATTCTGATCCAGAGCGACGAGGAGACACAAAAAGCCAAAGTGTACTATGCGAAATTTCCCCCTGACATCAGCAGAAGGAAGGTTCTACTTATGTACCCCATACTTAGTGAGTACTTCACCTCTAGAACAAGGCATTAAAGGGGTAATTCACCCCCCAAAATTTTTTGTCATTTACTCAAGTTATTCCAAACCTGTTTGAGTTTATTTCCTCTGTTGAACACAAAAGAAGATACAATGAAGAATGTAAAAAAAACAGCCATTGACTTTTGTAGTATTTTTTGTGCCTTTTGTGGATGTCAAAGGCTGCCTTTCCCCCCAGCATTCTTCAGAACATCTTGTTTTTTGTTCACCTGAAGAAAGATATTCATAAAAGTTTAGAACCGCTTGAGTGTAAGTACATGGTGTTGAAATTGTCCCTTTAATCCAACCTACAAGCACATTTTTGGTGCTGATTTGTAGAACAGTTTGCGAATTGAGAGTGAAAGGCTTTGCAATTCCCAGTTGCATCTGTGTCTACATTCAGATCTGGCATTAAAGGACGACTGTTATGTGTTTCAGGTACAGGCAACACTGTGATAGAAGCGGTGCGGGTGCTGACTGAACACGGCCTGCAGGCCAAACATATCATACTACTGAGTCTGTTCTCCACTCCACACGGTAAGACGCATGTAGAGTAAAGCCTCCATTTGCATTCCCAGGATAAATATCTGTATATTTGAATTATCTTCTTAGTACAGGTAAACAGCCCTCTTGGTAACAAATGAATAAGCTGTATGTATATATATATATATATATATATATATATATATATATATATATATATATACATACACACACACACAACTATTTAATCTTTGCTATAAAGCCAAAACCCAGTATTTAGAATAGATTCAAGTCATTTATATAATAGTCATTTGACACATTATTTTATTGGGCTTGTGGAAAAAAGCCACAAAATGCCAAACAAATTTGAGATAATTAGGCCAAAACAATTGACCAAATTCACCTTTTTTTTTAAATACAAATTGTCACCAATCACATGTTTCTGTTCAGGTTATAAATGTAGAGTTTGGATTGGTACACATGCTACTGAATTCTCTCATCATGAAAGTGATGAAATTATGCAAGGGATCAATGTCACTGCTTCAGTCAGTGTTTGTGTAACTTGCGTAAGATTAACATTAGAGGTCAACTGATTAATCGGGCTGCAAATTAGGTCCATTAGGTGCAGGTACATTTGTAAGCAGCTAGATGTTGTATAATGTGTAAATAGAAGCTGACGTACTGCAAGCAATTCACCACCGCCATAACACTGTGACGTCTACTTGTTAGTGAATAGTTATTTTCACCTTTTGCAATTTATACTTGTGATTACATAGTTTAATTTTATAAATGTAAAAAATCTAAAAAGGACAGGTATTTGTTTTTCAATAAATGTTAAATTTAAGCAATTTTCTGTATCACGCCTAATTACTTGACTGTTAAGTTTTGATAGATGAAAAAAGAAAAATCAATTTCTAAATATCCCCATTAGCCAGAGAAAAAACCCATATCGGTAGACCTCTAATTAACATCATAGACTTGCATGTTTCGTCTGTGTAGATAATCTCCCCAAACACAAAAACATTACATTTTTATATATATATATATATATATACACACATTTTTGGTAGTTAGTTTTTTTTAATAACTGCAAAATTACAATATATAAAAAAATAAATAAAAAAATATATATCCTTTTAAAATGTATATTTAGTAATTGGACCAATGTTATGGTTAGAATTTTGTATGATTGTGAAAGGCTGTATTTCAATGTGTAAAAGCTGAAAACAAAATGAAATGTGGGGAAAAAGTTGCAATATTACAACAACAAAAAATTTATAAACATTGTTTTTATTCATATTTAACATTTGAAACATTTTGATTTATTTTGAAACTGAAATCATTCGTATCACATTTACTTTCATTTTTAATTAGTAAAAAGGTATATTTTACAATTCTTTCGTGCATGACCATAATGGTATGTGTGTAGGTGCACGGTCCATTGTTCAGGAGTTTCCTGACATCACTATACTGACGACTGAGGTTCATGCTGTCGCTCCAACACATTTCGGCCAGAGGTATTTCGGCACAGACTGACAGCCCACCAACTCCACACAATATTAATCCACCCTCCTTTTTCATCTGTTTAAAAATACTTGACCAGCCCAAATCAAGTGTACGTGTGTGATTTGTTCTCTGTATTTTAAGTTCCTATGTATTTATCCATGTTTATTGTGTGCAAATGGATGGATCAAAGTGGTCTTCTAAAAACATGTTTATCCAGGATACCACCGGGATTAAAACAAACAATTCTAGACTGTTTCTAAACACTCTGGAGTGATGATAAATAAAATATTTTCTATTAAATTGACTGTCTTTATTTTCTTGTCTTTCTTTTTAATCTATTTAGTAGAAGTGTTTTATCAAAAACAACTAGAACCCTCAACAGAAAACCACTTAAGTAGATTTGAGCAGAAAATACAGAATTAAAGCAGTCAGCCGGGACACCTGATCGAGCTCTCTCACACCCTGATCAGTAAAAGAGAGCTTGCGGAGACCTGATCGCTGCTGCAGGAAGTGTTCCAGGTGAAAACTGAGCATTCGGGAGGTGTTCACCCTCACCCCGCTCTCCCCACGGTCCCGTCAGCTTAACCTGTGAGTGAGATCTTTCCAAGAACTGCCCCAGTCCAGAGACTCCAGGGAACCAACAACCTTGAAATGGAAAAAAACTCATTTATATTCTATAATTTAAGTTCTACATTTTTACTTGAAAAGCATTTCCCATACCTCATTTAATTTCTGCCAGTCAGTCCACAGCTATGGTGACAGAGGCCTCCTCGGGTGACACTAATGGTGGGACAGAATCACACAAATAGGCTGAAATCAGTATAGTTTGGATCAGGCGGTGCAGCCCTGCTTTGGCCTCAAGAGGGCAGTATAATCCTAGCAGTCTCAACCTACTTTTTTTTCTAGAATTACTAAAAAATAAAACAAAAATCTTTCTGTTAAAAAAAACAGATCATTTCTCTTCTAAACGGACAGCTATTTTGAAGAATTTTTGCGTTATTATTACTGAGAGTGCCGAATGGAGTGTGTTTGACATCAGTGAGGGAATTTTAGAGTATTTGTGTTTGTAATCCTACTCTTTGTGATAGCACACTCAAGTTAATGACAGAAGCAGAGAGGAGATCACCTTCAGAGACAGCGTGAGAAATGGGATAAATAAAAGATTTGGGACTGCAGCGCTGACACATAATTGGATGACTCTCTCCAAACTGGGCTCTGATTCATTAGCAAGAAAACTCAATTTGGGGCGACTGACGCAAGTGAAATTATGCACGCTTACTGTGGATTTCGAGAAGCCAGGCCAGGGATTTCGGGTGAACTTTCCATGTCGTTCAATCGACCTTGTTCTTTCATGTATGAGCGGGTGCAACCATTGAAACCTTATTGGTTCGAGACTTTTAGTCTCATCCACTTCCACTGATTTTTGGTTGTAAAAACAGCTTATGCTGTTTGATGTTGCAAACTTGTATTTTTTTAATTGATTTTTTCCATATTTTCCTTATCTTTTATTAGTTTTGTCACAACGACAGTGCAAAAAAAAAAGGCCAGGCTACAATTACAAATTATATTAATGCCTAAGACATAAAACACAAAGGAGAAAGTTAAAACACAACAAGAGAGAAACATGTAATCATAATAGAAATCACAGCATCACAACTATTGAAACTATATGAAATTGTATGAGTAGCAGGCAAAAATGGCCAATTTCACTTCAGGCAAGAAGGCCGATCATATGCCTCAGAGACCTATGAAAATATATCCTGCCAATGCATCATTTTTATGTACTCTCATAGTCACAATGGCCTATACACAACTATTTACTATTACATTTATTATTCATAGTCATTTCCACATAAGCAAATGAACCAGAAATTCTAAAACAATAGTAAATAAGAGCATACTTCCACATTATAAATAAAGTCAGTACTCTTCAAATTTAAGATCTGCCATGTATAAAAGCAACAATATGCACTGCCTGATTGAGACCAAATGTAGAGTAGGTCACACAATGGCCACAGCTTTATAATATGAACAGTATTTTCTATTGATTTACAGGACAGTGCTCAGTGCTGTCATCCTTTCATCTCATTTTACAGTTAAACAACAAAATGAATGCTTGGGTCTATTTAAATGACTCTATGTTAATAAACTAAGTATTACACTATCAGTGCTGAGATAAAGTCACAGCAACCTTTTACTGGAAGATTTCCTGCTGGATTAAAGAGATGAACATTTCCTCAACATTTATTGACACTTATGCGTTTCTAAACTTTTATGAGTTTCTTTCTACTGTTGAACATAAAACAAGATATTCTAAAGAATGTTTGAAAAAAGCAGCCATTGACATCCATAGTATTTTTTGTTCCACCTATGGACGTCACTGTATTTTTTGCCCCATCATTCTTCAGTATATCTTCATTTGTGTTCAACAGAAGAAAGAAACTCGAACTGTTTTGGATGAGTAAATGATGCCCGAATATAAATTTTTTGGGTGAACTATCACTTTAATAATATTCCATCCATATGGTCAATTCAGATTATTTCAGATTATTTCAAATTATTTCTTACCCATAGTTCCTTGCGTGGCACATCGCTCATGTCCGTTCATCACTGGAGGACCGTGTGATGACATTTTCCAGCTCAAGGGGAATGAATGTCCGTCTCCTTCACTGTGATAGACATTAAAAGGAAACAGCTGGTAAACATAAGCGATGGCCTTTTGTGTTGTACCACAGAGTCAAAAGAAATCAAACACACATCTTACATGTTTCCGACTGTTGGCTCAGATTAAAGCTTTTGACAGAGCAGAAATGACACTACTCATTTAATAGTTTTCATTCATTCTGGCATTTCAATATAAAAAAAAAACTGAAAAATCTATTGTCTGGCCAGACTGGTTCGAGCTGATAGAAAGGCAACAGTAACTCAAATAACCACTCGTTACAACCCCGAGGTATGCAGAAGAGCATCTCTGAATGCACAACACATCCAACCTTGAGGCGGATGGGCTACAGCAACAAAAGACCACACCGGGTGCCACTCCTGTCAGCTAAAAACAGGAAACTGAGGCTACAATTCACACAGGCTCACCAAAATTGGACAATAGAAGATTGGAAAAATGTTGCCTGGTCTGATGAGTCTCAATTTCTGCTGCGACATTCGGATGGTAGGGTCAAAATTTGGCATCAACAACAAGAAAGCATGGACCCATCCTGCCTTGTATCAACAATTCAGGCTGGTGGTGGTGGTGTAATGGTGTGGGGGATATTTTCTTGGCACACTTTGGGCCCATTAGTACCAATTGAGCATCGTGTTAACGCCACAGCCTACCTGAGTATTGTTGCTGACCATGGCCATCCCTTTGTGACCACAGTGTACCTACAGTGTACAGATAGCTACTTCGCGCACCATGTCATAAAGTGCAAATCATCTCAGACTGGTTTTTTGAACATGACAATGAGTTCACAGTACTCAAATGGCCTCCACATTCACCAGATCTCAATCCAATTGAGCACCTTTGGAATGTGGTGGAACGGGAGATTCGCATCATCGATGTGCAGCCGACAAATCTGCAGCAACTGCGTGATGCTATCATGTCAATATAGACTAAAATCTCTGAGGAATATTTCCAGTACCTTGTTGAATCTATGTTCTATGTATCGGGTCCAACCCGGTACTAGTAAGGTGTACCTAATGTATATTGGCTATATTCACTGAGAAATGGATAAAAAAATATTCATTTTCAAAATCGGGTGTAATCATTTATGCTGAGTGGCTGCGCAGCTGGTAGCACGATCACCTCACAGCAAGAAGGTCGCTGGTTCGAGCCTTTCTGTGTGGAGTTCTCATGTTCTCCCCGTGTTCGCATGGGTTTCCTCCGGGTGCTCCGGTTTCCCCCATAAGTCTAAAGACATGCACTATAGGTGAATTGGGTAAGCTAAATTGTCCGTAGTGTATGTGTGTGAATGAGTGTGCATGGATGTTTCCCAGTGATGGGTTGCAGCTGGAAGGGCATCCGCTGCGTAAAACATATGCTGGATAAGTTGGCGGTTCATTCCGCTGTGGCGACCCCAGATTAATAAAGGGACTAAGCCGAAAAGAAAATGAATGAATGAATGAATGAATATATATATAGATAGTTTTTTGTAAGTGATGACAAAAATTGAGTTTCATGATCTTTCTGAGATTTCCACATGGGGCATTAGTTGGCGATGGTACTATGTAAAAAAAAAAAACAGTTTGCATCTCTGCAAGTACAATCCTGTTTCCACCACTCTTTTGTATTTCAAATATGCTGTGCCTGCATATAGGCTGAATATGTACTTTAATACATGTACACAAATGTCAAAGGCTTCACAAAATCGCTTTTTTGTACTTTACACCAAGATGATGATAGCATTGATTTTTGAGTTTTGAAACTTGTGTTGTGTGAAAATTGAAGTTCTCTTAGAGTCAAAAGAGAGTACAGTTTAATACTGACCTGCTGAATACTGGAAAGAACCAGAGTCTCTTTTTCTTTCCAAACACGTGTAAGAAGTTTGCCTGGACACCCACATCAAATGCCTCACTTTCTGGTCCATCTGCAAAAAAAGGGACTGACAACCACTCTAAAAAAAATAAATAAATAAATAAAAAGAACGAGAAAGAGAGAGAGAGCTCAGTTTAGTTCTAAAGAGAATAACGTCAATTTTTAAACCCTACAAATTCAGAAAAAAGGTCATATTCTGGGTGAGAACTTGGGTGAGAACAGCCAGAGGTCAAAGCTAGTCTGAAACATTATAGTAGTAGATGTCATCAGAATGCAGGTTAAGTAGTGTATTTTATTTATTTATTTTTACTCTCTTCCTCCCCCATCTTTTTAAAAATCATTAGCCATTTTCTTTCTTTGTGTATTTAGTTGATTTCACATGGGAATGTATGTTTTTTTTCATTGTTTATGTCATGTCCATTGTTCAAGTCATTACAATAAAGCTTAGTTGTACTTTAAAACAATTTAATTTGAGAGAGGGTGATAAAGAGAATGCCATCAAAAATCTCTTACAAGCAACGTTCAGATGTAACGCAGGATTTACCGAGTGTTGTTTTGTTGCTGGTGAGCAACCAGATGTGGAAGATGAGCAAAAAACAGAGTGTGACGGCAAATATGGCCGACACCAGTGTCAAGAACAAAACATGCAGTTTAACACAACTGTCAAACAGTCTGCCCTGAGAATGAGAGAGAAAAATTCATTAATATATTACAGTAAGATACAGAGAAACACAAAAGTGGTTGGTGTAAGAATGTAATCATTATTAATAATAAAGCAGTGACACAACACTATACAATGAAGTCCAATTCAATAACAATAGTTAATGCATTAGCAGTACAAAAGACAAATTAGCAAAAAAATACGACATTTTTTATTCTTTTATATATATATATATTATTTCCAAAGTGCTGTTTAAAAGAGATTTCAGTGTTCCAACCCATTTTTAAGCATATGTTTTAAAAACTAATTTCAAATGTAATATTTATTTGGACTTTTCATGGTAATGGGACATCATATTTTACGTTATTTGGCAAGATACTAGTATTCAGCTTAAAGTTCAATGTCAAAGCTGAAGTAGTTTACTTTGAATAATTAGGCAAATCATGGACAACAGTGATTTGTTCTTTAGCCAATCAAAAAAAATTATTATGTAGGGGGGCTGATAATATTGATTTAACAGTTTTAAAAAAAAGTATATTTTTTTCCAGGCAAACTAAAAGAAATAAGACTCTCTCTAGAAGAAAAATATAACAGGAAAAAAATAAAATTTAGCTTTGTTCTTGCTCTGCTAACATCTCATGGGAATTTATTATTTTTCATTTTTAATAATATCAGTTAAATAAATTTGTTAATTAATTATTATTTTATTTAATATTAAATTAATGAAAAACAAATGAATTATTTTGTCTTTAACTGTATGTAAATAAGCTAAACAAATCTTATTGGTTGCTCAAACTGAACCTGATTGGTTCTCATAGTTCATTATCTGAGCTTCCATTCGCAAATTTAAATGCTGTAAACGGTTTACAGATCAACGTTTAGTTTGTATATGTGAATAAATGTCTCCGTTGCATTTGCACCTTTTCCAAAGTGTCATATCTCGCTAAAAGATATAGATTAAAGCATTCAGATCACATGGGATTTTGATCTCTATTTCCTATGGTTTGGATTGAGACAAACATGCAAAATGACAACAACTTTCATTTAAGGGGTGAACTAACCCTTGAAAATACACAAATGCTGTAAAAGTATTGTTTGTTCTAGTGTATTTAACTAACGTCAACTAATTAATTCTTAATTATAGCATAAATGAGACTTTATTACCCTGCAGAAATCATCAAACACAAAATTGACCGTCACATTACATAACATAGAATCATAGTTTCCAACAAAATTCATTCAAATGTTTGAAGACAAAGTGGCTGTGTGCTCAGACTCATTTCTTCCACTTAAAGGGAGCTTGAGTCTTGCTGAAACATGTATTGCAGTGGCACAGAGATCACCCACCTGCCACAGCTGGATGACGGTCGGTGTGACGGTGGAGACGATGAGCAGGCAGTACAGCAGCGAGTAGAAGAGGAACAACATGAAGAACTTATAGTTGGAGAATCCCATACAGTTATTCAGCCTGAAAACACTCACAACAACAGCACAAAGAGAACAGGAAATTACATTGTTATTCAATAAACAAGATGGAACATTCTTAAGTCAATGTCAATAACCAGTTAAATGAAAGCCCAAGGTGGCTCAAATTTTCAATAGCATGCACATTCAAAACCTCATAACACATTCAGGTCAGTTTTAACAAGTTTGTTCTCAAATGCTTATAGATTTTAGTAAAAGGTACAAAATTTCACAAATGATTTAAGAACCTCAAATAGACTTATTTTCCCCTCAAAATTCTGGGTGTGTACAGGATTCTTTCAGGTTCAAAAAATCATCTTGTAAAATGATCTGTAAGCAATTTTAGTGTCCAAAAATGTGTCAAATATATTTAGCGTTATTTTTTTGTTTGTTTGTTTTTACTGACAAACCAATGCAGTTTGAAAAATTAATCACTTTAATATAAAAGTGAACATTTATTCAAGTAAAATTGTCTCCTTTAATTAATTTCAAGGTATTTTTGTTATATTGCTTTTATGTTATTGGAAAAAAAAATGAAGACTTGATAAATTGGATTTTCTTCGGCCAATCATGAGTTATTTAAAACAATTTCATTAAATCCAATGGAGTTCATGGTGATTCTCAGATTACATGTGGGTGATTGTGATGTGTGGAACCCTCCTTTTTTGAGTGTTTGTTTGTTTGTATTTAGGGACAGTTTGTCTTGAAAATATTAAAGATTTCCACTATACCTGTTTCTGGCCTGTCTGTGCCTCCTGAATCATACATTCAGCTTCAATTTTCATGACCTAATTTTTACTTTGTGTTTACACTTTACTAAGTTAAATAAACATTTACATAACACATCTACTTTCTGCATTATTTGTAATATCAATTATAAATGTATTCTTTTATTTTTCAGGCATCTGCCACTATGGTCAACTATGCTACACAGGATGTAAAAGGCATAATCTATAAAGCACTAATAGAAAAAGCATATGACTTGCTTCAAGTAATGTCACTTCCTCTGGCGGGAAACTCTGAAAGGCATTTAGGTGTCTTTTATTCTTCTTTCATTTATTTGTACAAAATGTTTAGGATAAACAAACAGTAGATTAATAAGTTGCCAACTCTGCTATTGTGATATTTCAGTGAATTTCTCATACACATTTTAAAAGCATTAACGAACACATCGTTTCTCTCGAGGTTTTTTTTCCTTCACTTTCGCAAATTGGTGAAGTTCGTTCCTCGCCGCTGTCGCCACTGGCTTGCATGGTTCGGGACCTGTAGAGCTGCGCATCGATGGATTTGCTCTTCAGTGTTTGGACTCTCAGCAGTGAAAATTTAAACCACACTGAACTAAACTGACCTTAAACTCTAAAAACTGAACGGACATCATTCCAATTCACTATAATCTTCTATGTGAAGCTGCTTTGACACAATCTACATTGTAAAAGCGCTATAGAAATAAAGATGAATTGAAAAAAAATTGAACATCGAATTCGGTTTTAGACTTGCCATGTGTTAGCTGGTTTGATGTTAGCTTCTTGAGATAAAGCACAAAATGGTGGATAATGTCATCTATGCGATTGTCAACCCTGTTAGTGGTTTAAAAAGTATAACAACAGTTTAAACAAAAATTAGCAACAGTCAAATCTTCCCATTCACATTTAAACTATTTGATTTATTTGACATTAATATTAGAATAAAGATTCAGTTTTACAGTAAATGATACATTTGTTGTATCTCAGTTAAAGGAAAATGAATGGAAAATGCCCGAAACGTACCTGCAATTCTAGAATGAGTCATGTGCTTATTCAATACAATGAATGATATATTCTAATACAGTTCTAGCCAAAACACACATTTTATATTAACATATGTGCCAGTTTGTGTGTGATTCATGAAGAAATAGGAAATACATTTTTTTCACTTTTACAAGTTCACTTGTTTATAAAAAGCTACTAAACAGACACAATACTGATTTTAGTTGACACAAAACTGTTTTATAAAATACAATTTGTTTTTAAAACTGACCCAGAATGTAAAAATGCTTAAACTTGATATTACAAAGGCTAAGAAACAAGCAGAAAATTCAAGATACTTAAGCAAAGAGAACATAAAAGATTCTGATTAAAAATGACAAATTCTCTAATATTTGAAATATAAAACCCATCAGTAAGCCCTTCACAATAACCAGAAACATGCATTTAGAAAGTAAAGAGTGTAAATTGTGTCAGTTTACAAACCACAGGCAGTGATGATCCATCTTTAACACACACCTACAGAAGAAAAAAAAAGAGAGAGAGAGACCGCAGGATTGAAGTGCACAGGCCACAGGAACTATTCTCATTAAATAATAATAAAAACCCAGTGTAATCAGACACACACACACATTGAAAATCTCTACAAGCACACACACATCATCATTCTTCTCCATCTCACTCTCGCTCATACACTCCGAGCTGGACTTTAATCAAAGGCTGGAAACCTGATCCTGACAGAGCGAAACTCATTTGAGAAGATTCGCTCAAATAAATGTGACCAAGAGCTTCAATAACATCCTGTAATTATCGCACACACTCACATATCGCGTTTCTACGTCTCGCTTTCATTCAGGCAGGAGTGTGTGGATGAGCGGGAGATGCACTGATACACACAGACATGAGAGACGGATTCTTACGTTTGGCAGACGGAGCAGTGATGGCAGC
>CAIGQV010016645.1:14052868-14071677 GCA_903798115.1 Danio jaintianensis
GTGTGTGTGTGTGTGTGTGTGTGTGTGTGTGTGTGTGGATGAGCGGGAGATGCACTGATACACACAGACATGAGAGACGGATTCTTACGTTTGGCAGACGGAGCAGTGATGGCAGCGATCTGGTTTGATCAACTGGCAGTGATGACAGAACCTGATAGCTGAGATGAACACACACACACACACACACACACACACACACACACACACACACACACACACACACACACACACACACAAGCAAATAAATAAAATCAACAACTTTTTACTCATACATTTAGTAGAATAGCATAGATTCATTGTAGAATATTATATAGTATATCAGTAGATCATTTGAATTATAGTTAACAGAAAAATTTAAGAAGTCAGACATCAATCTTTACATTTCAACAGGCATCTACTATTGATGTCTAGGTTTAAGAAAAAAGGCTTCAAATCTACAAATGGATCACACCAATTCATATAATTAATAAAAAGAAGATGAATAACAAGATAGAGAAAATAAACTGTTTCTGTTTAAAGGAATATAGAATATATGTATTTTGGACATCTGGGTTTATTAAATGTCTTTAAATCCACACGAGGACAGCTCAACCAAATATGAATAGGATTATCTGTAGAATTAGGTATATAAAGCATTTGCAGTTATGTTCTAGTTATGCATCATGGACTAAAATTATTCATTCACTCGGAAAGAAAATATATTGTTATCATTTCTGTTATTATTATTATTATTAGTAGTAGTAGTGTTCTTTCTTTGTATCTCTCCAGGCATGACAATGACATGGTTGTGTTGACATCGGTACTCCTGATTCAGACATTTATACTGTTTTATTACTAGACTCTCTGAAATTCTTTATTCCAAATGGCCAACGATGACGTTCCAAGGCTTGTTATGTAAGGTATAATGTACATCTAGCCAGTTGTTCTCTCAGAATAAAGCCTGACAGGTTCATCAGCAGCCCGACACATAGTGGAGGGCTGTTGTATAAGACTGAAGGGCTTTATTATATGAAAACAAACACCTAGATGTACATTATCCCACTTATTTCATGGCTACATGACAACAAATAACCAATGACACAAAACACTTATCATATACACGTACGTACACATACACAATAATAAAAGTAGGTTAATTTATACCATATCCAACTATGTTTTTCTTACAGTAAGCTTTGTGTTTAATAAGCTCAGATCGGTTCAATATTTGTGTCCAATAGTTACATTTTGTGGCAAGTAGCCATGTGTGGGATACTGTGCATCCAGCCAGTTGTTTCTGCAGAATAAAGCCCTTTAGTCTTATAGAACAAGCCTGTCTGGATTTATTCTGTGAGTACAACCGGCTGAACGCACATTATCCCTTTTTTTACCATTTTATTAAAAGAATAAAACATATAATGTGATTTTTTTGAAGTATTCTACAAAACATTTAGCTCATAAGACATTGGTTTCGGGAATCGGGCTACACAGATGAGATTTCAGTTTTTTAATTCACTTAAAAAAGGACAGATAATGGCCCGATATACTCACAAAGATTAACCCAGCAAAGATCTTTTTCATTCTTCACTTACGGCTGACTAAAGTTCAAAACACATGAGCAACAATATAGCCTACTGTTAGTGAACAAAATGAAATCACCCACACTGCTGAGAGAACATGCATAAATACGTCAATTACAGTATTAATTAAACAGCAGTTAAGATCTGATCAATCTAACGTGGATGTTTGCGCATGACTTTTTGGTTACATTTATTTACAAAGCACTTTATACAAAAGATACTTCTGGAGAAGACTTCAAAGTCAAAAGTGGAGCTACCTGTTAAATAAGTGCCACAAACAAGAACGTTTCACAAACTTTCTGGAATGCCGTTTCAAACTTCCTTTCTTTCTGTCTTTTTTTTGCAAACCAGTTTAATCTTTGATTTCAAGAACAGTTGTGGCCTAATGGTTAGTGAGTTGAACTGATAACCCAAAGGTTGTAGGTTCAATTCGCTTCGAATAGCTGCCCAATAATAGCTGTTTGTGTGTCTGCTCTCGCTCCTCACTCAAAATGTGTGCGTGCACTTGGATGGCTTAAAAGCAGAGGACCAATTTCAATTATGGATAAAAACCATACTTGACAAAGACTCAGTTTACTCTACTGGGCCATTCCTTGTGAATCAGACTCAAAACACAGACTTAAACATTTCTAACATTCATAAATAATCAGCATCTGATTATTCCCCTCAGTTACAAAGCAATGCAGGAATTACTGAAGCAGATTCACTGAAAGCCATTCAAAACACACACTAATAGCAGATTCAATGTCTCTGGAGGAATCTAGAGTTCAGTGTCTTCCCCTCAATTACATGGTGCTAATGCTCACGGGTTCATCGTGAACAGAGTTACATTTGGTCCAGGTCCTGTTTAGTTTGGTTATTTAAGCTGCAACTAATTAGTGATAGCACTCAAGGGTTTCCTGACCTCCAGCTGCTGTACGCGTGTGGACTGGGAGCTTCTGGAAAATTTCCAGAAGAATCGGACCCTTCTCCACACCGTCACGTTCAAGCTCATAGAGCAGCGAGTCTGAAGTAGAGAACTGAAACTGAACACAGACATCCGCACAAACACACACACAATTAGTAAATTGGATGTCGGTGCACTGAGAGGGAGAGGGGTTTCTTTTACTCTCATTTGTCACGTATGACATGCCTGACTTGAATAACTTGCGAGTGGATGGACTGACCCCCGTAAGAGCCCGAATCTACTTATCTCTTCTAACTGAGGGGGTGAAGCCAGCAGAAATGTGAAGTAGATCAAATTCCACTTGCAAAACAGTCATGAGGTTTACTATGGTACAGCGATGGAAGGCCACAACCATGCTATGAAGAAAGGCTGTTATTTACGTTTCCTAATTAAAGGGATAGTTCACCCCAAAAAGAAAATGTACACACTGCTTACTAACCCTCAAGTGGTTTCACTTGAGAGTTTTTTTATTTATTAAAGATGATTTTAAGAAAGCCGAAAACTGTTACAGGTTTGACTACCATAACAGAAAGAACAAAAACCATGGAAGTCAATGGTTACTGATTTCCAGCTTTCTTCAAAATATCTTCTTTTATGTTTAACAGAAAAAAAGAAGCTCAAACAGGTTTGGAACCAAGTGATGGTGAGTAAATTATGACAGAATTGTAATTATTTGTGTAAAACTATCGCTTTAATGAAATGCTTTTATGAAATTTGAGGGAAAAGTTCACCTAAAAATGAGGGGTCATAATTTACTCACTCTCCGATTGTTCCAAACCTCATTTGAGATTCTTTTTGCTGTTAAACTCAAAAGAAGATATTTTGAAAAATGTAAGCAACTGATACCCATTTACTTTAACAGTATTTTCCCCCTCTCTACTATAGATGGCAATGGCTACCAGTCTCCAACATTCTTCAAAATATTAGGTTCCTAAAATAAAAGAAAGAAACAAAATGTTTGCAACCACTTGATAGTGTCATTTCTTACTTCTGGGTGAACGTTGATTTAAAGGGAATGTAGCAAGAAAAAAAAGCTGAACTATTGCAATCTATTCAAACTACTAGCAATGCTAATTTGATTTGAAAATTTTTTGCCAACGTTCCCTTTTAAAAGCCTGTTTACACCCAGAACACCAACTTTAACGATAGCTAAAATGATAAACACATAAAGTGTCCAAACCACAACAAAATATCATTCTGTTAATCAAAATCATGCATAGCATTTTTGTTGCTGGATTTATTAAATGCACAAGGTCTTTAAAGGAGTTTGGATTCTGAATGGTTGTGATGCTTTTGTCATTCATCATATCTGAAGGCGATTCAAATTATAATGATATCTGTTCTGATATTATTACAGTTATGAAGTGGATTTTTAACATTTAGAATGAAAACTTTTTAATTAGTCTTTATAGTCCTTGATATGCGCTGCCTTCAATCTGATACCATTCATTCATTCATTTTCTTTTCGGCTTAGTCCCTTTATTAATCTGGGGTCGCCACAGCGGGATGAACCGCCAACTTATCCAGCATATGTTTTTACGCAGCGGATGCCCTTCCAGCTGCAACCCATCACTGGGGAACATTCATACACACTCATTCACACACATACACTACGGACAATTTTAGCTTACCCAATTCACCTATACCGCATGTCTTTGGACTTGTGGGGGAAACCGGAGCACCCGGAGGAAACCCACGCAAACACTGGGAGAACATGCAAACTCCACACAGAAATGCCAACTGACCCAGCCGAGGCTCGAACCAGCGACCTTCTTGCTGTGAGGCGAACGTGCTACCCACTGCGCCACCGCGTCGCCCAATCTGATACCAAATATGGTGAAAATTATGTTATTGTACTTGTTTTCCTGCATTCAGTTATGAATGACAAGAATCATGAGAAATCTGATGTTCGTCAAAACTGTACAATTTGGCAGAAAAAGAGCATCACTGAAAAGTACTTAATTATTCATAAATCAATATTAAATTATTAGATTATTAAATTTTTACCCAACACTACTTTAATATAAGTGTTGCACTGTAATTTCTATTTGGCTTCTGTGGACAGTAAAGCTGGTCGTCTTTGACTCCTGTTTGACACTAAAAAGTCAGACCAGCCAAAAAATGAACAATTAAAACATTTTGTCATCCCAACAACAGAGTGCTGAGTAATGGAGTGCAGCAAAAAAGCATTCAAATATTATATATATATATATATATTATATCTCAAATATTACTGGCAAAAGTTCAGCAATATCTAATTATTTCTATCTATGGTGATGACAGGCTTACAGTGAGTGTATCAAGAAGTCATATTATTGTACTTACTATATTACAAACTACCAAAAGGTAGGTGCTTCAAAGTATAAAAACATTACTGCTGTACCATGTCCGGAATCTTTATAAGTTCAGTAGGTGAACTTGGGTTTGCTGTTTGGTAAAGAAGTTTCTGTGATGTTACTGTACCTCCACAGAAGGAGCGGATGGTGGAGTGGACGCTGCTTTCCAAAATGACCACGAGAACATGCCAAAAAACAGGTGGAACAGGCTAAGGAACACCACTGACAGAGACAATATGTACAGTTAGAATTACCCATCAAAATAAGTGTAATAAATCTCTAGAAATGTCTAGAACACGAAGATGCCATACCTCTCTGTGTAGCACTGGTGAGCAGGACTGTCAAACAAAAATCAACAAAAGTCATCAAACATGACTCCAATCCATGTTAATAAACAAAGTTTTAGATTTGCAAACGACACTTATCAGGAATAATAAGTGGAACACCATCAATTCCACCAATAAGACATGACTTGAATGGATGTATATCACCAGCGACTACATTTCTACACTGTAGAAAATGCACGGTTGCACACAATTCATTCATGTTGTCCCAACACAAGTTAACAAATTTAAGTGGATTGAACATAAAACAATTATGTTGTCCCAAAGATCTCAAAATTTGTGTTGTTTCGACTCATTTTAAATAAGAAGTTCGAACAAGCAACAAAATCATTTTTTCAGTGTATGCACCCATAAAGAAAATTGTAGTTTTACTAAAATACATATTGTGATGGTGGATAGCATGATTAATTTCCAACAATTACATTTGATAACACTCATACAAATTTAAAAGTGGAGTCTATGATTGGTCTTAAAACACATCTAGTTTGTTAATGGCAATAAATAACACAGTTAACGTGATATTGTGAAATTCAAAACCATTTTAATCCATAGCAAACAAACAATCATATCAAAGTTTGAAAAACATAACAAAAACAAACAACCCAAATTTACAGACGCTGAACCCAAATGTTTTGTCAATTAAGCTCTCTTCTAGACATTTTTGTACGTTTAATATAAAGCCTAGCCTTTTAATATCAATAAATCTGCGTCATTAAACTCTACTTTGAAAGACTTTTACTCACTCCAACAGAAGTGCACGACATAGGCGTAGTATGACCACATCACGACCACGATAACGATCAGAACCGGGATCCAGAAGAGAAGCCGCGAGCAGCGCGAGAGACACGCGGGCAGTAGCATCACTGTGCCGGCGGAGAGCAGCGCGAGCTCCGCGTCTCTGAGGCATCTGCGACCGGAGCAACGGGTCCATAATGGTCAAGTACAGTAATAAGAGGAACAGCGCCTCCACAGGACACCTATATATTATTCCTATATTAATTAGGCACCTATTTTATTCCTACATTAGCTTATTACATGTAAACAGCAGTTAACACAGATGAGCGCGCTCATCCCATAAGGTTTTAGCTTCTGGAATTTTAAAGGGACAGCTCACCCAAAAATTAAAACACTTTTTACTGACCTTCAAGTTCCAAAACTGTATGTTTCTTTCATCTACTGAACAATTTATTCAGAAGATGTTGGTAACCAGATGGTAGCCCAACATTCTTCAAAATATCTTCTTTCATGGTAAACAGAAGAAACTCATTTAGGTTTGAAACAAGTAGAGGATAAGTAAACAATGAAAGATTTATAATATTCCTTTTATATTAAACCTTCTTAAAACTAAATTATTCTAGATTTTCTTATTTAAACAAAATTGTGTTCGTAAATCATGACAGAATTCTGTATCCCAGTTTGTCCAAAACACATACTTTCCTACATACTAATACTTGATTTTGAGGTAGTTAGAAAAGCAGGTCTCAAACATCATGTCCAAATACTGTACAAAAAAATAAATTACATTATACATCAGTACAACAGTCCAGGTCTCTGTGCCTAGGTGATGTCTAGTGCTCTGATGTTAAGATACATTCATATGGCCAAACATGCTGATATTCAGCATCAAGAATTCCTTGTTTTCCACGAATGGGAAAGGGGAACTGGTTTAGGTATTGGGTTTTGACTGCAAAACTGAAAAAGCTGCATTGGATTGGTCAAGCAGGAATCTGATGTAGGAGTTGTTAGCCCAAGCAGCAGAGTGCTGGGCAGCGCTCGGTCTGACGGGCCGTGAAGCTGGAGTAGCGTTCCTGGGCCTGTAGACAAAGACTCCAGGAGTCATAGGCGGCCGAGTATGAACAAGCTGAAAAGAGAAAGACACAGACAGTTGAGCACTGAAGTCTACAGCTCAAGACTACCTTTAATGCGTTCACACATACACACTCTTTAAATGTTAATCTCAAAATGTACTTTTTATTTATTCGCATACACAGCAATTTTAATTAATTTAAACTGTATGTACACAAAATCTTGTCCATTTATCAACCATCCATTTATAAAATACTTTATCTACTTGCATAATAATAATTAAGAAAAACTCAAATCAAATGTGCACTTTTCTGATAACAAATTTTATGTCATGTGGACCCTCAAGCATGTAGAAATACCAAAGCATACACTGTACTCTGGAGGTTAAAGGTGAAACTCTACCTGTAGCCCCTGGATGGTGTTTCTGGGTGTGGGGTTCTGTACAGAGGTCTGAAAGGGACAAAACATCAATGGTCTGGTGAACAAATCTGACTCAGGCAGAATAAGGGATAGTGTGTGAACATGAATGCACATTATTTATATGCAGACACAATTAGGTTTTCCATATTAATATCAAGGTTAAGTGGGTTAATGTGAATTCACCAAGTAGGACATGTTCCTGTATTACCATCCATGTTGATCTAGGAGCAATATTCCAATCAGCCAATCAGATTTAAGGGTTAAGTTCAGGCTTACAGTTAGAATTATGTGCTTCTACGTCATTGTTATTCAACTATTAATCCCCTCTGTTTTTGCAACTAATTTACAGTTACGGTTAGGTTTGGGGATAGGCATACATTTTCAAACAGCAATTAACATTCCTGTATCAACATAGGTGTTAATCCAGGATAGCATCCTAGGTGGTAAAATCATGCCCGCTGGGTAAGAGATATAGTTAAGAGCTTGGAAAAACCTTTAAGAGTTTGAAAATATGAATCTTTTTTTTTTTTTTTTAAAGTCTCTTCTGATCACCAAGACTGCATTTACTCAATCAAAAAATAAAGTAATGTGATTCAATTCTGAATTATAGTGTAACATCATCCAGAAAAAATTGCTGTTCTGTTATGATCAATTACTTCTGCTTAAATTTGATATATACACGCACAGTTTTTTTTTTACATCTAATTTTTTTATATGTGGGCCAGAAAATAATACACAGAGACATGTGGATCATGATAAAGCATACACTGTGCTTTAGAGGTTGAAGGTGAAACTCTACCTGTAGCCCCTGGACCGTGTTTCTGGGTGTGGCTTCACTGGGGTTCTGTACAGAGGCCTGAAAGGGACAAATAATGAATGGCCTGGTCTACAAATCTGACTCAGGCAGAATGAGGGATAGTGTGCGAACATGAAAACACATTATGCTGTGTTTCTGTATTCTTTATGAGAGTGTATACATATATTTGCGCGCACGCACGCACGCACGCGCACGCACGCACGCACGCACGCACGCACACACACACACACACACACACACACACACACAACTATACAGTAGTCAGCATTTGAAATTGATAAAAAAAAAAAAAAAAATCTAAATTGTCCTAAGACAAGAATGGGTGTTGTTCAATAGTTTTAGGACAACTTTGATGAAAGTTTTTTTTATCATCTATCTATACATAAAAAAATGTGTATGCCTGTGTATTGATTCAAAGCAGTTTCACGTCTTCCTTCTGAAATCATTGTTATTCTGTTAAGATCAATCATTTTTTGTTCAAAAATTGTTCTGTTCCATATCCTTGTGAAAAAAGCAAATCTTCATGATACTTGTACAGCACATATTTGAAATAAAATATATAACTGTCTTTCCTGTCACTTTTGATCTTTTTAATAGGTTTTTCAAATAACTATTTTTAAATGTTATATAATATGGTATAGGCGACGCGGTGGGGCAGTGGGTAGCACGTTCGCCTCACAGCAGGAAGGTCGCTGGTTCGAGCTTCGGCTGGGTCAGTTGGCATTTCTGTGTGGAGTTTGCATGTTCTCCCCGTGTTCGCGTGGGTTTCCTACGGGTGCTCCGGTTTCCCCCACAAGTCCAAAGACATGCGGTATAGGGTGAATTGGGTAAGCTAAAATTGTCCGTAGTGTATGTGTGTGAATGAGTGTGTGTCAATGTTTCCCAGTGATGGGTTGCAGCTGGAAGGGCATCCGCTGCGTAAAAACATATGCTGGATAAGTTGGCGGTTCATCCCGCTGTGGCGACCCCAGATTAATAAAGGGACTAAGCCGAAAAGAAAATGAATGAATGAATGAATGAATAATATGGTATATATTATCATGGTATATATGAAATCGCATAGTTGTTTTATTTGTGTTGAGGTAGCAGAGTTGTGATATGTGCCACCTGAGGGCGCTCTGCACCACAGTTTAAGCTTTACAGTACACTCACCTTCTTTTCTGCGTGGTACTCATCCCAGGCTGCTCTGCGCTCTTCCTCACTCAGCTCCTCTTCCTCCCTGTGGTCTAACAGTGAGTTGTGCTCATGATAACCCACTATGAGCTGCTCACAGCTCTGCAGCAGTTGGGACAACACCTCATCCTGACACACAAAACAAGACTTATGGTCATAATTTGTTCCCATTGCCACATCTTTATGTTCATGTATGTCTGTTTACCGCAGGGATTTCTGTGTATTTGCTGGGCCGTAGTTCAGGCTGGAAGCGGTACAGCTCATTCAACTGGCTGAGTGTGAAGTGTCTCTGAATCTGCTGCTGGTCCAGAACACGGGACGACAAAGACTGTTTAGCAACCTGCCGCTCATAAATCTTCTGTTCCATGGTTCCCTACACACAAAATCAAGCAGTTAAAATGCAAAAATATGGACCTTGCAACCAGGGGAGAACACACACTAGATAAAGTCTACTCCGACATCAAGGATGCGTTCAGAGATCTGTGATACTAATTCCTGCATACAACCCCCTGTTGATCAGAGAAAAACAGTACTTTGGCAGTGGACAGAGGGAGCTATGGAGGCACTACAGGACTGTTATATTGATGTTGATAGCATCAATATCAATGAATACGCCATCTCTGTGTCAGCTTACATAACCAAGTGCATGGAGGATATTTGGTGTTGTTAAGAACATTGTTACCCGAGCCAACCATGAACCCTGAATGACTGTTGATCTACGCAACTCATTAAAAGGCACAAAATCTGGTCTTTAGGTCTGGCAATAAAGAATCTCTGAGGATGGCCAGAGCCAACTTAAACCATGCCATTAGACTAGCAAAGCAGACAGTCAGAAATGTCAAGATTTTTTCCAGGATTTCTTCAACAGAGCAACATTATAACAGACCCCATGCGATCATGAACAGAAGAAGCAGTGGATTGTGGCATAATAAAAGCTCAGCTGCTTTGGTGCCGTGTCTCCGCTCATCAGCAATTGCTTCAGTGCTCGTTTCATTCGACGGCTTTCAGCCTTACTCTGCTTTATACTACCATGATAATCAGGAATCAGTGATAATCAGGATCTAACATCAGAAATATGTGGGAAGGAATCAGGACTAACATGAATTGCAAGACTTTTTTTCTCTTGCTCGCCCTAAAACATGTATGCACTATTATGATTTGCACTAAATATCCACCTGACAAAAACACCATCAGTCAGCTGCTGTGTATTCATTTACTGTTTAGTGTTATTCTTTATTGAAACTGCAGAGCCAATGCTATGAAATTTCATTCTGTGTAATAAATAAATATATCGTTTTTAAATAAATACATGCTAAATAAATTAACTAAAACAAGTACAGCATAGATTTCATGCCTGTGATAATTTTTGTAAAATAAATTAAAAGTAATTTGATGATGCCGTGCCTGAGAGTCGAATCATGGGAGTATTATGATTATCACGGTAGTACAAAGCACCGTCACGGTAGTACGAATGAAATGAACACTGAAGCAATTGTTGATGAGCGGAGACGTGGCACCAAAGCAGCTGAGCTTTTATTAGCCACAATCCACTGCTTCTTCTGTTCATGATCGCATGGGGTCTGTTATAATGTTGCTCTGTGCAGTTTAATATAATGCACAACATATTAAAGTGTCTTTAGTGTTTCACTGTTTTCTGTTAAACCAAACTGGAAAATGAGGGTGTGTGATGTCATTAGCATGGCCACACAGGACACAGTAGATGTTACTAGTAAAAAAAAAAAAAAAAAAGCTTATTTGTCTAGATCTAAACATTCTTCAAAATATTTGTGATAACGCAAGTACGTAAGTCAGCACAATGTAAAGCACTATTTTTGTGTTTTTTAGATATTTTAATTTAAAAAATCTTACATATTGTGCCGTTAAGAATTTTTTTTTTTTTTTTTTTATACCTGGGCCAGAAAACGGTAGACAGAAACATGTTTTTTCTGCCCAAAGCGATAAACTCTGAAGATGCTCTGGATGTCATATGATGGATTCCAGCAAGCGTCAAACACCACAACCCGGTTTGCAGCGACCAGGTTAATTCCCAGAGAGCCGGCGCGAGTGGAGATCAGAAACAGCCTCCCTCTGACACACAGAAAACAGCACAAGTCAGAACAAGAAATGTGGACTACTAATGTGTGAATCTGATGAAGCTTTTGTGTGCAGTACCTTATGTTTTTAGTGTTGTTAAACTCCTGAGCCCATCTCTTTCGAGCACAAGCACTGGTGGTGCCATCCAAACGATAATAATCTTTATTTTTTACCCACGATTTCTTTCCTGACAAAACACACAAAACACATTCTATTAGATACTCACTGTAAAGCAACAAATTCATTCATAAAATGAAGTGTGTTTACCTTTATATGGACAAACATCCTTCCCCCTGCTCTCATCTGCATACAGGAGGAAACTCTCAATAATGTCCAGTGATATCAGAGACTGACTGAACACCAACCTGAACGAAAGAAAAACTCTATTCATGCATTTGTCAGCACATTTTTGAAATATGTAAAATATAATTTATTTAATTGTTTGATTATTAAATTATATATTTTAAGATGTACAGGTCAGGATAAGTATGTTGTTTCATTTTTCACAAGTAATTTGAAACAAACTAGACCGTTTACTTGCATCTAATATACTTTCTAAGTATATCACTTTTGAAATTTTTATTTCAAAATGGGATATCTCCTCTTTGACGTGTATGTGAATGTCACAAAACAAATATAATAATAGACACTTCTGTTCATGTTTGTGTTCCTCACACTTTGTCCTGTAGTTCCTCTGCCCAGCGTAAAATCTCCAGTAGCAACTGTAATTTCCCAGAATGCTCCAGTACTTTGGCATCAGCTGCTGTTACAAACGGCAGATACCAGTCCGCAGATGGTCTGTTACCCACAATAAACCCTGAACAACAGACAGAGAAAGACACTAAGAGTGAGCCAGACGAATAGCTAAAGAAAGAAACAAACAGAGAAAGAGAGACACCATGTGTCTTACTGTGTTTAAATGTACCAGCTTCCCCACCAGGAAAATCTGCTGATGCTGTGTTTGGATTTTGATGAGGCCCAGTGATTAAAGAGGCTGGATCGGTATTTCTCTCTCCATCACCCCCTAAACCTGTGCTCTTTGCCTCTGTACTGTGGGACATACAATGTGAAAAGTGGCCATCAACACAAACCTGGTCTTGTGTAGACTTCAATTTCCAGCAGATTTTTCACTGCATCCAAATAACTATAGTAAACATTAAATGCTTTCTGTGACTGGCATGTAGAAATCTCACTTTAACCAACATATTGCTCTCATTTTAAGAAAAATATAGAAGACACATCAACGGTAGAGAGAAAAACTCAAATCTATTATGAACAGAGCGTACCTTTCTGAGGCATTTGGCCTCACAGATTCCAAACCTGGATCAAGCGCTTTGAACACCTGAGCTTCCTCTTTTCCCTAAATAAAAATAAAATAAAAATAAAGTCAAGTAACTTGATTAAGTTTATTTGTAAAAATGTGGCAAAATGTATACACTGAATGCTGAATATATTTTTTAATGTTTTTTTTGAAAAGTCTCATGTTTACAAAATCTGCATTTATTAGATTAAAAAGCACATGAAAAAATGCACATGCAACATGATTACAAATTAAAAGATGAAATTGTGAAATATTTCTGCAGTGGCTTAAATTCATTTCAAGAGATTTTAAGAGACGTTTCTTATTATAATCAATTAAAAAAAAACTATACATACAGTTGAAATTTTCACGTTTTTAAACAATAGTTTTTATAACTAATTTCTAATAGCCATTTATTTTATCTTTGCCATGATGACAGCACATAATATCTTACTAGTCATTTAGCCAGATACTAGTATTCACCTTAAAAGTGCAATTGAAAGGTTTAACTTAAGTTATTAGGCTAACTAGGCAAGTTAGAGTAATTAGGCAAGTCACTGGATAACAAAGGTTTGTTCTGTAGCCAAATCAAAAAAATATTGCTTAAGGGGGCTAATAATACTGACCTTAAATTCTTCAAAAAAGTTTCCAAAAATAAATTTGTTTCAGCCAAACTAAAAAAGACATTATCCAGAATAAAACAATATTCTAGAAAACATTTTTTGCTCCTTTAAACATCACTTGTGAGTTCTTTTGTTTGTTGGAACACCAGAAGTTAGAATTCCTACTCTGATGTCAGTTTTAAATAAATTCGGCACCTACTCTGGTTACAAGCTAAATATTCAAAAAACACAAATTTTAAGCTTTAATTATTTTCCTCAGAAAGATATGCAAAATTAATTTAATTTTAAATGGAATTCAACAAGTATTAAGTACTTAAGTATTAAAATAACTAAAGATACTACACAATTATTTGATAGTAATTATGGCCCTATAAATAAGAGTATAAAATCTGATATAGACAGCTGGTCTCAGTTGCCTTTAGCGATGCATAATAGAATAGAGACAATAAAAATTAATATAGTCCCGCGTCTTCTATACCTCTTTCAATCCCTACCAATTGAAATTCCATTAAAACAGTTTGGAGAATGGGACAAGTGGATTTCAAGATTTTTTATGGAGGGGCAGGAGACCTAGAATTAAATATAAAACACTGCAATTGTCTAAAGAGAAAGGGGGAAGATCACTGCCTTCCTTGTCTGATTATTACAAAGCAGCCCAGTTACGACCCTTAGTATGCTGTTGTAACCCAGAATACACAGCAAAATGGAAAGACCTGGAAACTTCACAAATTGATATTCCACTACAATCACTATTGGGTAGCAAGATTTTACATAAACAGTATTTAAATAGCCTAAATCAGTGGTCCAAAGTTCCCCTTAGAATCTGGTTTAAAGAGTGTAATTCTCCACTACTTGAAAAACAGTCTAGATTAATTAGATGGGTAGCATTTGACCCTGACTTTAAACCAGCTAAGATTGATGGGAGATTTCAAGTTTGGTATAGGCTTGGCATCACTACTTTTAGTTTAATTTCCTCAAATGGGGAATTATATAGTTTTCAGACAATCTCAGATATGTATGGTCTGGACAAATGTGATTTCTTCATTACTTTAATAGTGAGATTAGATGTTTGGAGATCCATCCCCCCAACTTAATTGACTTAGTTATTGACATCTATAAGAACAAAGACAATAGGAGAATTGTTTCAAAATTGTATTCTTCCATCCAATCCACCAAGGAACACTCAACAAATGACATCAGACTAAAATGGGAGAGAGAATCCAACCTAGTTATCTCAGAGGAAGATTGGTGGAATATCTGCTCAGTACAGGCCACCTCTTCCAGCTCTGGTATGTGGCGAGATTTTTGCTGGAGGAATCTTACCAGATACTTTATAACCCCCAAGTTAACATGCATGCAAACACGGGAGAAGGACAGGGGACAGTGCTGGAGGAAATGTGGACTTAGCAAACCACTTTCATAGTTGCCCAGCCATTCAGTCATACTGGCAGGATGTAATGCAAGTAATACGAAATATTTTTGGTGATGGTGTGAACTTTTCTTTTACAACTATTTATTTGGGAAATATTGCAACCAACTTAACGGTAAAAGACAAGTATTTATTAAAAATACTTCTAGCAACCAGTAAGAAAACTGTAACTTGAAAGTGGCTACAACTCGAACCCCCTACAAAATCTGAATGGTTGGATATCGTAATGTTCCAAATATGGAGGATGACTTTTTCTTTAAAACTACAAATGGACAAATACCTGCAATATTGGAAGAAACGGATTGTACTTATGCCTTTACACAGGGTAAACTGATTTTTATATGTATTTGTTAATGTGACCTGTAAGGAAATATGTGACCAGTCAACTGTTCAAGTTCCGATGTGTTATTGTATTTTGTAATTTTCTATTTATTTTTTATTTATTTTATTATTTTCTTTCTTTCCCTTTTTCTTCCTTAAAAAAAAGAAAATAAAAATAAAGTATAAAAAAATAAATAAACATCACTTGTGAAATATTTGAAAAAGAATATTATTTTCTAAACGTTATTGCATTTTGCTGACTGTGCATGCACCATACTTTAGTGTGAGTGTACCTTATTCCGGGCCAGCTGAGCAAGTTTAAGACACCAGGGATGAGTCCAAATCAAACTCAAAACATGAAGGTCCTGAAATAAACTGTTCGGCCCTGGTCCTTTCCCTAAAATAAGACAAAATCTGTGACTGCATGACACCAACACATTAACTAAAGTCTTCATGTGATCTTACAAAATCATTTAAAGATTGGCTATATCACATAATCCTTTAGCAATTTAAAGCAGTATCTAAGGCCATTTATATGCAATACTCCATTAATAAACCAACCAATATTAAATATTTAATTGTGCATGCTCATATTTCTTACTGTAAAATCACTCAAAAAAAAAAATCCATTGAGATTTTCAAAATGCATCAATTCTCTCTTGCGCTTTAGGCTTTACAAACAGCCCTACTCTGCTTGGAATTCCTTACAAATACCTCTTGAACCTAACATAAACATTATTAAAGTGATTAAACGTTTAATTGAATTACATGAGTGTTCATAGTGAGCTGTGTTTACATCAATTTTGTGACAGAATTCCATGACTGAACGCACAAACACTCTTCCTTGTAAGCATTCGAGTGTATGGGTAAAATCTAGGCTAGAGCGCCATCTGCTGTTAAAAACTAAGCTCTGAATTGATAGATTTCTTGAACGATAATCCTTAAACCTTTTAACTTTCAAAGTAAATATTTTTTAACAATATAATAATTTGACGCCAAAATTGGCAACATATAATTTGACAAACTTAGTGTTTTATTTTAAAAATAGTAAAAAATTATAATATTAGCTGTATCATGAAAATAACCATTGACTGACATTTCTATTCTATAGTTTAGCTTGAGTGTGTGTGCTAGTAAAACCATCACCTGTGCGAGTCTGCAGATAGTGTGAGTATAACTGACACTGTAGAGGCGTCATCCTGACTGAAAGCACATACTCGCGTTTGGGCGGCAAACAGGATGTCAAAACTGAGTAGTCTCGCCTCTGCAACAAAAACACAACACATCAAACACAAAGCATTGAGATGTTTCCCCACAGCTATTCCTTTTTGTTCTGTCTTCATCACCTGTATGAATCCTGACATGAGCTGGTACAGCACGTGTGATCTGTTCTTCATCAGTCTGACATCAGCAGGGGTGGAGTCTGCACACTGTCCATTCTGGATTGGATTAATAAAGCGGTTCCGAAACTCCTTTAGGGAACCCAGAAGGTTCTCTTTAATGAAGTTTACCATGCAGTGATCTAAAACAAAAATTTAGCTCATTTAAAAATAGATATATTGTAAAGTATGCAGATGATACCGCTTTAGGGAGCCTTTTAAATGAAGAGGAGGAAAAACACGGCCCTGTTCTTGACTTCTTTTTAAACTGGTGTGAAAATTCAAACCTTCTCCTAAACATTTCTGAAACTAAGGAGATGGTTATTGATTTTAGAGAGAGAACACAAAGCAAAACTCATCCTACATAAATTAATGGGGAGCAAATTCAGTTAGTAACAAATTATAAATATTTGGGGGTGATGTTGGACAACAAACTGAAGTGGGATGTATGGACTGACTGTTTAAGGAAAAAGCTTCAACAGAGAATGTACTTCCTAAAGAAACTGTTGTCCTTTAATGTTGACAACACATTGTTGATCATGTTTTATAGTGCTTTTATTGAAAGTATTGCAACATTTTGTGTAATCTGTTGGTATGGAAATGCTTCTGAGGCCCAGAAGAGGGCACTGGGGAAGGTGGTAACAACAGCCAGTAAATTGTTGGGAATAAAATTAAAGAGCATTGATAGTATATACAAAGAAAGGGTACTAAAGAAAGCTATCATGATTGTCAATGATGTGAGACATCCTTTATCAAACACCTTCCAACCGTTACCATCAGGTCGTCGATATTGTGTTCCCAGATGTGTAAGAAATAGGAAAAAATTATCATTTATATCCCAAGCAATTAAGTTTTTTAATTCCTCCTCCCTCAGTTGATGGCTAGTAGACTGGATTTTTATTTTTATTTAATTTTATGTTTTATTTATTTATTTTATTTTTAGTTGGGGTTCCATGTTTTTAAATGACCTATTTTTATATATGTATATATACATATATATATATATATATATATATATACATATATGCCAAATGTGAAATGTCATAAGTCTCTGTGAGTGTATGCTGCAAATGAAATTTCCCTACGGGGACAAATAGAGTTAAACTAAAGTAAAGAAACTCAGTTACCAAATCACTGGATTAACCTGCATAAGAGATTAAATATTAAAAATGATAATAATAAAATAAATATATATATTTTTTTACATTTAAAATGTTTTTTTTAATTAGTTACTTGCTTTAGTGTATAAAATGCATTTATTTTAATTTCATTATTTATTTCATTTTAATTTCACTTGTTTTTTAAAAATAAGCTACTAGAGTAGCCCTATTTATTTATTTTAATTTTAAATGTGACATTTAGTTAAGAGTTCAAAGGAATTACAATGTCATTATAAAAATTCTAAAAGGCATTCAAAATAAACAACATTACTTATAAATGTCAAGCTTAAATAAAAAAAAACCATGAAAATTACTTATTTTACAAAAATTATTGGGTACTGTTAAGGTCAGACAACCTCAAAAAGATTTAAGCAGTTTTAGACGAAAAATTAATAAGGAGCAGAAGATGAAAGTGGATTACACTCGGTGAGGTTATTCTGTAGCGGTGTTCCGGTCAGTATGATCCTTCTGCGTGTGCTTAGAGCTCGCATGGCTTTTGAGATGCTGGAGTCTGCATTCCTGAGGACATGACCCTCGTCACACACCACCAAATCAGGGCCTAACAGAGGTTTGAAAACAATACTACTGAAAAACACTAGAAATGTACTCAGTATTTAAAGAAAGATTGTCCAGATTCACTTACCAGGATCCAGGAGCATTGAACGGAAGTCTTCTTTGTGTCTGCTGTATTTTGCACTATTTGTGTGTGTCAGAATACGAAAAACCTCATAACCCATGATCATCACACCACCATTCCTAAACCAGTCGTTCAACATCTCAACACGAACAGCCACTGACTTTGCTGTGACCAACTCTGCCACCTGTGTATGAGATACAAAGACAGAAGGCAGATTATTAGAAATAATTACCAGTGATGCAACTGAAAGCCCATATTAAATTAACATGAAAACTCAAACTCTGCAAGCACAATAACCATGTCACAAAAACCGCCTTCTTTCATCTGAGAAATATCGCTAAGTTACGAAGTATGCTATCCATCTCAGATGCAGAAAAGCTAGTTCATGCTTTCATGACTTCTAGGCTGGATTACTGTAATGCTCTGTTCGCTGGTTGCCCAGCATCCTCTATTAATAAACTTCAG
>CAIGQV010016645.1:14077093-14121814 GCA_903798115.1 Danio jaintianensis
TATATTGTGAAAAACGCCATATAAATAAACATGAATTGAATTGAATTCATTTTATTTTAATACGATAGACTGCACATCTTGCACTGATTCTTAGACCTTAAAAAAAGAAACTCAGGCTAAACAGACAGCTCGCCCAAAAAATAAAATCTACACAATCAACTACTACACTACTTGCGATTGTGAACACTGGAGCACCAAAGGTCAAGCCCCCAAAACGACAAAACAACTCCATAAAAATAGACTTGGTTTTGGCCACTCCATTAACAAATTATATTTAATCAATAATCCATTTACACATACACATATATATATATATATATATATCACACACAACAATTCTGTCTGGTTCTCGACTCCGATATTCCCGTAATAACAGCACTCCTACAGCCTCTTCACCCTTGTATATTACTCCGCCCACAGAGTGACAGCAGATGAATAAACTCACTACAGTTTGACAAATATTGCAGCTGTTGGACAACATAATCAGACATGTGATCAGCCGAGGACAAAAAAAGAAGGAAGGAAAGAAGGAAGGAATTCACCGCGTTGGCAGCCATCTGTCATACTGAGCAGAGCAAAGACGGTTGATGTTCCACCACAAGATGGCAACAGAGACCACAAAATAATTAGGGGAGAAAAAGCGTAAATTTCAAAGCACAGCTGATCAAATCATTCTAAAACAAGTAAGTGATATTCTTAGAGAAGTCGATCTCTCTCTTTTGTATTTTGAAAGACTGTATTTATACCATAGTAGTGTATAAACCATCTGGTAGTGTTTGCTTTGCCTGTTTCGGGGTTAATTATTGTGATATCCTGATATCACCTGCGGCCTCGAGCCAACACACGCCTCCCACCAGTGCCAATATACAGCCATATTCAACACATTTCTAAACATAATAGTTTTAATAACTAATTTCTAATAACTGATTTATTTGATCTTTGCCATGATGACAGTAAATAATATTTTACTAGATATTTTTCAAGATACTTCTATACAGCTTAAAGTGACATTTAAAGGCTTAACTAGGTTAATTAGGTTAACTAGGCAGGATAGGGTAATTAGGCAAGTTATTGTATAAGGATGGTTTGTTCTGTAGACTATCGAAAAAATATATAGCTTAAAGGGGCTAATAATTTTGACCTTAAAATGGTTTTAAAAAAATTAAAAACGGCTTTTATTCTAGCCGAAATAAAACAAATAAGACTTTCTCCAGAAGAAAAAATATTATCAGACATACTATGAAAATTTCCTTGCTCTGTTAAACATAATTTGGGAAATATTTAAAAAAGAAAATAAAAATTCAAAGGGGGTTTAATAATTCTGATTTCAACTAATATATATATATATATATATATATATATATATATATATATAAAAAAAACATAAAATTTGAGATTTAATAAATGAAATCATATTATAAATGAAATATTAAATTAAATAGTTAAAATATACTATATATATATTTTTTTTAATAACCCAATCAACTAGTTACTCTCGAATTGTCTAAATGTTTTGCATTATGCAACACTGAAACATCAAGGCCAAAAATTACTAAAAAAAATTAAAATAAACAGCTCTATAAAAATAGACTTCGCTCTGGCCATTCAAAATTCTATTAATAAATGATATTTGATAAATAATCCATAATACCCCTCACCCAATATACAGCATTAGTTGCCAGAGGAAATGCCCTAAACAGCAAAACCCAGACAGAAACAAGGAAGATCCAATCTGCAAGCAGAGGAATTTACTGTTTACCTTTACTGCTAACCTTCAATTAATTCACTTTAAAACAGAAAAAAAAAACATTTTAGTCCAGTTTTATGTTTTTTTTCTTCTAGAAATATGCCTCCAGTTGTTCCATCTCATAATTTCCCCCTCTTATATTGTTTTGCTTATGCATTAAGACTTGCTTACTATAGTTATAATCTAATAAACTTTCTATTTTAATTTGCTGAACTAATGTACATGTCACTATCTATGCAACATATCAGTGTTATAATCATTTTTAATAGTTTCTCAAGTAATAGCCAAACAAATTACAAAACTAGTTGTAGTGTTTAATGTTTTTTTCCTACCTAAATTACATTTTAAATATTATAAAATAATAAAAGGTTAAACTCAAATATGACTGTTTTTTGATTAAATAAACAGTCTTGATTACCATGAGAGATTAAACCTTTTTTTATCTTACTGGAACTAAACGGTAGAGTAAATCTGACATCAGCTCACAGAATATCACAGAAGCTAGAAAGTGAAAGAACGGTACTGACCCACAGGACGTTGGGTCTTAAGCCCCTCTGCCACTGGTCAAACTCACTCCTCCAGTTCAGCACAGTATTGAGAGGACAAACCACTAGAGCTCTTTTCAGCGGCAGCTCTTTACTTAACAGCACCGTGTGGAGGAACACGATGACCTGGAACACACACACACACACACTCAGTTACTCTGTCTGTGAGTAACGTCATCATTTTAAAAAGAAAAGGAGAATTTGAATGCGCCTGCACCTGAAAGGTTTTGCCCAGGCCCATGCAGTGAGCCAGAATACAGCCGGAGCCAGGAGTCGACTTCACACTCTGAACAGACTCACAGCAGCAGTCCCACATGAACCGCACACCTAACAATGAAAACACACACACACACACACTAGCATATGACAAACCAGATAAACATCACCAGCTGTCATTTCATTTATGCTGCTTGATAAATACATGTGAATAAGACAAAAAAGAAGCAATCTCACACATTCTGACCTGAATCATTTTTGTACTTTTAGACTGATTATGTACAGACATGAATATGCTTTTTGAAAAATGTCATATAGCATTTTATATACAGTAGTGACAGTGGTATAAAATTAAAAAGACATGTATATTTAGATTTATATTTCAAATAAATGTTGATTAATCATAAAATCATGAAAAAATTACCACTGGCTAAAATTAAGCAGAAAATTTTTCAGCATTGATGTTTCTTTAGCACAATCACCATGTTATTTCTAAAGCATTTAATAACACTCAAGACTGAAGCCATGGAAATTCAGCATTATCATCAAATTCAGGGTTCCCACTCTTTCACGAACAGCAGATTCAAGGACTTTTTAAAGTAGCATTATTTTCAAATGGAGCACTTTTTAATTCCCCCAGCATATGTAGTGTCATGAAAGTCCTTACTGTACTAAACACTTCACGAACACTAAATATTTACATTAAAAACTCAGAGTAATGATGATGTTTTGAATGTGTCATTTTCAAAAATGTTGACCACTTTAAACAGTCATGATCAAAGAACTTTAGTCAAATTTGTTAAATTCAATACTGGTAATATTTAAATGTAGTTTCTGAAATATTGATAAAATGTACATTATTTGTCATAGTTGTTTTGTCAACAAGATTTAAATTTAAGATTTGTAAATAAAGAATTGATCTTTTTTTGTTGTTTTTGAAAGAAGCACAATACAATTGCTGAAATAACACCATAAACACATTTCATTGCAAATTTAATTCAAGCACTTTCAAGGACCTATGTTTGTTTTTAAGTACTTTCCAGGCCTTGAATCCATGTTTGAAATTCAAGTACTTTTAAGAAATGTGGGAACCCTGCAAACGACTTTATTAATTAGTAACAAAAAAAATATGCATAATAATAATTCAAGTTAAAATGTATGTATTCACGACAGGCAAAGGTAAAGGAAAGAGCAAAAAATAAGCAAGAAGCAATAAATAAATAAATAAATAAATTAATTAATTAATAAATAAATAATTATCTCGCAAAAAAATAAAGATATTAGTTTGTCTCTATCAAAGAAAAGTAAATCTTCTCACCCTCTCTCTGGTGTTGTTTGAGTTTGGTAAGAAAGTGCATGTGCACTTGCACCACAGGCTTATTTGTGGCATCATTTTGCTCAAGAACCAATGGTACGATGCTATTAGCTGGTCTCTCAGACACCAAAATGACCTAAAGCAAAAAAAAAAAAAAAACAAAGCTCACAAAAAAGAACAATGTCATTGTGTATCATCTCTTTTGTCAAAATTACAAAATAACAACATATACTGTACACATAAAAAAAAAGCATGTCCTTTATAACCTGCATGACTTTCAATTCATACAAAATATGGGGAAAAAAAACAATATTTGTGTTTAACAGAAATAAATCATACAGGTTTGAAATGACAAGCAGTAGAAGAAAATTACAGAATTACAAGATCTCATGTGACTTATTTAACATTTACAAAACAGAACACAGACAGTACGCCGTTGATCACCTCTGGGTCTGCGTCCTCTCGCTCTCTCCTCTCATTCTCCAGCCTGAGTTTTTCTCTCTCCGCGAGTCTCTTCCGGCGCTCCTCCTCTTCTCTCAGAGCGCTCTGTGTCTCCTGCGCCAGCTGCTCCACCTCCAGAACCCGTCTGATCTGCCTGCGCCCGCGAGGTGTACCCTTCATGCGCTCTTCAGTGGCTGGAGAAAACTCTTCCTGCACATCAACCACCGCAACAATTAAAATTCGTCAGTTACTGAGGAATACACATTAATACTATAAAAAAAAAATGTACATCACGATCAGGGATGGGCCTGTTAGGTGTGCGGGATGGACTCCCTTTATGATCCTCATGATGAGTGAGCGACTGGGACCTGCAAAAATAAATCAACAGAGCAGGAAAAACATTAATCGCTTTTTAATGCATTTAGGCGTGTTAGGTAGTAATTGAGTGGATCTGTGAGAGTTTATGCATGTTTAACTGTGATATCAAGAGCTTTACCCCATTTCCTCATGCTCTGAATGACTGAGTTCATCCCATAAGTCTGAATCGCTTGTTTCCTCACTGCTGCTCACTGGAATAAAAACAATCGAAACGAAAAAAAAAAAGTCTGATGAAAGTATAATAAAATCACATTCCGTACATCTTGAAAGAGTAACAAAAAAACCTGTAGCACTTTATTTTACAGTCCTGTTTTCATACACACACTATGTACACATTGTAGAAATTACAATTTGACCCCCCCCCCAAAAATAAAAAATAAAAATACATTATATGGGTTTGCAAGAGGAAGGTAAGTTCAAAGTCTATAAACACTCACTTTAATCCACACATAGTTATCTTATATTATTTCATGCATATTTATTATTAATTCTTTATTTATAATTGAATGAGGTTTCAGCAGTAATGGCTACATTGCTGAAAAATCTGTACATAAATATACCACATAAAAAACATGAGAACCTTATTTTAGGACACAAAACAATTGGATGTCTTTAAAAAAAAACATACAAAAATATATATCATCAATACTGATTTTATACAATATTTCAATTAAATGCATTATAAATTCTAGTTGTTCAGGGAGAAACATTTTTAAAAGCCCATTAATAGATTTTCTGAACAAATACAATCTTATATTACATATTTACACACATGAAAAAGACATTCTATATATTTTTGACTCAAGAATTTCTCTTTCACACAAAATAAATATGAATGTGTGATCAATTCGACATCTTGTGTATATGTAATGGTCATATGTACTTTTAAAATAATAATAACTCTTTGACGGGTTTGACTGATATAATTCGTTATACAGTATATGGGTTGTTGAAGTGATGCTGCATTTTCCCTGTCCCTTATGACAAAAATGTATACAATTATCATTGGAATCATTTACAATAGAGTAAACGGGTAAAGATTTCTTTGTCTTCCACAAACTTCTTGTTACATTTCTCCATTTTTAGCCAAATTTAAAAACTGTCCTATGGTGTGACTCTCAAGTATAGTTCGATAAATTACAGCTCTTATAAAATTAAAAAGAGAAACTTAAAATTATTAATAAACAGCTCAGGGCTAATTTGACAAGTGGGTATTTTAGTAAAATGACAATTATTATTTTCATCCATACATTTCTAAAAACCATAGGAACTTTGGAGTTGAAGGACCCAATCAAGATCATGTGACTGAAGGCCACTGTAAAGCCCATGACCTGCACCGGTGTGTTTTCACAGAATTTTTTATATTACGTTGTCTTGGTGTGACACCCCATTTATTGAAAATGTCTAACAAGTCCAACAAGTCAGGAAAAAAAAAAAAAAAAACATTAAAATATTATAAAATAAATAGCATAAATCAATTTCGCTATTTGTATATTATTATTTTTTTTTTTGCTGTCACACCACTAATAAGGTAAAATTTAGCACAAATATCAAAAATATATACAAGTATAAATAAATAAATATTAAAAAAATTTCTTTTTTGCAACAACCCTTATGCATTCATCCCATTTGCCATTTATTATGAATGTACAAATTGAATACAGGTAACTTTAGTCGTTACTGTTTTGAAAGACTTCTAACTTACCAATAACACATCCTACATCTTGATGTCCTTTTTCTCTTGTTTTCTTATTCCCATCCTCCTCCTCCCCATGCTTTTGTTTTTTTGGCTCAGCCTCTGATAAAGCAAGGCCATGTCGAAGCAATTGGTGGCGGTGCCGTGACCCTGACTGCGAACCACTGGATGTAGAGCCACCATTGTCTGCCAAAAAATAGAAACTTATGTTCATGTAACAAAACTACATGAATACTAAAATGTCTAGTAACATCTGTAACGATTGAAAGGATGTGTGCTGAATATTATGTTACTGCTAAAAATGATCATAAATTGTGTAGTTGGATCAGTTAGAGAATGGTAATGACATTCCAAAAACAGCATGTAAATTTAGATGCACGATTTCCCCTCTAATGGCCATCACTCACCTTCCTCATCCGTTGTCTCAGGCGATGCACTCTTGCTCTTCTTCTGCTCTTCTTTGGTGCTCTCTGAATGCTCATCGGAGCTGGAGTTCAGCTCTGAATCGGAGGATAGGTTAGCCCTGATCTGAGCCAGCAGAATCTGCCTCGCAATTCTTTACAGAACAAGTGATGGGATGAAGCAGTAACATGAGTGTGGAGAGAGGAAGGAGATGAGGAGAAAAGAGAGAGGGACAAATTGTGAGGTGGGTGACAGATGAATTCAAATTTATTTATGCATCTTTCCCCCACCACTTTGATCATTTTTGTGAAAAATTACATCCCATCCCATTGTTCTGAATAGCTTCTGCATAAAAAGAACTTATATTTTTAGTATATTCTGTTTCCCCATTTAAACCACCAAAGATGCCATCAAACAAGTATTGAACGAATAGTCTCGCAAATGAATGTAAAACCCCTTTATTAATAAATGAAGTTAAAAGGGAGATGAGAAATGCAGATGAGGCCTTCTTCACTTGTACAAAAGCAGACTTTTGAACTTGGCACCACTGAATATGACAATACTGAATGCATCACCCAAAAATTAATGAACACCAAAATGTATACACAAAACGCGGAGGCTGTGGTGACTGTGGTATAAACTTTTATTACAACTACACTTCTTTTACAGTTCTTAATTATTTACAAACTTCGCAAATGCATGTAATAATTATGAAAACGTTCTCCGTAAAACAATTTAATAAAACAATAAATACTTCCAAACAAAAAATATTAGCATGCGATAAATACTCAAGCTTTTAGAGTTTCTGAAGTTCAAATGAAAGTGTGAGGAATCCACAAGAAAGACAACAAACTGAAAAGTTCACCAAACAATGGGGTGAAAAATTTTAAATAAAAAAGGCAGGCCTTAATGTTTAATCGGAAGCATGTTACTTAATGTTAGGCAGGGTTCCCACTCTGTCCAGGATAATGTTTGCTTTTTCCCAGTCAATTTATTTGACCAACACCTATAATATTTCAGCAATACGTCTGTGGCCTGCTGTCGTTCTGGAGCTGTTCATCAGTTTCCAAACAAGTTGAGTTGTTCATCTGTTTCCAGAAATTATAAAACAGTTTACACTTATCTAGTAAATATGATTTGAAAAGCAGAAATGTAAATGTTTGTTGCAAAAGAATTAATTTAAACTGAAAAGTACAAGGTTCAGTAATTGTGTACATTTACTCTGAAGATGTTAATCAGAATTTGGTCGTATTCTGATCTGATAGCACCAGTCCCATGCTAGACGCATGTTATAGAAGTGTTATGGAGACAACTCATCAAAAGGCCACAGATCTGCTGTATTTAACCTGGAACTTTTTTTAAAATCATAAATAAATCATAAATTATACCTATTGAGGCATTGTGGTTATTGGCATGGTTCTAAATACACAGCTAACATGAAGTAGCTGTTTATTAGTGTAAACAGAGAAGCTTCCGGAGGATTCCAACAGTCCACTACAATTACCTGGATAAAAAAAATGAATAAATAAATGTTAAAAAAAATTGAAAATAATTATGTTTTGCAATACCAATGAGTGATATCGAAGCGAAGAACAGAAATGACGGTGAATGTGCAGACTATGACGTGCACCTGCTCATGACAATGCACAGGCAAACGTAAAATGATAGAACAAAACGATATGACTCTGCGACGCCATTCATGACTGAATACATGAGAACTGACCACAGTTCCACGTCCTGATCGATCGCTCCCAGGATCTCTTCATTTTACGAAAACGATGTCAGTGATACGGTGAACCAGTTTTTATTAAGAGCTTACAGTAAACACATTTTCCAGGACAATTACGCACATTTCCCATCGCTTATCCATTACTGGAAAATCGCATTACAAAATTCAAGGTTTTCCAGGTTCTCCAGGATGCGTGGGAACCCTGTTAAGCTACAGAAAAAGAGACGAAACGGGGGAAAAAACACAGAGAAGAGAAAGAACAAATAAATAGGTGTTTATTGCCTCTCTGTAAGAACCATGCAAATAGCACAAACCCCTCATGTGAGAGTGAAACTATACTCTTCATCCTCCAACACACACTGCGTCTAACCACTGACTACACAAATCTTACAGGGCCTGAAAGAGCATCATTACTGCCACCTGCTGCTGCCCAATGACCAGTCCAACACAACGCAAGCCAAGAAGCACTCATCACACATTTGGGCCTACATTTGATCCATTACGTGTATTAAAAAGAGGGAAATGAAGTATACATTGTGTAAGTGAGCACGATTACTCAAAGTTTCAGAGCACCAAATGCTGGGCCGTGGCACCAATCTAAGCTACCTTTCTGAACCACAAATGCAAAAAACATCTACATGTGCTGGAGTCCAGTTCACCTGTCCCTCACATCTCCAATCCCTGACCTCCATCACCTTCAGCTAAAATAAACAGCACTCTCTAACACAATAATATTTGACCTTCTCGCCACTTCGAGAACTGAAATACTGCATGAACGATTTGAAAATGAAATATGATATCAACCATATAAAACGAACCAATAATTAACTCTAGGGAAAAATTGTAACTTATTCAAGAAAGGCAGTTCAGACTAAGGCATAACATAGCTTTATCTTCTACGAGTAGAAAATCCAGCTGTCTGTCACAGAATTAATCTCCTGAAAAAGAACCACCACTAATACTGTACTACTGCATCCTTTTAGGTCTACCAACTATTGTGTTAACGTGAATTCCACCAATAATTACATTTGACTGCCAATAACAAGTGTTATGTGAAACTACTGTAACACCTACCGTTAGCAAACCACACAGCCTTTGTTCTGACTGACCGAAAACATTACAGCATGAGAACCAGGAAGCTGAGCCCTAAAACACAAACACACACAAGAAGTCTGTCTTACTGAACAGAGGATCCATCAGATCCGAGCAAAGAGATACAGACTCGTTCTACACTCTTAAAGCTTTATTAGCAGCACAGACAGTAATGAGGACAGTGTGGCTTTCAGGAATTCTGCCAAAGACATGCAATGGTGTGTGTGTGTCAATGAAGCAAATTACGCTAACGGGAGATTCCCCTGAGTTGTTTCACTGATTTCCATTAGATTGTGTGGTCTCTGTGGTTACTTTATACTGCGTCAAGAAGAAACTGTGGGGAAATAAATATTGGACGGTTCTGATTGAGCAAAAATAGCGTGTTTTTGTGAGAGAGAGAGAAAAAAGCCCTGTCTAGCGGCAGTGCATGTGGATGTATGGGATGCTTGCGTGCTTTAAACGGGGTTTGGATCAAAGCTCTCGCTGTAGCGGGATTGAGACAGCCGAAGTCCAGTGGAGAAGGCCTGTGCAGGGAAAATGTGTGTGGCCCTGGTGTAGACAGAATCGTACCTATTTTCTAAATCATCGTCCTCCACAGACAAAGGAGGACCTGTCGGGATGTCCATCTCATCACCTGTAAATAGACAGAATGAATGATTAATATCACACCCATTTGCTTGAAAAAACATAGGGAAAAAAAATAAGAAATGATCAGTATAATTTTTTTATAAGCAGCAGAGAAATATTGGTCATAAACATTTTTGTATTTACAACAATATTTTTCTCAGATACCACATTGCTGGTCTGCTTTATTTACTGACTCCAGGTTTAGATCAAACCTTTTTAGATTTCCATCATCATGTTAACCCAAAATCTATTAAGTTGCTCATTTATCTTTATAACAATGAGATTTGTTCTTACATGTCAGGCAGATACATTTGAGCTTCTCTTTATGTTCTGCTTTTCAATATTTATATGTGAATGTAAGTCAAAAGTCTGTTATGCAATATAAAGAGAAGACAAGGTTTAATTTGCTGGCCTCAATTCAATTTATTTGATCTCTTTACCAACATTTGTGTTTGGGCTTGATAAGAGACAGAAACCTCTCAAATTTTATTTAAAAACATCTTAATTTGTGTTTAGAAGATGAAAAAAAACTTATAGGTCTGAAAAAAAATAATGACAGTTTTCATTTTAAGATAAACTAACCTATAAATGAACAAAACAAGCATCAATTGTTTTTTTCACACACACTTACCAGAAGACTGCTGGAAATTTCCAGAGCCCAGCAATGTGACGTCCTCTGTCAGCGGTTTGATCCTCTGATCATCGGAGTCGCTGCTTGGCCCACTCTCCAGTTCCTGACCTCCCACCTCACTGGACGAACTCCCGCTCGGTGCAGTCATCCTGGCCACTTTGCGGGCTCTTCCCCTGGTCATTCTGACTGTCGCCCCCTGGTCCTGGGAGCCTCTTCTTGAAGACGCAGAAGAGGATGATGAAGACGATGAAGATCTCTCTTTGAGATTGCGCTTTCGTGAGCCTCTGTCCGGCGGTGTGGTTTTTACCAGCCCAAAGAGCCGCTGCTTTCTGACATGCTGGTTTCCCTCTTCTGCGTCCCAACTGCTGCCCACCAAACCCTCTTCCTCGCTGTTTGCCATGGCTGCGGCGGTCTGGAGCAGCACTTCAGGTACCTCATCAGAGTCCGAGTCATCCTCAGCTACACCGGCATGCTCAGCAGTCGGGTTTGTGTTCGTTCGGCGACGGCGCGGTGTGGTTTTCACACGTGGAGAACGTTTATTCTCCTCTGATAAATGACTTTTTGGGTCATCTTGGTCCTCCTCCAACTCTTCCTCCTCCTCTTCTTCTTCATCATTATTATCACAATAATTATCTACCTGTCCTCCACTCTCTGTCATTTCCTCCATCTCCTTCTCCACCTTGGTGTCACTTACTTCCAGTGCTCCATCTGTCACCCCAATATTTTGTTCATCGGGAGGTGGAAGAATTATAGGTGTAGTAGTATTGCTGATGGGTTTTGGACTGACTGGTACAGGCGTGAGTTTGACCACCAGCTCTTTAGTGAGCTCAGGGCTCTGTTCTAACACCCCCTTCCTTCGTCTACTCTTCGCTCTGGACTTATTGTCTCGACGTTTGGACCCTGTCAGCTCATGGTCCAGGGCTTCCTGCAATTATCAATTATTAGACATCGTTATAATAAATTCACATGATTCTGCAATAAGAAAAAGTATTATAGTTTCCATAATATCTAAATAGAAGTTCTATCATTTTCAACATTGATAAGAAACATTCTTCTGTGAAAATCTGTGAAAGATTGTGTGACTGGATTAATGTGAAAATTCAAAATTGTCATCACCGCAACAAAAAAAAACTGCATGTCAATTATACAGTTAAACAATAATTTGCTATTTTTTGTATATTAAATAGAACAAATGCAGCCTTGGTGAGCTTAAAATAAAAAGTAATACTGGATAAATATGTCCAAGTCCAAATTCATAATTTTGTGCATTTTCAGGTGTGGTTTCTGTGCCGCCTTTGCGGTGTAAAGATGCCTCTATGCTCAAATGTAACACTATTCAGTATCAATACTGATAATAAGTATCAAAGACACTATGCATGTCCAAAATGTTAAAATACCAAAAACCCTCAACTACAATCTAAAATGACTAATCTTTGGTTTGAGCATTTTATTTGTATTTTATTACAGCTAAATAGTATTGAATCTTAATATTTAAAGATTGATCAGTCATGAAGTAAATTATAGGTAGCATTCTGATGGAACCCAAATTAAAACGTCATGGTTTTTCAAATTATCCTGGTATAAATATAATTGGTAAAATCACTTGTTAACAACCAAAAATCACTTTATGGATAAAATTTACTTTGCTTTTTACCTGTAATGCTCTGTTGGCTGCTTGCAAATCATCCAGTACAGCTCGAAACATTCTAAGCTGTCCAATTCTCTCTAGTTTTCCTTCATCTTCTCTTTCACTTTGAACGACTGCCTTGAAGGAATGGCTCAGAGATGTGGTAACATCTACAAAGCGCTGCATTCGTTGGTAAAGGCCTGCAGAGGGCAGGGGTCCACCTCCTGGCCCCAGCAGGTAGGCTGCACCGCGACCACCCTTGTTAGCTCTCCCCCTAACAGAGTTCGGCTCATTACGGGAGGCTCGTTTCTGAGCCTGCTCCAGGTTCTCGAGAACAGAGTCACAGGCCAGCACCAGTTCTACCAATGGCTCTGGACTGCACACATAACAATACCACTTCCTCTCCTCCTCCAGGATGGTGGACAGCTCCTTCCTCCCCAGGTTTCGCAGTACACATTTCTTACAGAAAGCATTACTGCAGTAGTCGCACCCAATTAGACTGCCTCCCTCGGCACACCACCTGAATAAACAGAGTCAGAGCATTGATTCCACATTCCCAAATAAGAGAATACAAGTGCACCTTTACCAGAACTTTCCACAAATATGACATGCTCAGTGTCTCTAAGCAAATGACAATTGCTGTGAAGGGTCTGGGCGATTAAACAAAACGAAATCACAAAAGCAATGGAGCAAAGCTGCGATTGTCATGCACATCTTGACAGGGAAGCACGGTTGTGTGAACAGCAATAAATCACCTCCGAAGGCCAGAGGGTGCTCCAGCATGGAATCTCTAAATATCCATAAAAAAGAAACCCAGGAAATCCCCTTAACATTTCATAATAAACAGAAGATTAAATTGCTTTTAGTTATTCAGGGTAACTAAAGGGACTGGGCAGTAACGAAATACATGTAACGGCATTACGTATTTAAAATCCAAAATATTAGTATCTGTACTTTGTGAAAAAATGACATTTTAAAGACGTGATAATCAAATAACAGTTACATCTGAAATGTATTTTAGATTACCAAAGTGAATACTTTGAATTTAAATGGAATTTCTTAACTTAATGTTTAAGTTGAAATGGGGATTTTAACCAAAAAGGCAACTGATTCAAAAAGGCAACTGCAGTCTATTGATTTAGCAACACAAAAATGGGTGACACAGAAAGCCATTCGTGGAATGCATTTCTATCGTGGAAATACTAAGTATTTTACTTATCAATTTGAAAAAAAAATTAAACATCTCAGTACAGTGTAACCCAAGCCTACCTGCAACAAAAATTCTATCAGCATCAAAGGATTCAACTGAATTCTCCCAGAATTCACTTTGTATTCAGTTAATAGGTCTATATAAAGCATACATGAAATTAAAGTTTATACAGGCAAACTACAGCTTTATGGGTTTTACAGATGAACTTGAAGTCTTGGCTGAAGGCGTAGTTATGATTTTTTTTTTTTGGAAGCATATTTGTGTAAAAAAACAAAAACAACAACAAAATTATACATGGTTGTATTTAACGTAATAAATTTAATTTAAGCTGGTTAAGTACTAAAACAGCTATGTCCCAGAATCTGGATTTCTCAAAGGCTGATCACTATGGTGTAACAAAGGACTTCCCAATTCAAAGTCTCCTTGAAAGGCATCCTTCATTTCCCAGGCAATGCATGAATTAATATTTAAATAATATTTGTGTGTTTAGTCAGGATGTGAACAAAAGCGGTATAATATCACATTCAAAAAGTAGTGCAGTGAATCAACAGCAGCTTTCACAGTTGATGGGTTCAAGATCAATCCTCTGTAGTCCAGACCATTCCATTTAACAAAGCTTAGTTTAGCCAGTTGGTGGACTGAAGAATACAGTCTCTGAATTGGGATACAACTAATGTCACTGTATCCAGTAGTCAACATTTTAAGAGAACCATCACCTTCCAGTTAAACTTTCGAACTCACTTATTTACTTAAGAAATACACTTAACTACATACACCCATCAAAAAAAAACACAATGGTAGTAATTTACTCATGTACCTGCATTGCTCGTCCATGCCCTCTGAATCTTTGCTGATGTCATCACTCATATAATACTTAAAACAACTCTAAAAGAAAGCAAATAGATTATTATAAAACTTTGCTGAGGATTTTACTGGTTATCAATCAAACATGCAATTATCTATTAAAATGATGCAATTATGAAGAAAAAGAAAAAAAAAAAAGTTTATTTTCTGTTTATTAAGAGTTTAAGGGTACTTTCACACTTGGTTCAATTGCCTGGACCGAACCAAAGTTCGATTGTCCCCCCTTGCCGCCTTCTCAGCTGGTTTGTGCTCACAGTGTCTTTTTTTCCTTCTGAACCCCGGTACGCTTGTGTCATCAAGCTGCTGTTTTGTGTACAGCTGTTGCTAGGTGACGGACACGAAAGCAAAGCGGCAAAACGGAGACATACGCATATCATGGTCATTTTGCTTTTACTGAACCTTTTGCTTTTGTTACCAAAACCAAAATACAGAGAGCCACTTGCATCTATCTGCCGCAAAAAAATATTAAAAACGTTCAGCACATCACACGATGTCTGCAGAAGTTGTTTTTGGTGGAGACAAGCAGAAATTATCAGTTTACACTGGGTCAGTCCCGCTTGTCTAGCTAAACGTACCATACTCTCACATCAAACAAACCCGGGTGCGGACCAAAAGTGCTAGTGTGAAAGCACCCAAGGTATCTATTTTATATTTAGATACAACATACAATAACACACAGACTCACTTATACATACCTTGCATATGAGCACTTTGAGCATCGGGTGTCTATAGACAGAATCACGCTGGAAATGATTAACCTGCTGACCGCACGCACTACAGTTTACCCTCTCCAGCTCATATCCACCTAACACACACAAACAATTCAACTCAAACAGTTTGTCCTCATACCACACACACAAGGTAACTTTCATGAACTTCAGCTGCAACTGAGTTTTCCACTGCACAGGAGATTACTCTGTAAAGATCTGGTGACAGACCATATTTCAAAGTTAGCTGATAAACCGAATATGAATATTAAATTCTTCATTTCATGTGTACTACAATGCAGTCTTTCGAGCTTGTGCTTGGGGAACATTTATGTCAATTTTTCACGAACATTTATAATACAAAAAAAAGTTTAATGGTCTTCAATCCAAAATAACAGAGAGTGATGATCTGACCAGTTTTGGTCAAGTAATTTACTTTCACAATAATTAAATATTATAACATATACAATGTATCATAACAAGTTAAGAACTTCAAGCATTCCTGTGCATGTAAATATACATATATGTAACAATATATATGATAGAGCAAAATTGTTACACCTGTAACTTTATTCCTTACCTCTGCGTCGGTCAGCATTATCTCTGTGCTGCTTGTGAATGCGTCTGGAGCGGAATTCTGGACCTCGGAAATCATCACGAGCTTCATTACATACTGGCTCTGGCAGCACAAACATTGTTCCTGTGATATAAATGTAGGGTTCAAATACCGCTAGTAATCTCCTCATGTAATGAATAAAAACATTACACAGGAATCAGCCTAATGAATCCAAGAAGGGAATAGCACCTTTAGGTAGGAGGTTGGTGTCATGGTCACTTGAGTGGACCGATATCACATCCTCAGCTCCGCTCTCAGATGAAGCGTCTGACTCGTTCATCCCGCTGTGTTTAGTGACAACAGTTGGTTTCCTGTAAGAGTAAAGATTTACCAGTGAGTTCACACATTCAGAAAACAAAGGGGCTGCTCTAAATACATCTCAAAATTTGAGCCAAACCTTCTTGAGCGAGATGACAACATTCCCACTTCTGAAGAGCCACCCATCTGAAAAGACAACATAAAAAAAATTATAATAATTGACAAATAAATGTAATGATTATGCCAAAAAAGTATTATTTATAGGCATATATTATTAATAGCGATATACGATACTTAAATCTACACATATATTTTATTTATAGCCTTACGTACTGGAATCATTTTGGGCTTTCTAAACCAAAAGCTGTATTTGTTTAGACATTCAGGCTATTGTTTGTTTCAGTTTCAGAGTCCAAAGACTTTTAAAATAAAAATTATTGTTCTTTAAATGGCATCTATAATGCAAAATCAATTGTTTGAACAAAACTGTGTGTAGGCATAATGTGTCGACATTTATATCGGAGTGATATAAACACAAGTCGTCTTTTTTTCAAAATTTCCTGATGTTAAAATAGGAACCAAATCCCAGTGATTTTGAGGCCCACCTTAACGTGATCTAGGAGTGCAGTTTTCCCCGCCCACCAAATCGATTGACAGGAGCGTATTAACATGTCTCTGTAGTAATGCGTATAAACATATCCACAAAACAGGACTTACAAAGAAAATGGGATTAATAGATCTGTTCCAACTCTCTGTGATCACATCAAGAATGTGTTTTACAAGTTTAAAAGGTTTTTAAACCAGTCCATGTAATAATGAATAGACAGTAAATATGCTATGTAATTAATAATCGCTGAAATAACCACAGCTGCGTCAGAGGATGCTTCAAACATAGAGCAGAAATCCTGGTTTGTGAATGCTAAATCTGGTTTATTTTTTTATAGTAGCATAATGGATATCCATACAGTAGTGTATATTAACTTTTATCCTGTCATATTTGCCTGAACTACAAGTTAAACGTGTGTACTGCGAACTTTGTAATAGCATTCGTGTGTAGGGCTGTGATGGTAACGGATTTTCTGTTACCACGGTGATGAAGCAAGAAATCAAGCGGTATGTCGGTTAACCGCGTATATGCTACATAGGCCTATATATTAGGGAGGTTACTCCATTGTAGGTAACCCTTTCAATCCATAGACCTTATTAATGACAGATTAAGAATGGACATTTAAAGGATAAATTATGCTTTGCGTTGTGAGAAGTGTCCACGACTATACACATTAAAGTAATAATCAAGTGTGTGCAGTTTGTTACCTTATGGAGTCACTCTCTTGATATTGGATACGCATAAAACACTGTTATGCACAAACCCAGTTATATCTGCTGGTGCAGCCGTTAATATGCGGGTCAGGTAATCAAAAAGCAGGCTTTGTTTAATTATGGGTGGGTCGCGGGTGAATAAGATCAATCATTGGTTATGCTACCTTTTAACTACTGTGCCTAAAATATTAAAATGTTCAAACGATTTGAGAAAGCAAAACTGACCGATCAATGGATGTTTGGCATAAACTATATAATATAGGCTGCTCTTTTATTTTTGATCATACAGTTAACAAAAATACATTACTTGAAACTGAATATTTCACTTTTATTTTATTTATACTATAATTGTTTTTAACAGACCAGTTTGTGTTTTGACCACGGCATAGCAGACCCTGAGGCACATCGCTTCACCTCAAAGGTTATTCTTTATTGTTTATTTTGTAGATGTATTTTGTTATTGTATATTTTTGTGCGTCCCCATCCGCTACACAACTGTGCAGTGTTTGTTTCACTCCACAGGGAAAAAAGGATTTAATTAATGCTCCACTGTAGGCTAATTTCTGCTACAAAAACCTCTGTGATATATTGGCTACATTTTTATAAACTTCTTTATACAAAATTATTATATGCTATAGTAGCCTTTAGCCTACTTTAAATAAGACAACATATATGTGATTTATGCGATGCATACACGTCTGTTTATAGCTTCTATTAAAAAAAAATTAAAAAAAAAAAAAATTAAAAAAAAAGACCTACATTTGAACAGCCTTTTAGCAAAGCCTATATTAATTTACTGATGTTTCTGTGCCAGTTTGAAACTATAAATTAAACTGAGGATAGTTTAACAACTACTTCACAACACTGTCACCTGAACTCACCGCGAGAGAGAAGGAGAAAAGTACAGTGCTGAGGTAAAATCAAGTCATAATCTTTAAAATAATGAATTGTATTAATGTTGATAAAGGGTTTGTGATATAGGAATTACAGCTGTGCATTATAAATGCTTATTTTCTGTGGAGCGATAGATTTGAGTTAGTAGGCCTGCTTTATTTGACGGAAGAAAAACAGCCCATGCCGGTTATTTAAAAGGATTCAGTCAGTGTTTTCGTTTTGTATTCTAAATTTGTAATCTATTTCCCAGTAATGGGTTGAACTTGGAAGGGCATCCGCTGTGTAAAACATATGCTGGATAAGTTGGCGGTTCATTCCGCTGTGGTGACCCCTGATCAATAAAGGCCGAAAAGAAAAGGAATGAATGAAATTTGTAATTTAAGTGGAAAATATTTAGGGCAGGCCTTTTATCCTTTTTATTTAGTTTATTCTGTTTTTCTATACAATCCTGAAAGATTCACGAGCAAAAATAAATAATAAACTAAAAATGGGTGGTGATGACGGTAATAACCACATCACCGCGGTTGACATCTCATTATGGCGGTAAGGCGGTGATGCGGTTATCGTCACACCCCTATTCGTGTGTGACTCATCATTGCAGAAAGGCTTAAATAAACTCCATAACATATACATTAAATAACCTTACTTGGTATTTTGACTGAGTCTGAACTGAATATCTGCCTCATTCGATTCATTGCTGTCTGTCACTAGCTATGTTTCCATCCAAAAATGCGAATTAACTTTATGCGCAAAACTGGAATATCGCATAAAAGACGTGCGAATAAAGCAGGGTTTCCATCCAACGAGTCAAAGAGAACAAAATCGTCACTTCCTGATTAAATGGCGCCAAATATCAACAGTAAAAACGGAATTTGCTGAGGTAGGAGAAGCTGCGTGAATCTTTTCTTCATTTAATAAATGACTTGCGCCTCAGAAGGCAATGCTGACACGCAGTGAACGCGTGGTGGCGTTTGAAGGCGTGAGACGCGGAGCACAGACGCTCTTAACAATTCTGGAGGTCATTAATAATATAATAACACTAATACTGCAATAGTTAAAGCATTTTAGAATGACCAAAACAACATTTCAGATGTTTTACAGTGTAGTCTGCCTGCTGGTTTGTCCATTTACAAACATTTTTATCATCACATGATCTCTTATAACCAAATCACATGACCTTTTTTTAATGCGCATACTGGAATTTGTTCGGTAAAAGTGTTTCCATCGCAGTTTATGCGCATCTTTTCTTATCGAATAAAAAGTTTATCCTACTCAGTTATGCGCATACATTTTTTATGCGCATTTTTTAAATTTATGCGCATCTTAGCGTTTCCATCAACCGATTTTTTTATGCGCATATCCAAAATGCGCATAAAAATAGGTGGATGGAAACGTAGCTAATGACTGCTGTTTATGTGATGCAGCAGGAAAAACAGACACGCACGTGAGAACAGTGGGCGGGGAGAACCACCTCATTTGCATTTAAAGGCTACTGCTACAATGTAAATTTACTCCCAAATTCACATATTCAACAGGGTATAATAAATGATCTGATGGGTATTTGAGCTGAAACTTTACAGACACATTCTGGAGACACCAAAGGCTTATATTACATCTTGTAAATGGGGTAAAATAGGAGCTGGATGCTGCACACTAGTGATGGCGAGGAAAGACCTCTTACACGATTATAACGCGCTTTGGGTGTATGGCCATACACAATAAATATAGAGCATTTTCCACTGTGAGAAGAGTACTTCTGACTTATAATTCTGAGAAATTAAAAATCTAGATCTGTCCTTCCAGTTATCTTATTGTCTGAAGTCAATTTTTTTTATAAAACTAGTTGTCCACTGTAAACTTTTAACTTTTGTTTTTGTAATCAGGCTCAAAGATTTTTTAATAAAGGTTTGTAATTATTGGTCCATACCAACAATTTTATATTTGGAAGTGCTAATCAATATCGGCTACCATCAGCAACCAAGTTTACATAGTTATCTGTATTGGCCCAAATGTTCAAATCAGAGAAACTTAGAAGTGTTGAAATTAAAGACATGTGACTGTGTTGCAGATATTATCCAAATCGTAAATCTTTTTGGCCACATAGCTTATTTCCCGCAATAAACCAAATCTCATTAAAAAAAACCTTTAATGACTCTGTATTGAGGGGACATGAGTGATGCCAAGTTCTGGACTGGACTACAAAAATGCAGTACTCTCTGTACAGAATCAATTACCTCATCTGCAGCACGAGCCTGTTCATCCAGGTATTCTTTGGCCGTGGTTCCTGTTAAAGAGAAAGAATACAAAGATTTAACTTCAACTGAACCATCAATAAGTACATTTTGGTAATGGTTCTCTTCCATATTGTACCAACCATTCCAGTGCCCAGATAAAGCAGGTCCATTTTTGTCTTCTGTAGAGGTTGCCAGGTACTCATGGAGCCTCCCGATCAGCTCACCAAGCTTACTGCCTCCACCGACCACCGGTCCGGGTCTGCAAGAAGACACAGATCTCTATAGCAACTGCTTCCTTCTGTGGTCCATCATAATACATGATACACACTAAAACATAAGAGACTTTATAAACCTACAACACCAAACTGCACACGACCACGGAAGGTTTCTACAGAAACAAAGCGTACATCTAGCTTTAGTCTGAAATAATTAGGTGAGGTTTACAATTCATATGAATCACAGAGTTCATAAATCTTTCCCCGACAGTAAACGCCGACTCTTTGTTTGACTGGTACCAATAACGTTAGACTCAAACTACAAACTCAAAAACGCAAGACATAACTGTACTTGAAATTAAAAAATCTGAAAATTAATTCAAACGGCGTCTGATTTTAAAGTATTTGTTGTCGATAAATATTAACAAACACCACAGTTTTTATGTTAGTGGACAAGAGAAAAAATAAAGCGCCTCACCTGAGAACTTCGGCAGACATCACCGCATCCACGTGACGCTTCAACTCAACGCCAAGCTTTTAGCAGAAACGCGTTTCACGATTATCGTCATAAAACTCATATTTGGCGAACCGCAAAACTCAGCCAGTTTCACCCGCCATCTTCCCAGTGGAACTTGCGCCAGACTGCTTAAAATGGCGCACCGGAAACGGCGTCCTGTCGCAACTGACGTAAAGTGATAGCGTCATAACTGCATTCGGAACGCGACTTTTTTTAACACGGTAGCTTTATTTGAGCACGGCGAGTTGAAAACATGGTGTGCGTTCTGACTACATTAAGAATATACTTTTTTTTTTTGCTGTTTGTATGCATCATTGTGTATGTGCAAATAGAGAATGAATTACGAGTATGACAATTTTCAATTCATAAATAGATATCAAGAAACATTTTGAATTATCAGCATTTCCATGATAGTTCCATATATTTATTTCACAAATGGTGACACCATATTTTATTATAAACAGTTAGCATTTATAGTATTAGTATTATTTAAAAAATATTCAATAAGTTCAATTTACTTTAATTTCTAATTAAAGTTCAGTTTTTTTTATAATATAATAATGCATTTTATGCTAACCCTACACGGTACAAGGAATATCAGGCAATGAATGGATGAATTATTTTATTTCAGCTGTAACATAACAAAAACTAGAAATATAATCACGTATGTGATGCAGAGACGCAGAATCTTCATGATGAGGATGGCCATACTAGCTATGCAGTCAGGTTAACATTACTCTTAATGTCCATTTCATGATCTGAAACAAGCCCAAGACCTGTGTGACACAGTTGTCTCTCAAGTGCTGTGATTCTTTGCTTCAGTTTTCTTTGTGTCGCTGTAAAATCTCCGAGCAACCGTGCAAAACGTGCTTGTAGAATATCCAGTGAGCCTTCCAGCCGTTCAACCTTCTCATCAGTATCCATGACAAGCAAACCTCCCTGTGCGGTGCCTTCATCCAGAAGTCCCTGCTTCCTTAAAATCTCCCTTCCACGTTCTTCCAGAACCTTCTGAGCGTCTGGGTATTCTGTTACGGCCTCCATTAGGTCGTCCTTTGAAAGGCAGAAGAGGTCGGAGTAACCTATGCTACGAATGTTAGCTGTCCGCCGATTTCCCATTTTACTACCTTGAATGTTAAGTATGCTAATCTCGCCAAAACAACCCCCAGCTGTTAGCAACGCAAACTGTGTCACTCCGTCATCAGCAACAACTGCTAGCTTTCCCTCTTTGATGATGTACATCTCTTTTCCAATGTCTCCTTTCCTACAAATGTAATCTCCTGGACTGTACACTTGAGGACGCAGTTTTAAGACCAGTTCTACCAGCAGTCCGGCCTCGCAGTCTTGAAAGATGCGAACTTTCTTCAGAGTGGATAAATGAACGTTGATAGCAATTTCTGCACGTAGCTTGTCTGGGAGATTCTTTAAGACTTCCTGTTCATCCACTGCTTTCTGATTGGTCCACAGGTAGTCGAACCATTTGATGACACGTGTCTCAAGATGGCGACTGACTTTGCGGAAGTGCATGTAATGCTTAATAGCATCAATTCGTGCCTGAAATTCTGCTCGCGTGGCGTTCATGTTGGAAATCATGGAACCCACATTACCCACGATGGTGGCAAAAATCAGAACTCCGACAAGAAAATCGAACACCACAAACACATATTCCTCGTCCCGTACTGGAGGCGGCATCTCTCCAATAGTGGTGAGCGTGAGCGTGGACCAGTAGAAGCAGTATATGTAACTCCGTCTCAGAGCTCCTTCCTCTTTGGATGAGATGTTAGGATAAACCCACTCATCTGACCCAAAACCTAGAGATTTCGAGATGGCGTAGAAGATGCAGGCATTCCAGTGGATAATAACCAGGATGTAGAGAACCAAGTTCCAAATGCGGAAGATGTTTGGGTAGTTGGTTCTGGTCTCCGTTCGGTTGAAGAACTCAAACATGCGGGAGAAGCGCAGGAGGCGGTTGAAGCGTAGCTGTGGGGTGTTGATGCCTGTGATGATGTACACCAGGTCTGTGGGCAGGATGGAGACGACGTCCAGTTTGAACTGAAAGGTATGAATGTAGCTGTCTCTTAGTTTGGCTAGGTCTTTTACTAGCAGTCCTTGCTCCAGATAACCTGAGAGGGCATAAAAAGTATATATAAGAGGCTTTCACAGTAGAAGAACCTGGTTATAGGAACTAGTCACCAGGGTTGTCTCCAACTATTTTGTTGTTGCATTTGTCAGAGCATTGTTTTGAGAATGTAGATGTGTAAGTTATGCTGAAGTGCACTTTAAAATATTTTGATGGAGTTTTGCCATCAACCTACATTTTATATTACTGGTAGTTCGTATTGAGCTGTTTTTTTAGCTGGACAATGCTTTTTTTAACTTACAAAAAAAAGAGGGTTGGGGTCCTCATGTAAAGCTCAGGTTAAAAGCCTGCATTAAATGATCTAAAAAGAGGCACAACTTTTTATCAGAAGTACTTTAAGATCTAGTCCACTTCAATAAGATTTCCACTTCAGTAGGATCTTGCTAGTAAAGTAGGTTAAAGCCTTTTGGACGGTTACGGAAAGGTTAGAAAAAAGGCAAAAAGAGGATTTGTATCAAAATCTAGCACAAAGACGTCTTTCAAAAAAATTTAAATGTACATCTTTGTTTTTAAGAGTGTAGGAGCTAATTTATATTGAATTCTTTTGTAGAATCCTCTTGTCTCCTCTTGTAACTAAAGGCCAAAAGTAAGGAAAATCTGATCACACTATTTAATGTACAACCCCAAATCAGAAAATGTTGAGACAGTATGGAAAACGCAAATAAAAAAAGAAAGTAGTGATTTCAAAATTTACAACCATGATCTCTGATCCTTCAGGCGGCACTGCATTAAGAAACGTCATCCATCACACAGGCTTAGGGCTACATTGGCAAACCTTTGTCAAGTACAATAATACATATTTACATCCACAAATGCCAGTTAAAACTGTACTGTGCCAAAAGGAAGCCCTATGTTAACAGTGTCCAGAAGCGGCGTCGACTTCTCTGGGCTCAGAGGCATCTGGGATGGACCATCACACAGTGGAAACTGTGTATTTTTGGGGAGAAATGGACACCGTGTGCTCCGGACCAAAGAAGAAAAGGATCATCCGGACTGTTACCAGCAACAAGTCCAAAAGCCAAGGTCTGTCATGGTATGGGGTTGTGTCAGTGCCCTTGGCAATGGTAACTAGCACTTCTATGATGGCACCATTAATGCTGAAAAGTACATTGAGATTTTGGAGCACAATATGCTGCCTTCTTTCCCAGGGACGCCCATGCATAGTTCAACAAGACAATGCAAAACCACATTCTGCACACATTACAAAGTCCTGGCTGTGGAGGAAGCGGATACAGGTACTTTACCGGCCTGTACACCATTAAAAATAAAATCCAAAATGCAACTAATATGTGTTTTTCACACTACTGCATTCCTTTAGCTCATATTGTCAATTCTCAGTATTTGGTTTCAAGTTGTTTTGATTGAACCCATCTGCCGAATACATAAATGCAATGTAATACAAGTTGATGATAGCATAAAATAAGATTTCTGATGTGCCTTTTTGAAGGCATGTTTTGGGGTAACTAATAATAAATGGTAAAAGCCAGGAATTTAGAGCATGTGTGTGTCTATTTACCTGTCCTTAACCGCATACATGAATCCAGTATGTAGACGAAGTCACAAATATAGTCAAGCACTAGCCAGACAATTGTATTCTCACTCTGAAGCTGATCAAAACATGCTCTGTGGACACAATGACAGAAGAACGTAGAATCATTAATATACAGAGGACTTGCGGACATGCACAGGCATAATAAAAAAAGACCCTGCAATTATTCATTCATTCATTTTATTGATCAGGGGTCGCCACAGCGGAATGAACCGCCAACTTATCCAGCATATGTTTTACACAGTGGATGCCCTTCCAGCTGCAACCCAGTACTGGGAAACATCCATACACACTCATTCACATTTACACTATGGCCAATTTAGTTTATTCAATTCACCTATACCACGTCTTTGGACTGTGGGGGAAACCGGACTCTGCAATTAGTTACCAGAAACAAACAGACCAGCTCAAGAGACTGTGATTAATGATTATTAATATGTAAAGGAATAAGACTAAGTGAAAAATCACACCTGGCCACAAGCAGGACCCAATTATAAAGCACAGCAGCGGCGATGAAGAACAGCCAATAGTAGTATGTATCATCAGAGGACGCAACTATAAATGTCTCCCATTGTTTCCTATGAAAAAACATTTGTGTATGTAGACTGGTCAATTTTGATTTGTCATTCTATGTTTGAAAGAAAAAAAAAAATATCTGTATTGCCATTTAGCTTTACTTTGAGATTCCCTTGGTGTTTCCGTTGGCGTCTGGCTGGTTGTTGCTCCGTCGACTGGGTGGAGCTCGTACTTCAGGCCCCCGAAATCTCTCCAGGAAAGAATCGGGTCTCTCCTCCTCCTCTATCAGACTCCTGTGTGCCCATTCTCTCAGAGTCACAACCAGAGTCACCAACCTGCCAATGCCAGAGAGAAAGCATTTATTCTGGTGTCCTATGGCACCTCTGAGAATGTGTACAGTGCATCCGGAAAGTATTCATAGCGCTGCACTTTTTCCAAGTTTTTTTATGTTACAGCCTTATTCCAAAACGAATAAAATTCATTTATTTCCTCAAAATTCTACACACAATACCCCATAATGACAATGTGAAAAAATATTTTTTTTAATTGTTGCAAATTTATTAAAAATAAAAAACCTGAAAAATCACATGTACATAAGTATTCACAGCCTTTGCTGTGAAGCTCTAAATTGAGCTCAGGTACATTCTGTTTCCACTGATCATTCTTGAGATGTTTCAGCAGTTAATTGGAGTTCACCTGTGGTAAATTCAGTTGATTGGACATGATTTGAAAAGGCATACACCTGTCTATATAAGGTCCCAGGGTTGACAGTGCATGTCAAAGCACAAACCAAGCATGAAGACAAAGGAATTGTCTGTAGACCTCCGAGACAGGATTGTCTCGAGGCACAAGGCTGGAGAAGGTTACAGAAAATTTTCTGCTGCTCTGAAAGTTCCAATGAGCACAGTGGCCTCCATCATCTTTAAGTGGAAGAAGTTTGGAACCACCAGGACTCTTCCTAGAGCTGCCTGGCCATCTAAGCTGAGTGATTGGGGGAGAAGGGCCTTAGTAAGAGAGGTGATCAATAACCCGATGGTCACTCTGTCTGAGCTCCAGCGTTCTTCTGTGGAGAGAGGAGAACCTTACAGAAGGATAACCATCTGTGCAGCAATCCACCAATCAGGCCTGTATGGTAGAGTGGCCAGACGGAAGCCACTCCTTAGTAAAGAGCACATAGCAGCCCGCCTGGAATTTGCCAAAAGGCATCTGAAACTAAATTCTCTGGTCTGATGAGACTAAAATTGAACTCTTTGGAGTGAATGCCAGGCGTTACGTTTGGAGAAAACCAGGCACCATTCATGACCAGGCTAACACCATCCCTACAGTGAAGCATGGTGGTGGCAGCATCATGCTGTGGGGATGTTTTTCAGCAACAGGAACTGGAAGACTAGTCAGGATAGAGGAAAAGATTAATGCAGCAATGTACAGAGACATCCTGAATGAAAACCTGCTTCAGAGTGCTCTTGACCTCAGACTGTGGCGACGGTTCATCTTCCAGCAGGACAATGACCCAAAGCACACCGCCAAAATATCAATGGAGTGGCTAAACAACAACTCGGTGAATGTCCTTGAGTGGCCCAGCCAGAGCCCAGATGTAAATCCTATTGAACATCTCTGGAGAGATCTGAAAATGGCTGTACACTGTCGCTTCCCATCCAACCTGATAGAGCTTGAGAGGTACTGCAAAGAGGAATCGGCAAAAATCCCCAAAAACAGGTGTGCCAAGCTTGTGGCATCATATTCAAAAAGATTTGAGGCTGTAATTGCTGCCAAAGGTGCATCAACAAAGTATTGAGCAAAGGCTGTGAATACTTATGTACATGTGATTTTTTGCAACAATTAAAAAAGTAATAATTCACATTGTCATTGTGGGAAGTATTTTAAGGAAATAAATGAATTTAATCCATTTTAGAATAAGGCTGTAACATAAAAAAATGTGGAAAAAGTGAAGCTCTATGAATACTTTCCGGATGCACTGTATGTGGGAGTTTGTGTGGATGCTGAACCTGGACAGAGCTCCTCTTCCTCTAAAGGAGTTTCTGGATGGTGCATCTTGGGGCTCAAGAGCTGCTACTCGCTGAAGCTCAGATGAGGTGTCGTCACATGCAGACTGAGACCTGAGAGAGTAAATAAGAATTATGACCATGCACCTCATGGGGAATGTGTTTGGGAATCACGTCATTCTTTCTAACCAGTTCATACATAATTATGATTATGCTTTTAGAACAGTGTAAATATTTAATTTAATTTTGTTTTACTTGTTAGAAAGTAAGTATGAGTCAATTCAGAGATGAATGAAACCACAGCACAGATGCTGTTGATAAGGTATCGGTTAAGTGGAAATATATATATATATTTTTTACTATTAATTTGGTGTTTTTAACATGGAAAATTATTTTTTTTTAAGGCACAGGTGTCAAACTCAGTTCCTGGAGTGCCGTAGCTCTGCACAGTTTAGTTCCAACCCTAATTAAACACACCTGATCAAACTAATTGAGTTCTTCAGGCTTGTTTGAAACCTATAGGTAAGTGTGTTGGACCAGGGTTGGAACTAAACTGTGCAGGCCCTCCAGGAACTGGGTTTGACACCATTGTTTTAAGGGCTTTACTATCAGCATTTAATCCTACCATAACCAGTTAAGAAAATTAGATTTTAAGGTGGTTTTGCAAATTAAAGTAAAATCATTAGAAGAATGTCCAACTAAAGCATTCAACGAAAAATGTGTAAATAACATTTATTTCTTCTAACATTTGGAGAATATTATAGTACAGGGCAGATAACTTTCTATTAAAGGGATTTTTAACCCAAACGAGTGGTTACAAACCAATAGAAAACACTTTAAAGAATGTTGGAAACTGCTAGCCACTGACATCTATAGCTTCCAACATTTTTCAAACAGGTTTGGAACCAGTAGAGGATGAGTAAATTAGTCCTTTGAAGACCAGATAACTTTTAACAAGTCGTCTATTTACATTTGTTTATAACTTCGAAAGAACTTTGCCAAAATATTGGGAAGGTTAAAAAACAAAAACACACATGTTGACTGACCTGCTGAGCACACTCTCTGCTCGGTCCTGCTCATCCTCTTGAGTTTGCACAGAGAGACGATGAGAGCAGGGAGATCCCTCAGGAGCTGACTGGCCTGTCATACTGTACACACACACATTTTGTTATTTACCCATATTCCATAAGCATAGACAATCCATTCTTCTGCCAGAACATGACAGTAACAGCATAAGAATTCCTTAGTGTAACATATCTGATGAAGCTTAAACAAAAAGAAATCTTCTCATGTTCTGTCATTTATTTTTTTTAACACTTACTGCATCTCCCAGCATGAGAAAATTGTGATGAGCATTTGTTTTCATCTTTTAGATTTAAAAAGACCTTCTTTGTGGAGCCAGTATAATGCCAGTAAGGTTTACTCATACTTTATTTAGTAAACAGCAAACAGAACAACAGTTTGCTGAAGTATGTAGTGAATGGAGCTATTTTACAGTTAGGTAGATCTAAGGTAGAACCTCAGGGTATGTTGGAGGGGTGAGGTGCCTCAGGGCTTAGTCCTTGGAACACTTCTCTTCTTTATCTACATGGTATAACTAGAATCGGTTCAGAACAGCTTTTCCTATTACTGTAGATCACACTCAGCTTTACCTTTCATCCCAGTCCGATAGCTGTTTAAATTTCAGCAGGTTTGACAGACATTTCTTGCTGGATGAAGGACCATCAACTTCAACTCAGCCTTGCCAAAACAGACACGTCTCTACAAGACAGCCAGCTTGACACTTTATCACAACCTCTTCATCAGGCACATCAATAATAACCCCAGCTAACCAGAACATTTCGAAAACATTCAGTTGCGTTTCTTAAAGTTGTGTAATAAAATAATGCAACATTATCAAAATAAAGTTTCTGGAACATTTCTCTAACATTGATAGGAAAACCATTCTAATATAATGTGAATAGAATGTGCTAAAAACGTTCTAAGTAATGTTCTGGAGAACATTAATATAATATGAGACAGAATGAAAACATTTTGATTCATTTTATTATAACCAAAAATGACATTATAAATTTTAGCTGGGACATCTAAACACAACATAGTTGTATTAAAGTGATACGATGGCCAAGTATGGTGACACATACATACACAATATGGGCACTGGGCAGCCATTTGCTGTGGTGCTAATGAGTTGTGGGTACTGATGGTGGAAGATAGCACTGCTCATCTATTGATCTTCAATCCCTGTCGATACTGAGATGCAAACCTGCAACGTCCCAGGTTACAAACTCTCTACCCATTAAGTCAGCCAAGCTGTGTTTGGTAATCAGATGAACTTCAGACCACACAACCAGTTCTGCTCAAAGCTCTCACGGCAATTCATAACTTAGATTTATTAATTTGAATGACGTTGTTCATAAATTGTAGTACAATCTGCTCAATCCCCAATGAGGGATGGGGTTAGGGCTGGGTTTTGGGGCCACGCCTCCTTTTAAAAATCATACATTTTCATTCCAATTAAGTCATATGAATTTGTATGAATTAGCCACTTTTCTGGCAATACGTAAAATAGTTATGTTTCCTCATGAGATCAGGCTGGTTCTGCAGATTCCCTTATACTGTATTAGGAGGATCAGGCCCTTCCTATCAGAGCAACTCCTTGTTCGAGGTCTTTTCTGCCAATGGGACTATTGGAATGCTCTCTTTGCAGACCTCCATGCCCCTGCCAGTATTATCAAACCTCTGTAACTGATACAGAATGCGGCAGCTACAATGGTTTTAAATGAATTGCCATATGGCAGTGGTTTCAACAGCTGCTTGCATAAAATTCGACAACTGACATTAAATATACAACATGTGCTCTTTTCCCATAACTTCAGACTTATGTACCCTCCAGAAGCTTACATTCTGAACATGGACGGTGCATTGTTGGACCATCCCAAAGAGGCACAAAATCACTTTCACAAACTTTGTCTGTTCTCAGCTGGTATAATGATTTGCCTAACTCGACTTGAACAGCTTCTACATCTTTTTTCTGTCAAAACTTTCTAACACTGTTTATTTGTTCATACTCTATCTACATCTGTATTTTACTTACGAAAAAAAAAATATACAATTGTGTGTACTGTATTAGACTAATTAGACACAGAACGCATTGCTCTTTTGTTGGTTTCTGCTGTCCTCATTTGTAAGTCGCTTCGCATGAAAGTGTTTGCTAAAAGATTCAATGTAAACATCATTGACAATATATGGATTATGTTACTTGCACATCATCACACAGATAGGTTCGGTGAAGAGTTTTAAGCCATGCTTTATCAAAAACAAAACACGGCAACTCACCAATCAGCTTCAAGGAGTGGAATCATTTTCAGTACAATATGGTCCTTGAAACTTCTCAGGAGCACAGGTTAGAGGAGTGCAGAGGGACAGCAGGTCAGGGGAGTTTCCAGCAAACACTCCTCACCTGGGACTGTGGTCACTATGACAATCACCTTAGCTTACCATAAGATAGAGAGAGATTTAATAACCACTCTCCAAAAACCACACTGAGAGGTTATCTCATCAAAACGAGGAAGCTGCTTTGGAGAGTAAAGCGGAGATGGTTTAATGAACAGATGGACGGATGGATGAATGTGAACAGTGTTTTGGGTAATTGGCTCATCATTAAAGAAACAGAACACAGAGCGACACACAACTGTCTTCCCAGAGGGCAAACACACAAAGCTAACGTCTCAAGAGAAATCATTGTTGATAACAAACGTTCTTCTGACACACACACACACCTGAAGTTTAGTCATATTTTTGAAAGTTCAGATCATTGTCATCTGCAATTAAAACACTTTAAAGTAAGCTACTTTTACCGCTTTAACATTTAGAGCTTTAAATTATTCAGTAAAGCACACCTCATAAATATGTTTCAAGATAATAAAACAACTTTTGTATTTGTAAGACTGAAGAGAATCTTACATAATAAATTATACATAAAATGTATCTTACTGAATCATTGAATTTGTCTTAAAAATAACTAACATAAAAAAAAGTTATAAAAGAATTATATTACACAATTAAAATATATTTTACATGATATTTATATTATAATACAGGTTTACCTATATATAAATAAAAAAGATAACACAACCAAAATTGCATGCAAGAGAAATTTCAAGACTCACTTTCAGCTGCTCCTCTTCTTTAAGATTCCAAAAAACTCTGGGATTTTCTTCCATATTACATCCTTATGCTCAAGAAGAAATGCACACACAGTGTTTCTAACCTTCATAATAGTCTAGAAATGTACAGTTCTCTTTCTGTGCATTTTAAGTATATGGAATAATATCATGATCAGTCAGTCCAACTCTCTTTCTCTTCTCTGGACAGAAGTCCCTCCAGCTAAAGAAGCAGAGAGGGGGAAAGATGTTCAATGTAGAGGCGGGCAAAAGAAAAATGGGAGGAGAAAAGTGTTGTGGCATACATTGGTGACATTTTCAAGAACACTTCAGAGATAGCTGTAAAATAACAAGCATGAGCATTTTTCAAGAACATGTTATTGTACCATACAAAAGTTTGGGATCAGTCAAAGATAAAGCTTTTTTTTTTTTTTTTATCCGAAAAACCTACAGTAAATACAGCAATACTGTAAAATATTATTCCAATTAAAATTGTAATTTTCACAGAAATCATTCTAATATTCTGAAAAGCTGCTCAGCAAACCGTTATGGTCATCCCCACTGTCTAAAACCATTGTGCTTTCCATATATTTCTGTGATGACCTTTTCAAGATTATTTGCTAATAGAAAACTTAAATGAACAGTCTTTTTTGGAATTTATATTATTTTGTAACACATTTGATGTCTCTTTGCAGAACTCTTTGATTTAATGCACCCTTGCTGAACAAAAGTATTACCTCAAGTCTAGAAAAGTTGTGTATATGTAAAAGGGAAAATCCAAATTTTGCTCACCATTTCAATGACTTTTATTTTAATTTTAAATAGAATGTCACATTACACTCAAAAGAAATGGTTTCTGCTTCATGTTCAAACTACTTATTTAATATTATCTGAACCAACACAATTATTGCGTTTTTTTGGGGGACAACTTAATTATTTTATGTTCAATCCACTTAAATTTGTAAAAAAACCAGCAACATTAATTTAACTTAATTTGTGTTGGGACAACATGAAGGATTGTGTGGAACCCAGCATTTTTTACAGTGTTGAAGTACAAATATTTATTAATATTTTTTAATTGGCAGAAAAATGTATTCCTACACTGACTCTTAAACTAAGACATTTGTTTGTGAGAGTAAAAGAATGCACATCTTGTTACTATTCTGATCTGTCATCTACTAGAATAAATGAGTGAACACACACTGTACAGATGCACAAATAAAACCTCACGTAATACTCCAATGGGCAATTACACGAAAAAAAGCTTGGTTTTGGTTTCTGAGCAGCATATTTCTCCTTGGACTCAAGATCCAGTGTAGCAGTAAGATCTGCTCGGCGCTGTTAACTCTGAACCCAGTGGACCAATCAAAACTCATCACCGCTCAAGCTCTCGAGCCCAATCAAAACCAAACCCTACAGTAACTCTGGGCCCAACAGACCAATCACACAATCACTGCGCCACGTCTGAAAACCAACAGATGGAAGGAAAAAAAATTACTTACTGTTGCAAAATGTTTATTTATATACACAAACATATTTATAAATTCTCATCTAGAGATCAACTGTTTGAGCCGTACACTGCCAAAGGCTTTTTTTCTTTTTGTTTTACATTTAGGGAAAAAACAAAACAGAGAAAAATGAACAAAGATCAGAGCTTCTGTAAGGGTGTATAAATATAGGTTAAACTGGGGATTTACAGCATTGGACAAAATGAACATTTTAGTTAAATTATCATCTTGATCACATGCATTTGAAGTAAAAAATTCCCACAATCCATTTGAAGCAAATGTGAAACATAAGACACAACTGAACCCAACAATTAGTCTGCTCATCGGCCAGCACTGACAAAACAAGCTGCTATTTAAAACATTAGCGCAAATAAAAAAAGAACAACATTACAAAGAAATGTTATACCAAGATTATCATCTTTAATCCAATTATTTGAGAAGAGCAGGACCCCAGAGTAATCCTGACGACAGCAGTTTTACCGTGTAACATTAGTCTTTTTGTCCGATTCAGTTTTTTTTTGTCAGCGCATCATTACAGATTGCTTTCAGTGTTTTATTGTGGATATGAGAAGCTGCACGCCCTCAACTGCACGAAAATAAACCTGAACACAAACAAACAATGAGGCCAATGTTTCCAGGGTTCAGTAAATAGGGGATATGTTGATCTCACACTCGCACATACATTGTCCCTCTCTCACACACACACACACACACTCACCACCGCTTCTCCTTAAACCTGGTCTCTGAGTTTGGCCAGTCTCTGAGAGAGCTCATCCTACAGCGAGAGAGATAAAAGCGTTACAGTATATCTATCGTGTGTGTGTGTTTGTTTGTTTGTTTGTGTGTCTGTGTGTGTTTTACCTGTTCTGCAGATGCTACGCTGGTTCCCACTGATCCTGTCTGACCTTGAGGAAGCTCCATATTGAGGTCCAGCCTAAACACAAGAGTGTTGTTTGTTTGTTTTTATCTTAAACTGTATAAATCTTATACAATGTCTATAAATCTTTTTTTATACTTTGGAAAGGGGCGTGTAGAGCAGCAGCTCATTTGCATTTAAAGAGACGCATAAAAACAGAAAATGTTTGGTGGAATGATTTGGAATGTTGTTCAATCAAATGGCAAAAATGTAAAGTATGATATAATAAATGATGTAAACGTTCTGTCAGGCAGGAGGTACTTAGCTCTTACAGGCTGGGATGAACTGATACGCGCAATCATTTATTCCAATAATGATTTCCAATTTCACCCAAAAATGAAAATAAACTGAGCGTTTGCTCCCTCTCAAGTGATTTCAAACCTTTGAGTTACACTCTCCAAATATCAGTAATTATTGTCTGAATTGACTATGTCAATTACTTAATCATAGATAAACTGATATATGTGACCCTGAGCTACAAAACCAGTCAAAAGTTTATATTTACATTTATAGATAAGATGTAAGCTGAATAACTATGGATTAGAATAGAACAATATTTGGCTGAGATACAACTATTTAAAAAAATCTGGAACCTGAGGGTTAAAAAAAGGGTTATCTTTGCTTTAACGGAAAAAAAAATTAAGAAAAAAAATTCAAATGGAAACATTTTAAACAAACATTTTCCCATAATATCACTGCATTTAGATTAAATAAACGCTGCCTTGGTGTGTGTGTGTGTGTGTATAAGAAACTTGAAATCCTACCAATGGTAATCTTTTGTATATGCAGTGTGTTTATTACGGTGTTCACTGCTTATAATAAAAGTAATGAATTTCAACATTAAAGTGTTCTTACCCAGCTTCATCTGCCATTTCCATCATCAGAGTATCAACTTGACCCTGAAACACAGCAAGTGTCATAAACGGTAAAAAAAACAAGTATGTTGGTCAGCGTACATGCAGTCAGAGTAGCATTATGTGTATGCATCACCTGTGGTGTGGTCAGTGTTGTGGTGCTGCTCATCGAGTCCTCCATCTGAGCCGTCTGAACATCCAGAGTCTCAAACTGATGCTCAAACTTCTCCATCAGACCTGATATCTAACGATAAACACAGGCAATATTAATCAGAGCAAAACAGTAATTGTATGTCGGAGAGCTGCTCAACAAAAACACTTCCTCTCACCTTCTCAAGGTTCATACTCTTCAGGGTTGCATCCATGCCCTTCACCACGCCAGCCATAGACTTGGTGACCTGGAGAATAAAAATCAACAGTTAAACATTAAGCCTACTGGATGAATGGTAGAGCATATTTTAGTTTGAAGAGAAAAGCATGCGTGTGTGTACTTGGTTCATGGTGACTGCAGTCTGTACTCGTGCAGCCACTGCATCTACTCTTGCACTCATTCGAAGGAAGTTGACGGATTGGTTCTTCTGGCGGATGGCGTTTTCTGCATGTATCCGCGCAACTTCCATGTTGCCCTTTTGGATCGCCTGAGTACCAAAATAAAAGCAGAGAGCTTCATCTGACACATCAGTGATAAAATAATTTAACATTAAAGGGATAGTTCACTTGAAAATGAACATTTACTCATTATTTATTCAACCTCAAAGTGTTCCAAACCTTTAGGAGTTTAACTTTTCTGTTGAACACAAGAGAAGATAATTTGAAGGATGTTAGAAACCTGTAACCATTGACTTCCATAGTAGGAAAAACAAATACTACGGAAGTCAATGGTTACAGGTTTCCAACATTTAATAAAATAACTTATTTTGTGTTCAAAAGAAGAAGAAAAAACAACAACAATTGGGTGAACTATACTTTTAACAATCAGTAATTACATTTGCTATATTTCTGAAATAAATGTATATAGTAATATAGTTTAGCTACTTAATTATGATACAGGAGAAACTGTACAACAAAAAAAAAGAGATTATTTGAATTATTAGTTGCTTACTTGTATTATCATATAGAAAAAACTCAAGAGACCACTTGGACATTTGTAGATTCTCTGGATTTACATTTTATAATTATGCGTATGAAGAACAATACAAAAAAAATTACGTTTTACTCAAACTACCAACGACATTTCTTCTAAACATTAAATCAGTTGCTGTCATAAAATGACTTTATAGCTCACAATTCTGCAAAAAAAAAGTCAGAAATGCAAGATATAAAAACATTAAATAAAAACGACAAATTTAACATCTTGTTTTTCTATCAGTTTAAAGGCTCTCATGCTATTCTGGCTTAATTCCTCTCAATTCTCCCTATTTTGTCAGAATTGTCAAAACTCTAGTCAAAACTCTGAAATACAATTTAGTAGACTCTTAATTTGGTTTGACCTTTACGTTATTAAATTTTTTTTACTATGCATTTTATTATACATGTTTACAAGAGTGTAACTTCTCTCAGAACTCAAAAGAGCTCAGAAAGCTGTGCAGCTGTTTGCAGAAGATGCGACTGTACTGCTCCATGTTTTTTGTTTGTTTGTTTACCTTCTTGACTTTTACTTTCTCTGCTTTCTCTTCTTTGTCGCATTTTTTGGAGTTCCGCTGAAGTTCTTTGGCTGCAAATTTGAGGTTAAACAAATGCTCTGCAGTTAAAAGTCAAGGAAAAGTTCTGAAAAACACTCTTTATATCTTCTCATACATAGAAAACATTTGCACAATACAAGCCAATGACAGTATAAACACAATACACCATCTCAAAACTGAACAAACTAGTCTGACTGGATTAGGACTTCATCTAGACGAGACATAGGTGGCGACATTACGTAATTCTACGTCAGAGTCGTACCTGGCGGAATTTTGTGATGTTTTAGATCAGTTACACAATCAAATACGTATATAAAACCACATAAAAAGACGAACATATAAAAAAGTTACGTTACGAGAAGTTCAAGAACTCATTTAGCTTTCTGCTTTCGGGGTTTGTTTTGTACACTTGATCCCCAAATCCCCTTTCTAAATCAATCACTACCTCCAGTGACGACAGAAGAAATTGCGATATGGGATTTGATTCAACGGATGTAATCAGTCTAGACCTAATTTAATATAATATACTATAATTTTCCACCACCGACTTAAACTCATCCATGAGTCTCAGTAAAAGTGTTTACGGTCCCAGCGAGAAAGTGTATGTGGCCCGGGCCCGATTCCTCCGGTGTGAAAGGATACTCTCCATGCTCGACATGACTGCCCGGTTGTGCTGCGGGTTCCACTTGATAATCTGACGACAGAAATGTTCAGTCTTATCTTCACCGAGCTCTTCGTGTGGATCTGTAACGGTGGCCGCTGCGTTTGTTGTATTTTTCCTGTATTCACTTCCGGCTTCTCCGAACAACTGGAGTGATGTCACGGTCATGCGCTCAGCTCAGTGATGTCACTGCAAAACGGAGAAAAAGACGAGACGTTTTTTCTAATGGATGTTTTTCATGAAATATGGTAAAGAATATATATTACATTATTAAAAAAGGTAGAGGTTTTTAAGCAAAGGAGGGCTAAATGGTCCGTTAAAACGTGTAGACAATAATACACATGTAAAAAATGAATGTAAAATAATATAATTAAAAACGTAAACTATTATGACCTTGAAAATAAAGATAAATTAAGACCTCTAAAATAAAACATTAAGACCATTTAGAAGATAAGATTAAATCCATAAATACAATTATGAAATAATTAATAGGAAAAATTACGATTAAATTAATAGAATATAAAGTAATAATAACAACGAAAAATGGAACAAACATGAGAAAAAGTGCTTATATATTACTGTAATGAGCAGAGGAAAAACCCTAAGTTTTTCCCAAGTAATATTTTATATCTAGAATAAAAAGCAGATGAGCTACAGCAGCAGGTGTGGTGTGAAAAATGTTTGGTTTTTTCTCACACCAACTAGGCATTATTTAAACAACAGTCGAACTGTGCATTATTACTGAACACATGCAAACTTATATGACCGCTGTGTGTGTGTGTGTGTGCGCGCGCTTTACGTTGGCTAATTCTAGCAGGATAACATACCTCAGCACAAAGCTCAAATCATCACCTGCTGGATTTCTGAACATGACAGCAAGTTCACTGCACTTAACTGGCCTTCTCAATCACAAGGTCTCAATTCAGTCGAGCACCTATGGGATTCACACTATGAATGTTAGTCTGGCAAATTTATATATATATATATGTGCTTTCGTATCAGTATGGACTAAAAGGATTTTAGCACTATGTTGAATCAATGCCACAAAGAACGAAGGCAGACCTGAAGGTAAATTGGGTCCACTAGCAAGGTGTACCAAATAAAGTGCCCAGTTAGTGTACATGCACACATAAATAAACAAACATGCGTGCACACACACAGTTTTACATCTTTTATTATAAAAACAATCCAAAAAGTGTACAAAAAAAAAAAAAAAAAAAGTAAAATGAAACACACAAGCTTATGACATCTAACATCATGACCATCTTCCCCATCATAGTCACTGACAGATTCAGGCTTCGTCTGTTCACATCATGAAAAACCCTGATAAAAAAGCCATGAAAAATGAAAAGGAAATGAATCAACTCAGTCTGGTCAGATCCTGTCTAAATGACAGAGCCTGAAGATTTTAATGCTGTATCCTGACGGGCTGAGAAAACGCTCTCAAACTGGGAAGGAAAATCAGTTCAGAGACTGGATGGAGAGGTTGCTTTTCACAGCAGTGCAACTAAGAAAACCAAAAGTGATACACTGGATAAACAAAAACTGAGAGCAAAACGGAGCGAGAGATGTACCAGTGTGTTAAAAATATGTTTTACACACATCCTTTGACACCACAAATCAAACTCAGATTCAATTTGATCTCTTCAGTTCATAATGCTTTGTATTCACCATCCTGAAATTACTCTAGAGAACACTCGAACACTGATCACATTAGATGATTTTCAGAGAGCATTTCCTGTTGTCTTCCCTGTACAAACCAGAAAAGTCTTTTGAGTTTTCATGATAAATGGCACAGAGGAAAATGAACACCAAACCAGTAAAAAAAAACAAGTCTGTTTCTCTTCAGAAAGCTCAACAGCACCAGTTTCAATATACATAAAATCTGAACCAGTCAGAATAGAGGATTCAGACGTCACCTCATATCCACCAATCAGCTGCCACATAAACTCGACATAAAATGTGCAAACATCATCAACACGAACGTCCTCCTTACAGAAAGCCAAGAATGAATCAGAGTGTACCATATAAGAGTGGAAAAATATAAATATATTCTGTAAAAAAAGTGTATTTGAAGTGTATTTGAATGAGGAGAAGTGTGAAGTGCGTTTTCTCCTACGTTTCCCACAATCCTCCTCTCTGTGCTCAGATGGAGGAGGTGCAGCGTGAGTGATCTGGAAGTACTTAATGCGTCTCAGATTCTTCAAAATTGGTTGCATTATTGAACAGAGGTAAATGCATAACCTGATTTAACAGTAAAGTCAAGTCAGCTGAATGACACGGTAAACTTAAGTGTTCTCGATGATCGTTTAAAAAAAAAAAAAAAGGGTATGAAAAGAATGCAAGATGGAAGTGGGAGAACAGCAGCACCATCTTTCTGACAGAATAAATTCCTCGGAGTGAGAGAAACTGAAAGTGAAAGACAGAAGATGGGAAGAAGAACGGCTGACTCTTCGCCGGTCTGGACCAGAATAAGGCAGAGGTGGCTGATTAGATGATGGTGTGGTCGATTCTAGCAAACCACAGAGAAGAGAAAGCACCACAGTCCAGGAAGAGTCATGAATGTCAAGTCTGGGGACGTAAAACAAACAAAGACAGTACTAAAAACAAAATCCCTGCAGTATCGCTGTAGTGAGTCTGTGTAAGGATCATCAATGTGTCCAGCCCATTAGATGGCTGACCCTTGCACGTTCAGTCATGCGACGGACTCGTCCGGAACGGGACATTCCCAGATTCAGCGGGTCCGACGTGGGACCCTCCTCTTCAGAGTCGTCGTTGTACAGAACAGTCCTACGCCCTTGGTTACGAGTATTGACCCGTCCCGACTTTGGAGTCCTTTGATTTGACCTTTTTGATAGCGAAATGACATTTTCGTCATCTGACTCCTCCTCAAGCTCCTCCTCTTCCTCCTCGGGTTCTTCTTCTTCATCTGGTTCCTCCTCTTCTTCAGGCTCATCATCCTCCTCTTCCTCCTCCTCCTCCTCCTCTCTGTTGCTGGTCCGCCGTGGTCGTTTCTCAGGTTCTGCAGATTGCTCTTCTTCTCCTTTTCTTTTTCTCTTTGGGTTGTCAATCGTGGGAGCTGGTGGTGGAGATGGTGGAGGTGGTGGCGCTGGAGCTTTACCTTTCTGTTTATGTTGCGGAGCTTTGCTGTAGTCGTGATCGCCGCCGTCTGCGAAGCCGCTCACCTCGGCACTGCTGTCGTCGCTCTCAGATGAAGAGGAGGAGGTTGCAGACGAGGATGACGAAGCAGATGTTGAAGATGAAGACGAGCTGGTGCTCTCGCATTCAGAAACCTCTCCCTCTTCTGTTAACACAGCTCGTCTCCTACGGGAACTTCGACCTCCGTTTGGTAGGAAGACACCTTTAAATGAATGGAGGACAAAATACTCAGTTAACTTGTAGGAGAAACAAGTTCTTTATGATGCATGCTACTGTTCAAATGTTTGTGAAGGTGATAGTTTTTTTGGGGTTTTTTTAAGTGCCACTTTTATATTATATAATTTTAAGGGCTTGTTATTGTTTTGTAACAGGTTTACATCCAGGTTAGAACTACACAATTCTGCATAAACTGAGAAACATGTTGTTTTTTGGTTTAAAATAGAGATCACTATTCTCCCACTATTCCATATTAATTTTCTTAAAAAATCACTACACAAGAGGTTCTGACAATTTCGTTTTCCTTCGGCTTAGTCCCTTTATTCATCAGGGGTCGCCACAACGGAATGAACCTCCAACTTATCCAGCATATGTTTTACACAGCGGACGCCCTTCCTGCTGCAACCCAGTACTGTGAAACATCCATACACGCACATTATATTTTAAATATCATTTTTGAATTATTATTTTCCTAATGCTTTAGTGATGATTTTAATATTCGTAACAGAGAAAACAATTATAATACTGATTCAAAAGACTAAAGACTGAAACGGCTTCTATTTTAATATATTTCCAAATAGAATTCCATTTCATTACCTCAGTTTTTTTGGTCTCATCCCAGCATGCTCACAACGTCATAACACGTTAATATTAGGTTAGATTTAGGCCGTGATGTTAGGTGACCAAAATTCAATGTCTAGCCAGCGTCTAAGGACAATGTTATTTTGATGTCCAATAACGACGTCAAATGATGTTGATATTTGGTTGATTTTAGGTTGTGTTGGAAAGTGACCAAAATCCAACGTCGAGCCAACATTTTAAACCAACGTCATGTTGACGTCAAATACTGACATTTTTCGTCAGGTATGGCAACCAAAATCCAACGTCTAATAGACGTCATAGTGATAACGTCCACACAACGGAAAGCTTTCTGATATTCTAATTTGGTGCTCAAGAATTTATTTTTTAATGATGAAGAACAATGATGGAAGGTTTTTATAACAACTTAACGAGAACGTTCTATAAAAAGAAAATATTCCTTACTAACCAACATAGAACGTTCTGGGAACAACAAACTAACATTCCCAGAAAGTTGAACTTTAAACAATAAAGTCGAACTGACCTCAAACTTTTTATTGGTGTTTGCATATGAATGTGTGTACCTGAGGATTTGCTTGATGTAACTTGGCTGCGTGTAACTCTGTTGGCTCCTGCCTGCTCAGATGAAAAGGATGAGGAAGATGAGGAGGAAGAAGAAGAGGAGGAAGAAGAAGGCTGACTGTCTTCATCAACTTGTGCAACATTCGAATCTGGTGGGGTAAGAAAAAAACACTATTTTTTCAATAGATAACTTGATATATTTGGTTAGGCATGGCACAGACAATGTTTAGTATTGTACTATTGTATTGTATGACTAATATTATCATACAATTTTGAGAACTTTTGAGTGATCAAGCATTATCCCAGTTCTTAAATCAACAGTACACAAAATGCATTCTGGCTAAATTCACTAGTATTATAAATCACTACCAATTTTATTGTTGGAAAGTCAGAAATCAAGGAATATCCAGGCTCCCATCATTAATTACAACACTCTTACACACCTTGAGAGGATTTCCGTGTGCGGGCTTTTGCAGACATCTGCAAGGTTTTCTTTGCTGATTTCTGCTTTCCTTTGGGGCTGCAGAAACGAAACAGATTTAAATTGTTTCAAAAAAAGGAAATGAAAAAGGTGTGAACTTTGAATCATGAACAGGGAGTGTACATGTTATACCTGTTGGGAGAGGAACTCTGTAATCTCTTGCTGCACATGAGTCTCTGTTGACTCCTCCGCTGATTCTGAACTGCAGATTTGTAGTCTGAGATGATGGGAATGATCTGATTCTCAAAGAACGCTGACAGGCTCAGAGTCATACTGTAGATCTACACAACAAACAATAGTCAAACTGTCAGCTATACTGCCTAAAACACACACTATGCATCAGTTAAATGTTAAAATAGGGAGTAATGGAAGTATGAGGGAAAACAGCAACTACATATCTAAAGAATACAAATATATTTACAGTTACTGTATTTAACAGGTATAGCTAACAGCACAAAAAATGAGAAAAAAATACTAACCACATGAGATGGAACCATATGTGATAAAAAAAAATAAACCACAGACACTTGTTTAAAATGTTTCAGAAGGATATCACTAGCTCACAAAGGCTGCATTTTTATGACAGTAAAATAGTAATAATGTGAAATGTGAATGTGCCTCCAATCTTCAATGCGAATTTCACCCTCACGCTCCATCATAACATCACAACTCACAAGACAATTTTCACCTTGACGAGAAATCTCATCGCAATTTAATCACGCGAGATCTTGTCATACAAGATCTTGTCACACCCCAATATATATATATGTAGGTAGGTAGGTAGGTAGAAAACAATGGTGCTGGTCTTACCCGAGACTTCTTGTTGGGTGTGTAAGCCTTTGAATTACTGAAGATAAGCCGCACATCTTTGGCAAACTCAATAGGATTTTCATAGTTTCCAACTGTCAGGGTCTCAGAGACTGTGCCCAAATCCATAGGAGTATCAATAATATCACGATAATCCTGACACAGAGAAAGACGGATATATGAAATGAATGATTTATAACATGGAAAAGTGGCATGTTATGCTAAAGAGATCAAACCAGAGTACAAGGTGGCAGTAAACCAAGAGAGGAGTTAGGTACCGGGTACGTGAAGAGGTCAACCGGCTGGCGGAAAGGCTCTGAATCTGAGCTCACAATCATTCTCCTCACAAGATCTTTGCATTGTTTGTGCCAGGCGTTTATATCCAGGATAACCCCGCGCTTCTGAGGTGTGCTATTGGACCTCTGCAAATAGTGGGATGGGTTAGAGAAAATGCATTTGGGACTGTAACTCTTTCAGATTTTGAAGGTTAATTGTACATGCATGCGCTTGAGTTGTCTCACCCTCTGACCAGTGGAGGTGCCAGGAGTGTCCGAGTCCACATCCACCGTCTCCTATTGAACAAATAGAGATACTGAAGAGCTCATCTCCTTCATCTGCGTAACCTGTTCACTCTCAACATCCTAGTGCTGAAAAACGCTTGGTGCATTCTGTACATTTCATTTTTTGTTCATTATACATTACAGTAAAAATCATGAATAAGATCTCATTTAAAACCTTAAAAGAGGTAGCTCACCCCAAAATGAAAATTTAGTCACTATTCACTTACCTCTAAGTGGTTGCAAACCTTTATAAGTTTAAACACAAAAAAATATATATATTCTGAAGAAAGCTGAAAACCTGTAACTATTGACATCCATAGTAGGAAAAACAAATACTACTAAAGTCAATGGTTACAGGTTTCCAGCTTTCTTCAAAATATATATTTTTTGTGTTAAAAATAAAGAAACAAGTAAAGGTTGAGTAAATAATGGCCTTTTTTCCAATTTAAGGTAAACTATCCCTTTAAACACTCAATATTCATCATGTGCAAACCATTTTGTAATTAGACATCTACCCAGGAAAACAATAAATTTTAATTCTTTTAGCTGGCATCTCCAACAGTGAGTGGTTTCATGTTTAAAGCTTCTTAAATTTACTGCACTATTTGATAATCAAAAATGTTTTCTAATGTTTACAAAAATATTGTTGGAATATCTGAGACTCGAGGTACAAGTGATATTGCCACTGGCGTAAGTGTTTAAAAAAAAGTGTTGGGGACTGTGATGAAACTTTACATCCACTGAAAGTCAAACAGGTTTGGAAAAGTGTGAGGGTGAGTAAATGAAGACAACAATATAATTTTGGGGTGAACTACCCTTTTACGGTTTTCTCATTATAAAATGATAATATGATGTTTGTTTTATAATGAAATAATACTCTAAATAAGAAACTAAAACTGGCAGTAATTGTGATAAAGTTGTAATAGTTGTGATAAAAAAATTATCCATCTGTGCTCACAAAATCAATCACAATTGTTCTTTACGCTTTAAATACTTTGTGACCTAAAAGTTTACATTTGATTTGAAACCTTTTTTAATTGAATTTAAACTTTTGTTTTTTGTTT
>CAIGQV010016645.1:14122214-14135551 GCA_903798115.1 Danio jaintianensis
GACATAATTCAGGGACACAGGCTCTCATGCTCACCTCTTCGTCTTCCTCGCTGCTGAATTCAGACTTCATCTTATTATAAAGGTCCAGGATATCAGTACAGCTCTGATCCCTAAAGACACACATTAACAATGCAAATGCCACAATGGTCAATAAGTTCAGTGGGTGATTATAATTCTGATATAAATGTGTAAGCGACTATTTTATCTGACCTGATGAAACGCAGCAGAACGTCGCTGACTGCTTTAGCTGCCGTGACGATGGGGCTCTGCGGTTCATTAAAGGTTCGAGCATTGTGTTCAATGTAACGCACCTCCCACATGAGCGCAGAGATCCTCCTACACATGCAAACACACACACACACGTAAGAAACTGTTTTTGTCAGGAGATGCGGCATGTGGTCATTGAACTAAAGGACTGCATACCTGTAGAAACGGTGTACTAATCTTGTTCTGATGGTGCTGAGGTCAGTGAGATAGGCCACAACAGTGCAGTACAGCGGATATTCCCTCAAATTTACCGGAGTGGAGAAAGCCTTCGCCACATCTGAGTAGAATTGTTAAAAAAAAACATGGTTGTGGTCATAGTTAACACATTCATTTGTTCAAGTTAAATGACTAATTAACGTACATTACTGTTTAAAGGTTAGGGTGTTAGGTCTGAACACAAGATACAAAGAAACCTAATGTTTAATTATTTCAATGTATAATAATATTGTTTCTTGAGCACCAAGTCAGGATATTAGAATGATTTCTCAATGATGACGATTACATTAATGGATACAAAAAATTCAGCTTCGGCATCACTGGCATAAAGTGTGTGTGTATATATATATATATATATATATATATATAAAATAAAACAGACACCAGTTACTTTAAATTTCAGTAACACTGCACAATACAACAGCTTAGACTGTATTTTGTATGTGATACTACATTGAAAATGCGATATTCATACAAAAAAGTCAATGCCAAGCCTTTGAAAATCATTACTACTGGATTTTTAAAAGGGGTAACAAAACGCTTTTAATAAAATTTTAACAGGAGGTCTTTGAGATGCAAATTGCAGATAACAATCACAGCAACCATTAATTGTAATGTAGGACAAAACTGGTTCAGATTGTGAATTTAATAAACTGATTTCATCTTTTAGGTTTAAAATCTATACGTGACCCTGAACCACAAAACCAGTTTTGTGTTCCATGGGTATATTTTAGAAATAGTAAAAAATACACTGAATAGGATTTTTACATCAAAAACCATTAGAATATAAAGTAAAGATCATGTTCATGAAGACATTTTTTGTAAACTTCCGACTGTCAATATATCAAAGCTTAATTTGTGATTAGTAATGTGCATTTCTAAGAACTAAATTTGAAAGGCAATTTTCTCTGTATTTAGATTTTTTGGAACCCTCAGATTTCAGATTTTTAAATAGTTGTATTGGATCTCAGCCAAATATTGTCCAAATCCTAATGACCCACACCATCTTTGGAAAGTTTACTTATTCAGTTTTCATATGGTGTATAAATCTCAATTTCTAAAAAATTGACACTCATGACTGGTTTTGAGGTCCAGGGTCACATATTGTTAGAAGTTTGCAGTTATTTAACATTTTTGAAGAAGGTTTTCATTGGCATTAATAAGTACAGATGCTGAAATTTCATTGTGCTGGTTTTGTTATACCAGCAACTGAAATAACTGGAAGTTTACCATTTTCAATAAATCTCAGAAAGTGTTTTGGCTGGTTTGAGTGTGTTTGTCATACCGAGTGTTAGCAGCTGATCTATGGCGGTGATGACTCTCTCACACTCTTCATCTCGTGTGTGCAGACCCCACTCTCCCTCCTGCGGGCTGTATAGCAGTGCCTGGAGCTCATCCTCTGTGACTGGAACGCTGTCCCCATCCTCCTCTGGCAGTGGAGCTGCAGACGGTCACACTGTTAGACCTGGCTAAATATGATTGAACATTGAAATGCTCATGTGTGGAGTAAATCCTGTCAGTACCTTCTTCAGTAATGGGCTCTATATCCCATGGACTCATCTTCTCTCTTTCTCCATTGTCCCACCTGCAAAAACAGCATAGCCCAATGACTGAGAGATTCGCTGTACTCTGTTCTCTGGTTAGGCAGAGATCAAAGCTATTTACCTGACAATGTAGCACTGGAAGAGGCTGTCTGGATATTCAGATTCAAATGGCTCCTGACACTCCAGTGAACCAAACCACCACGCATCATCAATTATGCTCCTGAAACGCTGACCTTCACACACACATAGCTAATATTCACTACTATGCTAATTTATTATCATTATAACCATATACACATTTGTCTTCATCACAGCATTAATAATTAAAACATATTTTACGTGGTCACAGCAAGTTGCTAATAAATTAACAGTGTGTTCTGAATGGTTATTTGCTAGCTCAAATCCCCAATCAAACCCTAGTCTCTATAACATTCTTTGTTGGTCTGGGAATCCACTTTTAATGCCATTTTTAGATCTGGATTGATTCGGGCATTTAAAAAAAAAAAAAAAAAAAAAAAAATGTTGTGTTCATCCTTAATTAGGTTCATTTAGGCATATTTGATCATGGCAAGGGTTCTTAGAAATGCACCAAAACTATCGGAGATCTCCTGAACAAGGCTTTTTCAGCCTGGTTGAAGACGGACTCTGGAGGGCTTTAATGAGGTGAGAAAGTAAGACTTTTCAAAAAACCAATTGGTATCATAAATCATAATGTGTGTAATATAATAAAAGCACCATTGTCTGATTCACATTAGTGCTTGCTGCAGTTGAAAACCAAAGAATGCCTCTCAATCTCAAAAAACAATAAATAAAAATGAAACTTCTCTGTACACTGTCAGAATGCTCGCTGTTCCTCAGAGCGAGTTTGTCAGTATATTGAAATGTTGACTTGTATGTATGCACTTTGGAAGAAAGCTAATGATTTGATGGTCTGGAAGTCTAAAGGACATTTTTTTTCACTCATTGTAACCAGGTAACAATCAGTGAGAACTGTAAGCTCTTGGAGAAGTAATAGCACTCTTCATCTGAACCAAACACATGACTTTATTTTCATTAATAGCTATAGCGAAAACAAAGTTTGATATTAAGGGAAAAGGTTTGGTCAAATTCAAGCCCCTGGTCGGAGCAATAGCTTCATTAAAAGCACAAACTCACCAGGCTGCCAGTTGCGTTCTTTGGCCTCATTATAAAACTGTTGTAGCACCAGAAAGTCAATGACATCAGGCATGTCATGATACCTAAAGAAAGGGACAGTTAGCAAAAACTATCCATATTTTCTAATTAGTCATATTTTAATTTTTTACCATCCTTTATAATGCAATTTCAGCAATAATACAAATCGCAGCAAAACTTACATTTTGGGTAAATTGTAAACAAATCTAACAAAATGTGCTGGTGTAATTTTTTTTTTGGCCTGCAAAAGGATGCATACTTCAAGCTGAAGGATTCATTGGTCATTTTCCCTGAGGTGAGGTCCAGGATGGCCAGTTTGAGGCAGCACAGAGTAGGCGGCCCGACTTCATATTTAATACCTACTACTTTTACAGACTCCTGATCCTGAGGAAACACACAAAGAACACAACTCACATGTTCCAGATTATCCATAATAATAATTGGATATTGTGATGCACCAAAAAAGAGCCCCCTACCCTGAGATCCAGGCGGTTCCAGGGCTGTTTTTGAGGATTAATGCTATAGGCTTTGGCACGACTCACAGCTCGGACATATGCTTGATGACCCTGACGGAAATATATCAACTACAGAAAGACACAAAGAGAGAGATGGCTGCAGAAAGATGCATACGTAAAATGCAAATCCTCATATTTACTTTGGGTGATATAGTGTGCATGTCTACAGTCGTGGCCAAAAGTTTTGAGAATTATATAAATATTGGAAATTGGAAAAGTTGCTGCTTAAGTTTTTATAATAGCAATTTGCATATACTGCAGAATGTTATGAAGAGTGATCAGATAAATTGCATAGTCCTTCTTTGCCATGGAAATGAACTTAATCCTGAAAAAACTTTCCACTGCATTTCATTGCTGTCATTAAAGGACCTGCTGAGATCATTTCAGTAATCGTCTTGTTAACTCAGGTGAGAATGTTGACGAGCACAAGGCTGGAGATCATTATGTCAGGCTGATTGGGTTAGAATGGCAGACTTGACATGTTAAAAGTGACATAAAAAAAAGGTGATGCTTGAAATCATTGTTTTCCCATTGTTAACCATGGTGACCTGCAAAGAAACGGGTGCAGCCATCATTGCGTTGCATAAAAATGGCTTCACAGGCAAGGATATTGTGGCTACTAAGATTGCACCTAAATCAACAATTTATAGGATCATCAAGAACTTCAAGGAAAGATGTTCAATTCTTGTTAAGAAGGCTTCAGGGCGTCCAAGAAAGTCAAGCAAGCGCCAGGATGGTCTCCTAAAGAGGATTCAGCTGCGGGATCGGAGTGCCACCAGCGCAGAGCTTGCTCAGGAATAGCAGCAGGCAGGTGTGAGCGCATCTGCACGCACAATGAGGCAAAGACTTTTGGAAGATGGCCTGGTGTCAAGAAGAGCAGCAAAGAAGCCACTTCTCTCCAAAAAAAACATCAGGGACAGATTGATCTTCTGCAAAAAGTATGGCGAATGGACTGCTGAGGACTGGGGCAAAGTCATATTCTCCGATGAAGCCCCTTTCCGATTGTTTGGGGCATCTGGAAAAAGGCTTGTCCGGAGAAGAAAAGGTGAGCGCTACCATCAGTCCTGTGTCATGCCAACAGTAAAGCATCCTGAGACCATTCATGTGTGGGGTTGCTTCTCATGCAGTGATAGTGGGCTCACTCACAATTTTGCCCAAAAACACAGGCATGAATAAAGAATGGTACCAAAACACCCTCCAACAGCAACTTCTTCCAACAATCCTGTAACAAAAACAGTTTGGTGAAGAACAATGCATTTTCCAGCACGATGGAGCACCGTGCCATAAGGCAAAAGTGATATCTAAGTGGCTCGGGGACCAAAACGTTGAAATGTTGGGTACATGGCCTGGAAACTCCCCAGATCTTAATCCCATTGAGAACTTGTGGTCAATCCTCAAGAGGCGGGTGGACAAACAAAAACCCACTAATTCTGACAAACTCCAAGAAGTGATTATGAAAGAATGGGTTGAGAGCATGCCCAGTTGAATTGCAGAGGTCCTGAAAAAGAAGGGCCAACACTGCAAATACTGACTCTAAAAGCAGTTTAGCAGCAAACATTGTGAAAACTAATATTTGTGTCATTCTCAAAACTTTTGGCCACAACTGTACTTAAAAAAAGAAAAAAAAGAAAAAAAGAACCTCACCTCATCTCCCATTTGAGGTACGAAAGGTGATCGCCTTGGAATCGTTTCCATGATCCAAGAAGGGGGCAACCATTCCTCTAATTCTCCAGCAGGTACAGACTAAACAAAAACACACATTACTACAGAAGAAAAAAAATTGGATGGATGAATGACGGACGGATGCTTACCCTCTGTTTAGTCTGTTTAGGTTTCTTTTTCTTTTCAGCCCGTTTAGTGGTCTTCTCAGCTTCCCCTTCACCCTGTCCTGTTCCCTCCTCATCCTCAGAGCTACTGCTTACAGCCACACGAGCCGGCCTTCGGGTTGTTCGTTTTGGTGGCTGGAGGTTGATTCCTGCATCTGCCGTCCAATCAGAATACTCACTAGAAGAGTCGCTGTAATAATATATTAATAAGAGACAAACGGCAACATTCATCATTAAAAGCAACAATATGCAAATCACAAACCAACCATGAACATCATGCAAATGATGAACATCAATGCTCTTAAGTCTAACTTTTGAGCTAAAAGCTAACCTAACTTTTTCTAACAAGAATACTCAAAACAATTCGTCAAAACATTATATAGACACTAAATGGATTAAATTCAACACAGAGTAATAATGATATGAATGATATTCAGCCAAAACAGTGATTTATATTAATGGTATAAACACAAAAATGACTCTGAAAAGTTTACTTTCACTTTACACTGAGTGTGGTCATGTGAATAATCAGTAGCACAGGCATTTCTACACTAGAGACGAGTAATTAACCGAAGGCAATTTTCATGTGCATTTTGTCAGTAAAGCCAGTTGTGTAATCAACAGAGTCATAATTCACTGATAAGCTATAATAATGAAAGTAAAGGTCAGCTTATTGTGATAACAACAGATGTTTGCATAAAATCCCAGTGAACTTTGTGTGTGTAGCTACATATGAATGCATGTGAAAATACCACATTTAATAATGTGTTTACTCCAAACTCAGTAAACTGTCAGTAAAGTCTAGTGGCTGGGAATTAGCTTTTTACAGTATCAGCAGACGCTATCATCAATCTTGTATGACATAAGAGCTTGTGATGACATAAGATAATGTGTGTGGGTGTTGTAGTGGTGTCCCATTTCTTAGGGGTAAATATTAAGCCTCTCCCCTTCACACTCTGTTTTAAGAGCCAATGGGGTCAAGTGGTAAAAAATAGAATTGGGATTGGGCCTTACTGCTGATCACAAAACCGGGCTCCCCTGACAATTGATTTTTCTAAAATTTCAATTTAGATTTCACTTTGATTTACCCCCTGCCCTATTCTACATGTATTTGACCATTCAAGACAGAATAAGTCACATAAGTGAAGTCTAAGTTGTCTTCTTGAGCAAGGTTTATGGCACAGACAGGCACGAGTCAGTCTCTCTCAAGTTTTTAAATAATTTAAAGAGCCCCTATTATGGGTTTTGGAAAATGACCTTCCATCCAGCTGAGGATTAAATCTGAAGGTGCGCCGTGATTAAAACTATTGATTCTTTAACGAAATAGTCGAATGAATGAATAGAGTTGGGTTCGGATCTTTTGCTTGAACGCGTCGACACTGTACATCACCAAATATGTATGAACGCATGCGGTAAAATGTGAACGCGCTTTCCCTTCAGACACTAGCGCGAGGGATCACGGGACTGATTAAGACACGAAGATGACGATCACTGACAGATGGAGATTCGGCTGCGGGGAAAAAAGGGTTAAGGTTCACTTTCACAACAATGTCACAGTATAGCCAACTTAGTGCTGCGTTTTTTTCTGTCATTTTGTCTGATTTTTGTTCCAATAACCTAGACTGCAACACGGGATTCGTCGGCCGTTTGCTATTAAAGGAAGGAGCAGCAGACACTATTATGTATGGGACTTTGTCAGACTTTGACAGGAACTTTGTCAGTAACTGTTGCAGTTCACATGGACCAGTTTCTTCTTCCTCCGGAACATAAGATGTAAGTGTAATTAAAATTGTTGCCTCGTTTTGTGCAGTTTGCAAAATATGTGTTTAATTGTGTGTTCTAAGTTGTAATCGCCCCGCACGGCTTGTAATCACTTATCTATAGATCAGTGCTTGTACTGTATCTCTCAGGTTAAACCTTCATGGGGCTATTCACATATTATGTCCAAAACCACATTAAAAACGGGACGCATGCTTCTTACTTTAACGATTTAAATGCGTTTCTGAACTCTGCCGTTTCTTGTTGTTACGCCCACCATCAGCTGTTCATACACGCGCGGCGTGGTCAATTTTCAAAATAGTTTAACTTTTGCCACTGTGTGGATTAATACTGAACATGTGTCGTTGTTATTACTTGGGGTTAGGTTTAAGAGGAGTGTAATATGCTGGTGTTTAACTGTATTCCTGCATTGGACTCTCATATACTCTGTGTGCTACTTCATAGCCGTGGTGGGCATTTGTCTCCATCTCGTGCTGAATGCAGTCGACCAATCACAACAGTGTGTCATCGGTCCAGATTAGCTTCACACTAAGGAGGGATTTGGGAACAAATGAAATCGCTGAACAAATCATATGGGAGTCGTTGGGATAATTAGGTAAAACTAACTGCATATTATAAGACAATGAAAGTGTGTTTTGAGCTTGCATGCAGATCAGCCTGTTGTTGGAGACCCCCAAAACCAAAATATGACCTTTTTTAATGCAAAATAGGGGCTCTTTAAAACCCATGAAATATAAACATATGTTTAAAAATTGATTAACGACTTCTGAAAATCAGTATCGACTCCACCATTTTTTAACGATTAGTTGATAAATCTATTACACCCTAGCCCTAATGACCTGTAATGTTTTTGTAGTGAAATATTGTGAGTACTTTAAAACCGAACCTGGAGCTACTGTCATTCTCCCACTGAGTTTCACCATCAGACGTCCCATCACTGTTCTCATTCTGGTCCTCCTCCTGCTGTGGAGTCACAAACATTCAAAAAAGTAAACATTTAATTATGCATTTCAAAACGGACACAGATTTTTTTAAACAATATTAAATGTGTATATTGGTGGTCTCTATAAGATCAAGATTGATCTTACCTCTGCTTCACTTTCAGACTCGACCTCGGTTTCTTCATTACGGTTGAAGGACTGAACACTTCCACTGCGCCTCCTGGTTCGAGTCGAGCGGGTCTGATATGCATGCCTTTTTTGCTGAGCCTTGCGCTGTGGTCTTCGTAACGTGCGAACGTTGTCACCTGGCTGACTCTAAAGAAGCAGAGGCAAGTAGGGAGAGGCGTAGAAATCATGTGAATAGTACAAATGAAAAGTAATAGTGTCTTTGAAAATATTCTGTGTACAGTGAGGGGCCTTGATGTCACAGAGGTTGAATACTACTTGCTTCAGACAACGAGGAGTTTATTTAACAGTAGGACTGGGTGGGAAAAGTAAGATTTATGGTCATTGTGTGCGTGCATTTTATGTGTATGAAACTCACTCCTGTTGAGGGTACAGATTTTCTCTTCTTCTCAATGTTATAGTAAGAGCGTTCCACCTCTCCTTTAGCCAGCCTACAGTCTTCCATCACCCTGAACATACACAAACAACACAGTGATTCTAAAACTCCATACTTGACACTGTCCACACCACATCAACATGGACAGATTTGTCTCATTGAAACATATTTAAAAGGTGAATTTTAGTCACTCATTAAAGGCCTTAGACAATTTAATCTTTTAAAGCAAGGATATTTAAGATTCATTCAGTAAAGTGGACAAAAAAGTAACTTTACCCACCAAGTAAAAAAGGTCATATAAAAAAAAAAAAACTACTTAAGATACAAACAAATCAGCTTTATGTGAAACACAACAGCTTTTATTGGGCAACACAGAGACTGCGTGACTGCATATTATTTTATATAATTTACGCAAATATATAAGTTAAATAAAATAGCGATGAATTACTTCAACAATATTTTGACATTTCATTTGTTTGTTTTTTTAAACATAACATTAAAGTAGACACTTAAATTTAACATTTTATTTATATTTACTTAAAAAACATAACTTTTTAAATAAATTGTTTTTACGCAGACACCAAACTGGGATGTCCTGTCTTTGACTCGTACACATTTGAAAATTGTTCTGGGAATTGGCCCCACTTGAAGCTGCCTACCCAGTTGTTACCATGTGCTGTTTTTTTGGGTTTTTTTTAAATTGTCAAAACCTCTAGTTTACAAACTATTAATTTGTCATGCTTTTACCTGAAAATGCCAGCCTGCACTTCATTAACCACCACTCGGCGGCTCCAGGCCAGCAGGTCTCTCTCAGTGGCCATCTGACTGCGAGGGGCATTGTTGTGCATCTGCCGTACACCCTCCACTTGTCCACTACGCCTCAGGCCGACATTAGGGGGTGACAGAGGACCACCTGCCACCTCAGCACCTACCGATCAACAGCTTCAAATCTCACAACCTCTAAACCAACAGCTTTTATACAAGCAACCTTTAAGCTAACAGAAGTCTCAAAATACTAAATACATTCAATAATATAAAGTTTAAAGTTCCAGTGAAAATAAAATTAGTTTTTTTTTTTTATGTTAGTATCAGTATATTTGTCTTTAGAATACATATAAGCTAGTGTGCTCCAAAACAGTGACAAATTTTGCATTAAGAAGATATAAACATTTAAAGCTTGCAGTTTGTCACTTTCGCCTAAATGGATCAACGATTTCTTGACATCACCTCATACTTCAGTTTCTCATCAAATCTTCTGACCAATCAAATTGCTCTATAGTTACTGACACGTCCAGCCCCCTTCAAGACACTTTTCATTTGTAGTGCTTGAGTTCAACCACTCTCACTAGCAGAGCTGTAATAAAAATGAGAAGCTATTGGCTGTTTTCTAAAAGGGGGAGGAGTTACTATATGTCCCACCCTGTTGTTATATGCATTTGTGATTATGTCACACATTGAATACAAAAACTGCACATTTCAAAGAACTTCGCAGGAGCTTAAAACGATGGAAATAGAGAAACACTGTTTTCATTTCTTCCTTTCAATGTGTAATAATTTTGAAATAATAAAACATGTTGTAGAATTTTTTGACATGTTTACTGTGGGTTTTTCTTACCTGCAGGATTTCCTGGGTTGACTCGTTCATCTTGCTGGTGCTGGAGCTGCCGAATCAGGTTGTCCAATGGGTTTTCTTCCTGAGACTCATCTGCGGTTTGCTGGCCAATGACCTGCTCAACCACTTCACCATCACCTAAAAAGTACAAAAAGACTCTCTCAAAAGATCCATTTACTCTAAAGCCCAGATGAGTCCTGTAATAAAAAGAGGACTACACATGATCTAACAGTAAAAACAGGGAGCTTTCCAGAACCAATTTTATTTGAAGTAGAGAGGTAGCAGTATGTTTACTTAGATTGCTGTCACTTTCCGATTGAATGCACCGAGAAAAAAAAAAAAATGCATTATTATTATTATTTATTAGCTCACCCAAAAATGACAAATCTGTCATCATTTACTCATCTTGTACTTGTTTTGAGTTTCTTTCCAATTTGGAACACAAAAGAAGATATTTGTTTGTCCTACTATGGATTTCAGTAGTCACAAATTTTCAACTTTCTTCAAAATATCTCCTTTTGTGTTCAACAGTAGAAAGAAACTCATAAAGGTTAGCAACCATCCATTTTTGGGCAAACTATTCCATTACGACATAACCGACTAAGCTTATTAGGATACACAAAATTTATCATTCAAGTACAAGAGGACACGTGAATAAACCCTGAACAAAACAGAAATACACTCACAAACAACCTAATATAACTTTCAGTTTAACTTATTGATTTTTAAAAGCTGTGAAACTTTTTTCATATTCTACAATCTGACTCATTGTTTGCATTTGGGTTCTCTTTTATTGTTCCCATAACTTTTGGTCAGCATGGTCTGTAAATCATGTTATGCAATTTTGGTGAAAATCAGATAAACGGCCTAGGACTAGTTCGATCAAACAGTCTTTGCGAAAAATTCAAAATAGCGAAAAAATATTCATGACGATAAATGTCAGAGTGCGTTTGAATCGGCTTGAGCCAAGGATTCAGAGGAAAAAGAATTTTGATTGTAGCCCATTGGGTTCAAAAGTTATAAAGATAAACATAAGTGAAACTTTGGACAAGTGGCACTAGAGAGTTTGAGTTAGAGACTTCAGGCTTGCTGTGGATTATGTTGACACTGCCCTCTATCCTTGTGCCAAATTATACAACTTTCCCGCATACGGTTATATGGGCTGCCATTCAAATCCGGCGGAAGAAACAGAAAAGGCCAACGCCAACGAAAACAATAGGTGCTTAAGCACCTTCTGTGCTAGGCCCCTAATAATAATAACAACAACAACAACATCAAACCTCCAAAACATACACTAAACATGCAGCGAGGCTTTCCATTATTTGTTTTTAGTCATGTACACCTGATCATTTTACCATTAGCCATGTATCCCAGCTGGGGCACGAGCTGCTCCTCTTTGCAGTTTTCTCTGCCTGGCACCAGGCGCTGGCATCGAGGAGGGTGGGGGTTGCCATCCACGTCCACCAGGAAAGGTGGAGGCATAAGATGCGGTGCCTGCTGCGTCTGCTCATCTAGAACAAAGTTATTGGAGTCCCGGATCAATGGCCGGAAATCCGTGTGGAAGAACATTTGGTCTGGAATCTGAAAGCAGAGCGAAGCGCTGGAATGTGAACATGTGTGGTTTCAATCAACTGCACTTAATGCCACACATCTGAGACGCACTCACACACCTTTTCATAAGGCTGACTGCACCCAAAGCTGAAGATGAGCAGATGACCATGAGAGTCTGTGCAGGCGAAGTGCTGCCCGTCCACTGAAAACTTACAATCAAACACAGCACCATGACCCTGACCCTCGATCTGACAGAGGACATAGAAAAGGGAGATAACTCAGATTAATGTCCAGACTGTAGTATAAACCAGTGTTTTTCAACCACGGTCCTGGAGGCCCACCAACACTGCATGTTTTGGATGTCTCCTTAGTCTGTCACACCCATTACAGGTCTTTCAGTCTCTGCTAATGAGCTGATGATCTGAATCAGGTGTGTCTGGTTAAGGAGACAAGGAAAATGTGCAGAGCTGGTGGTCCTGGTTGAGAAACACTGGTATAAACAACTTAGCAAACATTTGAGCTCTGAATGATTCTTTCATGTTCTTCAAAGATGTCTCTTTTACTTACCAAGGCGGCATTTATTTTTTATTTGATCAAAAATAAATAGTTAAAGGCAATATTGCAAAATCCTATAATAATTTATATAGTTTTCTTATAGTCTTTAATATATTTAATATTTTAATTCATTTTAGTTACACAATTTTAAAAAGCCAATATTCCAGTGTTTAGCTTTGCGTGAGCTTTCAAAAATTGTTCTAATATGTTGTTTTGATGCTCAAAAAAAAAAAAAAAAAAGATTTTAAATGTTGAAAATAACTGTCCTGGTTAATGTTTCTTAGGAAAACATTGCAGATTGTTATATTCTTTGATTATTCAAATAAAACTTTGTTTTATTCTATTTTTGAACTGAAAAATCAAGAGCGCATAGTTATTTGATATAGAAATCTTTTCTGTAACATTATTATAAACTGTATGCATCTTTTCTGAATATATGAATTAATTTCCTTTGAATAGATCTAATCTAATCTTAAATAAATAATAGTCTAACTACTTGAAATGAGGGTCTTTTAAACTGAAACCACAGATTTGTCAAAAGATCTCACCATATTGAAAAAGTTTCTGATCTTCTGGCCTTTGCTGAGGTCCCACACGTAGATGTTACCATCATGACCAGCTGATAGCAAAATCCGTGAATCAAAGGGGTGTGCTTCCAAGACAAACACCTCATCATCGTGACCCTGCAGACACAAACAACTCCATAGATGATTCACACATAATGAGCAACGACACAGCAAAAGCTCTTCCTCAGAAATACAAAATGCAAAGGAACAGACTGCATTGTGCATCTCTC
>CAIGQV010016645.1:14135651-14157622 GCA_903798115.1 Danio jaintianensis
ACACACACACACACACACACACACACACACACACACATACCGACAGCACATGTAGTAATTGGCCATTTGCTGAGTTCCAGACTTTGAGGAGGCAGTTTGAAACGGCTGTGATGATGGAACGATCGCAACGATCCCACGCGACCATGGTCACCACCAACTTTGTGGATTTATCATCGCCTGATATCACAGCACTCCTGTGAACACATATGTCCACACAGACGTAAAAAACACACAATTCACATATACAAGTGATGGTAACAAAAATAGATTAAACTGTGCTGAGCTCTCAATTAACCTATTAGCACACACTGACCCTGGTAATCTGGTGGTCATGTCCAGTACAGTGCTCTTCCATTCCTGCTGTTGGTAATGCCATATCCGAGCCGTACCATCCCGACTACCACTCACAAACCTGAGACTGGAGGCAGCAGACACACAAACAGTAACGATGTCTCAATAACCAAGCGCAAATAAAGCCTGACACAAAGATAACGGTAATATTAATTCAGAAATGTACCTGTCAGTGTTATTGCAGAACTGAATAGCTACAACTTTGTCCTGTAAAACAAAAACATAATTGCACTTCATTAAAACACAAATTTTAAAAAGTCAGGACACTTTAGGGACACTCCACTTTTTTGGAAATATGCTGATCTCCAGGTCTGGCAGGAACACTTTTAGCTTAGCTTTGCATAGATCATTGAATCAGATTAGACCATTAGCATCTCGCTCAAAAATGACTTAAGTGTTTCGATAATTTTCTTATTTAAAGCTTGACTCTTCTGTAGTTACACTGTGTACTAAGACCAATGGGAAATGAAAAGTTGCTATTTTCTAGGTTGATATGGCTAGGAATTATGCTCTCATTCCAATGTAATAAATAAGGAACTTTGCTGCTGTACCATAGCTGCAGCCGGCACAATTATATTACGCCTGAAAATAGTCCTCAGCTGGGTAACGAGGTAACAGTGCTGCGTAACATCATTGCACCTGCTGCAGCCATGGTAAAGTTTTCTTCTTTCTCTATCTACTGGCTTCTATCTTTTCCTCTCACCGTGTGGGAGTCCAGATCAGAAAACTTCACAGGCAACTCTGTGCCGAGGTAGTAAACCCTGATCATGTGATCTGTCCCTCCAGTCGCCAGAAACAATCCCCCTGAGGTCAAAGGACACAATATAAGAGCTACGATTTTTCAGACATTAATGAGAAAACATACAATGTTCATTTGACTCAGAACTTTGAGTGTTCGGATGTTGATTAGAGAGTAAACAAACCAGAGCTAAAGGAGCTGCAGGATATCTGAACTCCAGGACGAGAGCGTTCCATAAACTTCACAGGCCTATCTCTGCAAACACAAACACATTGTAGATTTACTCTGTGGTCCTGTGTTTATATGTAGCATTAAGATGCATTTTCATGAAGCCTTTCACAAGAGGACAATGCCAAATACAGAAAGGTCTTAAACTTGTCCACTTTCATCTCCAGATGCAATCAAAAACACATTTGGTCAGATCGATTGTGTGCTGCATCCTTTGAACAGCTACAAAAGACTCTCCTCCTACTGGCTGAAAATGACTTGTGTAATGTGTTGTGAGAAAGCACACCAAAACAACGTATTCATGCTTTGCTGCAGTGTACCAAGATTACAGATTACAGACAAATTCTTACTTTCCTTCCACAATTTTGCTCGGACATAAACTGATTACAATGAGTTCATTCGTTCAATAGTACTCATGGGCCAATAGTATTAGTGGGTAACACTTGATGCACCTCCAAAAGTGATGTAAAATGTTGCTAAACAGCAACACCAGAAACACTGCGGGTGACAACTCTCTGTAAACCAGTGGTGTTCATCAGCGGGTCAAACTATGGGCCAAAAAAAATTATATTCTGGTGATTTTAGTATTTTGATGATTTTGACAAGTGAAACTGAGATAAATGCTAACCTACTGTACCGCTCAGCGTAAATGAGACATAAATGGTCACAGGAGAGACTACCTTCATATAAAATTAAGGTAGGGGTCCCTTAAAATGCAGGCTAATAACATCTGGATACAAGGTGAATCAAGGTAAATAGTGACGAAATGTTTAAATACAAGTACAAGTAACACTTACACAAACTTCATGCTGAATGAGTTCCACTGCCAAAAACACACCATACCATCAGCTCCAGTAGTGGCCAGAAACCGAGAGGAACCTAATGCTGATGGAGAAAACTGCACACAAACAAATTCATCTCAATTAATGCCGACGACTGAAGTGAAAGGAAATACAAGTCATAAATGACCCAAATTCAGAGAAACTAACCATTCTTAAACTAACCAAAAACATCAGATCACCCTGATTTACACTGCTGGTGTGTAAAACAACAGGTTTTCATAGTGAATGTATAAAAAAAAAACTGTGTTCTCGTACCTGTATGGAAGTTATGGAGGCAGTGTGTCCCTGTAACACAGCCACAGGTGCACAGGTACGCAGGCACCACACGCGGACAATCTTGTCACAACTAGCCGAAGCAAGGAGTGTGTTTTCAAAATTCACCGTCATGTCTGAAATCTCTGCTGCATGTCCGCGCAGCGTGGCTAGCAGACGACCATTATCCGTCGCCCAGATCTTCACTAGACAGTCATCTGAACCCTGACAGAAATGTGTGGACAGGCCTCGATTACAATAGCGCACATGAAAAAATACAAAAATCACTCATAACAAGCGAGACCAATGTTTCTGATGTGGAAAAGTTATAAAATGTTTAAATATTTGGAGAAAATGTAATTGTGCATGTTACAACTAACTCTGCATATTAAACTTGTACAGGAACAGTAATTTCATCGACATCAACAATATCCACATCAGAAACAGTTTGTGCATCATTAGAAGCCATATGTTGACATGCTACACACATAAACACTCTTTACCGTGAAAATGCGTCGTCCAGTGCGGTCAAACGCCACACAGTATACTGATGACAGATGCCCCAGAATCCTTCGATGCATCTTCATGTGCTGATAGGCGCAGGAGGGGAAGGCATGGCCAAATCGAGCCACTCCTGTTTTTTGGCGAGCACCTATGATTGACACTACGCAGAGAGATTTACACTGTTACAGTCAAAAGCACTAAGTCATGCGTCCCATCCCAAATGACACACTATACACTTAAACACTACCGTGTAGTGTACGAGTTTAATGTCGTCCCAAATGAAACTGTTGTTTTTTTTTACTAAACAAAAATTCTAAACATTTCCCAGTTCATGTTTACTGGTTGTTAAATTAATGAAATAAAAAACAAACTACCAAATAATACCATCATATGAAGAACCACATTCACCTTCAGGAGGCGGCATAATCACTCACGTAAGAGAATTTTGCTTGCACAATCCAAAATAAATAAAAGTAATCCAACCTCAGTACCAAAGTGAGCAAAGCTGCGACCATTGAATGCATGAAGTGTCCAACATTTTTATGGGTTGAATAGGCACATCAGTGGTGTTCATCAGCGGGTCACTCTCTTTTGGTGCCTTACTGTTGTGCTAGGTACCCTTATGAAAGGGTCCCCCCAAAAAAATTATATTCTGGTGATTTTAGTATTTTGATGATTTTGACAGGTGAATCTGAGATAAATGCTAACCTACTGCTAACCTAACCTAGTGCACTTATTCTTTTTTTAGAATTGTCAGTGTGAATGCACTACTTGCACTATTTATACAACAATATGGCATAGAATAGTGCATAAGTATGCAATTTGGGATGTACCTACAGTCAAAACTGTACTTAAGAGGATTAAAAATCTCTACAGATGCAGCAATGATCATGCTCTACAGCGTTCATTTTGTATTATCATTGCTCATTATAACATCATAACAAAATCATATCATCATTATAACAAAATCAACTAGTTACAAAACACAAACTTACAGTATAAATGTTCTCATGCATTCATATGCCGTAGTCAACAGATTACAAAAGGAAAAAAAATAGAAACAAAAAACTATATATATACCTACTGTACATATACAAAAGATGCCATATAGACAATCACGCACATACACAAAAACTACACAATTAAAAAAAAAAATATATATATATATATATATATATATAAGTAAACGGGCATCCTATTAAAAAACATGCCCAGCATTTTTCACTTGCATATCTTCTATTTTCTGATCAAGTGTATCTTTTCAACTATAAAATTAATTACAGCCGAGCACAAAGCATTATTAATTAGGAAAAACCTTCAGGAGAGGTTCTATTAATTAGTCTGGTTTACGCCTAAAATTTGAGCTTGTGTTGATTTTGGATGAGTAAAGCTTGAGCAGAGTTCATTTAAGAATTTTGCAAACACCACCTGGGATATATCTATAATTTTCACCAGAAAGTAAAGACATTACAAGATTGTGAAAACTCAAGCAATCAAAAACACAAATTTCAGAATTGGTCCTCTCAATGCACAAATCCACCAGTGATTTCTGAAACTGAGCATGAAAACCACAGTGCCGGGAGGGGAGGACTCACCTATATTTGGTGATTTGGCACAGTTGACCGGTGGTTCCGGAGGTCGTCCCCTGTGCAGGGCAGCTACTGCAGAACCACTCCATACTGTATGAGAGGAACCTGAGAAACAGCACAGGAGGTTGAACTGCTTTTTTATTTTGAAATATCCTTTCCACACTTTTTTTTGTGAGCGTCTTACTCTTTGCTGTCCGTAGTAATGACTGTCGTCCGGTGCCCAGTAAACTGTGGACTCCAGGAACACTGGGAGGAATGTGTTTGTCTATCAGTGGGCCGACTTGCTTACACACACGCAACAAGTAATCTGCAGGTATGTGCTGATTTAACAACACCTAAAACACACAGAGAGAGATTTGATGGATTAGGTGCTAAGATAAAACGAGCAATAGCTTATGTGTAGTGACTAAAAATGTCAAAGGAATAATATACTATTTTATCTCAATCCAGAGGGAGTTCTGCTGCATTTCACCAACAAAACCCTTCCTATATGATCATTCCGAAAGACCACCCTTTTTCATCAACAGACGAGCGTCCGCTTAGCTTCAGCCAATCAGAAGTCTTCTCCGTCAACTATCCAACCCTCTAAGTAGCAACTGAGGTTTGATTGGCTGCCGCCTTTAGTTGACGCTGCAACCCACCAATCAGATCTTGATATATTTGCGCTTGCCGTAACGCCCCCAGCCGGCTCGCACAAAGCCTTTGGTTTCAAAACAAATAACTTTAATTTCAATTCCTAACATTTTAACTTTCCCATACTATAATACAGGCTCGTGTATATTAAATATTTTTTTTTCACCACAGCGATCGTTCCCTCAATTAAGCGCTTTTCATTTTTATACAATAATGTAAATGATCCAAGCACCTGTGAGAGTTTACAGCTGAACTTCACGTGCGTGTATGTGTGCGATAGTTTATTTAATCTCACCCAGTCGTCAAAGCTGCGCTTAAACTGCTCTCCGTCCCAGCTCCAGCGCTTCGGGATGATCTGCACACACACACAGCGGGGGAAAAACACATTAGAAGCGGGATTAGGGCACGCAGCCGCTCTGGGACGAGGAGGAGATGCTGATGTTGGGATATTAGAGAGAAATAACGGGATTGAATGGGAGAAGAGAGCTGAAACACACCTCATATTCGTGCAGCTCCTGCAGCAGCATCTACAGAAACACACACAGTTACACACACCGTAACACACACTCACCGCTACACACCGACACTCACACGCCACTTTCGGCCTCACCTGAGCGGATTTCTGACATGGTCCAGACTGCAGGAATCTGGCGATCAGGTAGTAAAGTTCTGCAGAGAGATAAACACAACAACAGCAGTCATTAGCTTTAGCTTAGCCTAGCTTAGCCTCGCAGGCTAATGCTAAAACAGTGTTTAAAGTTTTCCTAATGATAAAGACGCTGTATAAACGCCAAAGTGCTGCCCACCGGCTTCAAGTTGCGAGCACGGTTCCGCCGCCATGGCCCGGTCCGGGCGGTGGGTGGAGGTTCGCGGGGCTCTGCTTGCTAAGAGCGGCCTGTGTTGTATTTGCTCTCAGCGTTTCGGCCTGCAGCCGCCGCTCGTGCTGCTTTGTTTGAGCGCCCCCGCGCGGCGGCTGCGCGCCAGTGCCCTGCAGAGCCACTCGGCACCGCCAGGGGCGCACCGACAGGCCACAGGTGAGCTCACCATTTCCACGGGCGGACATTTTGCAATGGTGTGACAGAAGGGTGATTTGTTGAAACCAGTAGCACAGCTGTATCGCAATAAATGACTTCTCTCATGTTTAACACAACCTTAAACATCACTGGTCACGCGTCTGTGGCATAAACGCATGAGCTGTGCCATTCTCCAATCAATGTATCATATACATGTATTACGTAAGATGTATAAACCATCTTACATAACACAATTATGTAATAAGCATATATCGAATTAACGTTAAAATACATCCGCCACCGCTTTACGTTGTGATAAAGAGGGGTATATGCAGAAATAATGGATCCTGTGTTGTATATCAGAGATTTCTGAATTTAATTACTGTATTATTGGGCTTATAATTTACTGTGCATTATACATCCGATTACAATACAATTATTCAAATGTGAACAGAATTTCTTTGATTTTATTCTCCTGAATTGATATTTTCTGCATAGCTATAAACTCAACACAATATTTAAAGGCTCTCAGTCTGTTCTCAGATTTTTCAAATAGCAGACGTCATGGATGATCAAATTCATTGACTAGTAACACATAAATGATATCTTACAGAGGCATCTATATGCATTGTTGTGCTGTATTTATGCCTGAAATACTTTTTATACCTTATGAGAACATAAAAAATATATAATAATGGTGTTTCTAAGTCTAAATAATAATAAAGCAAATATTGGTCTTTTCATTAATACAATAACTTTAAATCTTTTATCATCGCAGCAAATTTGCAGGCCTGTTTACTTTTGGTACTGTTCAGAATTGAAGAATATGGAGACTTTTTAAAGTAAAACATCTTCATTCCATGAATTTGTAAAATGCATATTGAATAACAGTAGTAGCATATAAATGACAGCAAAATTAACCACTGACTTTGAGTAAAAAAACTATTTTATCTGATTATTAGTTGAGCAATAGCTTGTATTTGCATTTGAGGTGTTTGTCTCAGCTGTCGAGTACTGAGTTGATTAGGATCATTTGTTAACATCCAAATGCAATGTGAGCCCACGGTGAAATCCACTAGGAGTTAGAATATTGCACGCACCAAATTATAAAAGTGAAACCCAGTATATAAGACACAGTGTACAATATACAGCAACTAAATCACTGGGAAAAAAAGTCACAGCAGTCATTTTGAGGAAAACTCCAATGATGGATTTTTATTGAGTGAGACCGAAAGCATTATAGGGGACACTAAGTACTTTTTCACAGATGAATTTTCAGTGTTAAAAAAAACTCCAAAAACGCGTTGAATTATTATTATTTTTTGTCTTAAATCGCACAATTTCAAAAAAGTCCTCTATAACAACAGAAGGGTTTTTCTGGCCTCCTAACAAAGCCCAGTTCTCCGTTTCAACAAATTGTAAAGGTGTTATGATTCTTAAAAAGCCAGGAGTCACCATCTAATGCTGAACCTGGAATGTAAGCAGTTTGTCTTTAGTTGTTTTCTCTCTTTTCTTCTACAATTTTCAAACTCGTTCCTCTTTCTTAAAGACAATCCATTATGTTTAAAAGAACAAAATAAAACAAACCCCATACAGAAACATCACAGACTCCAGAGCAACATCACGAGCACTAACAGACATACAGACTGAGAGCCTCCTCCCGCCTCCCACTCCAAAACCACGCTACAGACCATCCGCTTAAAATAAGAAAAAGAAATAAAAACAGACAAATCAACAAAACTAAAGAAGGACGCCGCCTTTTTCGCACCTCTCGTGTTGTAGACACCTGATACAGCTGCGGCCGAACACAAGACTCATTTAGTCAGCTTTGTTTTTTGTGCTAAAAACCTGAACCAGTATTTACAAATTTGCTGATAAAAATATTCCTCTGGTGGTGATGGGCAGAGAGGAGGTTGTTGAGAGAGCTGGAAAGGGAGAGAGAAAACAGGGAAAGGGGAAGATAAAAGAATAGAAAGAGAGGAAAGGGAAAGAATGGATGGACGGATGGACAGGCGTGCTGCTACTCTGTCTTCGGGTCGTCCTTCTCGCCCTCTGCCGCCTCGTCTGCGGTTTTCTCAACCTGTAGAACAAAAAGAAGAAGCTGGATTGTCTTTGCGCCACTCTTGCACCAAATCTTTCTCAACTGATAGAGAAGTTGAAAATTCTCTAGGGAGTTAGGGAATAAGTATCTTTAAAAAAATAATAAACCGTTACAGAGTACATGTATTTTAGGAAATATTAAAAAGCTGACAGAAATATACATCTGTACTGAACTCCCATTCAAAACAAACAAGTTTGATGGCTTTTGTTTACTTTTTAATTTTCTTCAATGATCTGGCCATTCAACTTTCTTTTCCCCACAATGTCACAAAATAGCAAGTTTACTTGATGGACAGTAAGAGGTAAACTGATGTGTATGTTTGTTTATATACCTCATTGGTCTTAGTCTCCCCATTTTCTGACTGATTCTCCTCCTTCGATTCGTCAGCCTTTGCCTTTGCTTTCTTATCTTCCTTTTTATCGTTCACTTCCTTGTCTTTCTGTCAGAGAGATGAAAAGACAGAGCCAAAGAATGAATTTACATAAACGCACAAAAGATTACCTACTATATATTAAATACATGTTTATTAAAAGTGTTATTACTGCAGGTACCTTGGGAGTTTTTTTCGGTTTCGGTTCAGGTTTTGGAGGTGTTGGTTTCTGATGGGAAAAGAAAACATGATGTGTTAAAAAACAGAATAGAAATAGAAATCTAAACAATGATTTATCGTGTTCAAATATATTTACTATAGTGCAGAGAACGGTTCTGTTCGATCCCGAATGCTTAACATGTCAATTCGATAAAAACAAAAAGAGTCTCAAAAAACAGACAACTTCCAAAACCATTTCAAGTTCCTAAATTCTTTCATCTCATTTTTTAAATGTCATAATTTTATAATGGTAACATTTAAAAAGAAAACAACTCACCGCTGATAACCTTGCAGACCTTCTCTGAGGCTACAAGAGGAATAAAATAAATAAATATATATTATTTAAGTGCAGGCAGAAAAGAAGAGATACTAACTGTAAGCCCTATTTATTAAACAAATCCTGTTCATTCCTTTTACCTCTAGTTTGTGTACAATGCAAGCTTATGCTTTAAAGTGGCACAATGTACAGCGAATATTACTGGTTATTATGAGAAACTGCTTGTGGTGTTTCATTTGATTATGGAAAAACTGCCTGCTAAACAAATAGATGTAGATCCACTGTAATGCATTTGTGCTGGTTTTGACTACGTAAATATGCAACCCAAAAATTTATTTAGGTTTTCTTTCCATACCTCCTCCTTGACTTCTCCATCAGTTCCCTGCAAATAAACAAAACAAATAACACAAGTTAGAACATGACCTATAATTTTATTAACATAAATGGCGGGAAAAACAAAAAGGTAACTAGCAGAAACATTGGGATGTGCTGTTCTGCACGTTTGTAAATGTGAGCAACATGCTGGCCTGCCAGAAAACCTCTGTGCTTTTATGTGTTTGAATGGTCTCTACCCAAACGAACTACGTTTTAGTTGATTTCTCAGCGGATGGAAAAGCAAAATGGTGCGCAGATTTTTTTATTTATTATTCTTCAAGAAGGCATTTCACGACACGGGCTCCACATATTTGAATAAGGAGGAGGGGCGCGATGATCCCGCCTCAGCGCTGCCACCTGGCGGCAAGCAGGCGTCATGACACCCCCCTTCCACCGCGAACAAAGAAACTGCGTTAAATTGTTTAAAAACGCGACTGCCTTTTCGCCAATTTGTCCCCAATACGAAAATTAGAGTTATCCAGCTATTTTTTAATCCCCGTTCGACGGCGGCAGAGGCCAGATTGCGCTTATAATCGTTGGTTTAGTCGTCGCGCTGTGCTGGAGATGGAGAGAGAGAGAGAGGGCAGCATGGCTGCGGTTCCACGGGCATGAGATCAAGCCGAGCTTCAGCACAGCGCTGCTCCACTAAAACCCTCCTGCTGAACGCGCCACCGTCGACAAAAACACCGCGATCCGACAGAAAAAAATCGGCAAATTAACAACGATTTTTTATCTGCCCACTGATGCTGAAGAAGTCGCCTGGATTTTTATTAAAAAACATTGTCTCGAGGGCTTCCTAATTTCACGACTGATTAGTAAGGGCAAAAGTGTAGCCGTTCGCCGCGCTCGGCTTTTCTACATACCTTTCTCTTGGGCATGTTGAGTTTGGGTTATTTTTCTTCTTTTATGCAAAACTAACAGGTTATCTTTTGTGATTCGGAGTTCACAGTTCAGGAGACTGTCGTCCGCTATGCACTAATTCTGTAGTAAACACAGGGCTACATTAGAGCCAGTGGTTGAATGGGAGGGTGGGGGCGGGGCCGCGCTGAGACTGATGTTCCACTCGTCCAATCAGCGCGCGTCTGGGGCCGCGACAGAAGAGGCACAATCTTACCTCCGCTCTGCTTTTACGCGCGAAATCCTGAGGTGTAAATCCAGCGGAGGACCTTCCTGTAAAATTTCCCTTCCAACATGTTCAAAACGTACAGTCCTGTGTGAGCCTGTTCTGCACAAAATGATGCTCTGTCGTACAGTGCAGATGTGAAAAGGAACGTTTAAGCTCCTTTCTAACTGTGTGTGCATGTGCTGAATCACCACAGCATATCTGCATCTTCTGGTAACTTCATTAATACTGCTCCTGACTGTACTGTTTGAAGCAGGTGAGCAGATGTATGAAGTTGTGAGCATTTTGTATGAAAACATCCTGAAGTGCAAAAATAATGAAACATAAAATGCGCCTCTGTGAGTGCATGTGGCAGTCCGTAACAGAGAAAAGCAGACAAAAGATTTTCTCACTTCTGCTTTGCTCAAACAGCAGAGGCCTAATCTGTGTAAGTGTTTGGGTGTGTGTGTGTGTGTGTGTGATCTATAACTGCTTACTTCCTCTGTTGCTACCCAGACCAGAGACACCAGGCCAGAGAAAACATCTCAGAAATACACTGATAGATGACAGGACTATCCCAAAGTGATACTTTCCTCTGGACATTACTGGGCATTACTTTCAGTCTTCAGATTTCTGTTTGTGCAGCCATACAAACAGGCATTCGGTAAGTCCCTTATACATAAGTTCCAATATTCAGCAATACAGTGAATAATTATTTATTATTAAAACTTTATAGTTCAGGTATTGTTTCACATTTATGTTCATCACATCAAAATGCTTGAAGACTTAAAGGGAAAGTTCACCTAAAAATGAAAATTTGCTCATCATTTACTCACCCTCAAGTGGTTCCAAACATTTACGATTTCTTTTTTTCTGTTGAAACCAAAAAGCAGATATTTTGAAATTCTGTAAACACTGACCTCCATAGTAGGAAAAACAAAATCAATGGTTACAGGTTTCTAACATTTTTCAAAATATTTACTTTTGTGTTTAACAGAAGGAATGAACTCATTAAGGTTTGAAACAAGTAAATGATTTTTTTGGGTGAACTATGCCTTTAAGAAGCCATTTCAAACATAATCCTTTTCACAAGTTCACATGTATCTGTTAAATTAACCATGCATCTTATGTCAGTTTTGTGAAAATACCTTAAAAGCTTTAACAATTATTGCAACAAGAATATAAAACAGTCATACGCCTAAGGAAAAAAAGTGTAAAAAAAAAAAGAAGTTAAGATCTTTACAAAGATAAAATTGGAAATCACTTTTGTCTTTTTAATTCGTACTGATCTGACGAAAGCTATTCATTTATTAAGGAAGTGCAGTCACTATGCATTTGTGTATAAAGTTTCCCTAACTCATTCAATTCTGGTAAATTCCTCGTTTCCGTTTGATTTCATTCAGTGCTTCTTGAGTGTTTGATTTTGCCGTCTTCACTTTGATTAAACTGTGCTTTTGTATTTTATTCCGAGAAATTATCAAACCTTTTCATTCACTGGAGCTTGAGCGATGTTTGTGTGTGTAGGTCACTATCATGCTCGGAGAAGCTCTCCTTTATGTTCTGAACTGCACAGAAGACACAAATCATGACGGACACAATCATGCACACTCATCTCCTCCTGCGACCTGTCCTGACACAACAAATGCCACTGCAAGACCACCTCTGACCCCGCGAACTGTGAGAGGTGAGAAAACGTAGATGTCAGTATTATTAAGATCAGAATATATAAAAAAAAAAAGTCATGATCTAACTGATTGCATTAGGATGTTTGTTGCTATAGTTGAAGCAAACTAATTATTCGATTTAAACATTAAGCAATATCAATGATAGACTGTGAATGTGACCCAGGAGCAGCAAATACATGTAAAAATAAAATTGAGGAAGGAAGTGCAATGCTGCTGAGAATTGAAGCCAACCGACTGAAAAGACACATATGCATCCACAAATGCACGTGTTAAATCGAGTAGAGCAATATACAGTTATAATGCAGTGCAGTTCACCCAAAAATGACAATTCTTTCATCAATTAGTCAGATTCATCAATTATATTTATCTACAGAACACTAAATTAAAGGTGTTTAAGCTGTTTATGTAAGGATTAATTAACAACGTGCCATTGAATTATCAGAAAATAATCCATAGCTATGATCGAGATGCTATTCATTGGACCAGAGCCAACTATTCCATATATTACAGTTACTACACTCATGTCATACGCTCTACTGTGCAGCACTAATTTCTTACACATCTCATTCCAAGACTCCAATACTAGTTTCAACAGGTCATTTTAGAGATAGTGACAGTTTTTGGAGTTATTACAGACGGAAAGTGAAATTAAAGCCCAAAGTCTACTTTTGTATGCTTCTGTTACCATGCATAGTCAAACCCACTGCATTTTAAATTGTCTATTTGTTAGTGTGTGTGCATAGGTGCTCAAACATTAGAAAGCATCTGTCCTTTCTCTCTCTAAAAATTATGATCAATTAGCTTTTGTTTTTGTACTCGTTTAAAATGAAATAGCATCTTTTAATTCCATCACACAAGTCAATAGCTATGTTTCCATCCAAAGATGCAAATTAAATTTATGCGCAAAACTGGAATATCGCATAAAAGATCTGAGAATAAAGCAGCGTTTCCATCCAATGAGTCAAAAAGAACAAAATTGTCACTTCCTGATGAACTGGCACCAAATATCAAAAAGAAAAATGGAATTTTCTGCAGTAGGAGAAGCTGCGGGAGTCTTTTTCTTATAAATTACTTGTGCCTTAGAAGACAATGCTGACATACAATAAATGCATTGTGGCTTTTGGAGGCGAGAGACCACTCTTTGGGAGTGCAGACGCTCAAGACTGCTCTGGAGGTAATAATAATATTATAATAATAATACTGAACCACTGTGATAATGGACTTTGGTTAAGGCATTTTAGAATGACCAAAACAACATTTCAGGTGTTTTACAATGTGGTCTGCCTGTTGGTTTGTCCATTAATGCTGTTCATTGCACCCATTTTATCATCACATGGTCTCTTATAACAAAATCACATGACTTTTTAATGCACATACTGAAATTTATTCGATAAAAGTGTTTCCATTGTAGTTTATGCACATTTTGTCTTATCGAATAAAAAGTGTATCGTACTCAGTTATGTGCATACGTTTATTATGCGCATTTTCAAAATAAATAATTTAAGCTATAACTCAAAATGTGCATAAAAAGTTGGATGCAAACATAGTTAATGTGGGCGTCTATTATTCTTGTCGTATTTAGTACATATTGTTTCATTTCTTTTTCCGACTGTGAAACAATGGCTAAGCTCAATGACACTTTGTGGACAAACTAAGTAATGCAAAAAGTAAGTGCAAAGTGTATGTGCAAGTGAAATATGATGAAATTTGCATCAAGTCACTGCACACTACCCTCATGTACATGTAAAAACTGATGTATACTTCAGGTTTAAAAGCTAATTTACCAACTGATGCGGTACAGCAGACCAATTCTGAGAATTGCTGATTCTGCATGTTTAATCTGCAAAAAGGCTCTGATAGACACAGACAGGGCTAACACAAAGGGCCCTATCGTACACTTACTAGGTGACTAGGTGAGGTGAGGCTTGTTTCAGCCCAATGCAGTTATCATTTTCAGAACCTGGAGCATAAGCAGATTAGTTTATGCTCTGGAGAATTGTTTTGTTCTTGCAGTTGCAAATTCCACCATGTAAATAGTGAATCCACCATGGCACAAGCACAACTGTCTCTGATTGGCAACCCTCATGGACCATGCACATATGCTTTTTAAGTTGCGAAAGAAGAGCAGAGGGTACAGAGTTTCTGTGCAAGTGCGTTGTCTGTACAGTATTAGTGTGCATATGTATGAAAAAGTGAGCGAAGAAAGCAATTATGTTTCCACAGACAATGAAACATACATTTGTAGCAAAAACATGGTAAAAGTTTGTCATTTGTATTCTAAATAACAGTGGTGTAGTAGTATGGAAATATGATGTAGTTGAGACTCGACTGGAACTACTTTAGCTGTGCATTTCACTGGAAATAATTGCACACCTTAGAAAAAGGGTTACCAAACCCTTTCCTGGAGGCCCACTGTCCAGCAGAGTTTAGCAATTAACTAGTGTGCGAATTATGGAGTGGGTTGACCCCCTAATTAATGCTTGATCCGAAGTACATCAAAAAAGATATTTGCTGGGCTCTGCCTATAGTGGAAAATAGTTTGCTCTGATCTGTATCTTCATTCATTCATTCATTTTCTTTTCGGCTTAGTCCCTTTATTAATCTGGGGTCGCCACAGCGAGTATGAACCGCCAACTTATCCAGCATATGTTTTACGCAGCGGATGCCCTTCCAGCTGCAACCCATCACTGGGAAACATTCACACACACTCATTCACACACATACACTACGGACAATTTTAGCCTACCCAATTCACCTATACCGCATGTCTTTGGACTTGTGGGGGAAACCGGAGCACCCGGAGGAAACCCACGCGAACACGGGGAGAACATGCAAACTCCACACAGAAATGCCAACTGACCCAGCCGAGGCTCGAACCAGCGACCTTCTTGCTGTGAGGCGAACGTGCTACCCACTGCGCCACCGCGTCGCCCTGATCTGTATCTTAAAAAATAATAATGAAAACAAATAAATAAATAAATAATGAAAATAAATGTACGCAGGTTATGCAGGAAAATATTCAGTCAGTGGTCTGAATCTGGCAGATCTAGCCTACCAATAGACTCTGTAGGTGTTCAAAAGACACTTTATCTTGCAAAATAGGTGTTCTGTATCTATAGCTAAAAAGTCAGCTAAAATTGGACTCATAGTGTGTGTGTTTTAATAGACACATGTGCTCACACATGGAGGTTAAATTATAAACCAGTAAGCACAATCTTTCATGATCATCCATTTATTGTTGCAGGGATGCAAACCTGTCACCGTTCAGCAAAATGCACCATTATATAATAAAAAATATGTTACGTCTTTTGAGAATCACATGTCTGTTAAAATAGCCCATCGCAGATTACTGTAGGTCAGAATTCAATCATTATGGTTATTGAATAATAGATAGATAGAGAGATAGATAGATTTGATTAATAAACTACTGAAAAAAAGCAGACACACCAATAGTCAATGTGTAATTTGCACACTGGCCCCAACCCTAATTAAACGCTTAATCATCCAGTTATTAAATGCTTGATCTGAAATTGCATACTGTCAGAACACTCAATGTACATTTGAATTTAAACGTCATGATTGTTTAAGTATGTTTAATATAGTATGAATATAAGTTGAGGTGGCGCAGTGGGTAGCACGATCGCCTCACAGCAAGAAGGTCGCTGGTTCGAGCCTCGGCTGGGTCAGTTGGCATTTCTGTATGGAGTTTGCATGTTCTCCCCGTGATTGCGTGGGTTTCCTCCGGGTGCTCCGGTTTCCCCCCCCAGTCCAAACACATGCACTATAGGTGAATTGGGTAAGCTAAATTGTCCATAGTGTATGTGTGTGAATAAGTGTGTATGGATGTTTCCCAGTGATGGGTTGCAACTGGAAGGGTATCCGCTGCGTAAAACATATGCTGGATAAGACCCCAGATTAATAAAGGGACTAAGCCGAAAAGAAAATGAATGAATGAATGAATATAAGTTTAATTGAATTCAGATGCACTACCCATCTGCCATGTTGTCTACTACCAGCGTAGCTTCACTTCCATCCTCTCCTGTGTCCTCATGGGATATTAAAGATTCCTCTGCATGCACACTTCAGACTCTCAGTGGAAATTATAGGTCATCTGCGTACCTCACACCTTGTGTTTTGAGAGTACAATGAATTCAGACACACTATCACATATAGTATGGAAATATTCAATTGTCAGATGCACCAAAGGTCTTTAGACCAGCACTCCAACATACGCTGATGTATGTTCAGCTGTTCTTCTTATGTTTGCTGATTTGATACTATAAAAACATGCTGTAGTGTCACTATTGCATGTTTGCGATTGGGTCTGTGGGATTTTGAATGATACTTATGCTTACCTAACGCTTATAATCACTTAAGGCTGGGCGATTTGGCCTAAAATCAAAATCTTGATTAATTGAACATTTTAACTCGATTACGATTAATGAATGATTATTTATTTTATTGTTTTGCCCTCATAGTTCACTGACAAGTTTTGTAAAGTAAATATGCGCACATATTACAAGTGAGAGATGTTTGAATGAACGGTGCATTATTTGATTTTAAAACAATCGAAGGAAACACACACACTATCTACTGGCTATGATTATTTATTGAACAACTGAAATTAAAACAGACATTGCCTAAAATAAACAGTCACTTTTTTCTTATAAAAAAGTGAAAATAAATAACTTGCACTTTTGGAAACAAAATTATTTTCAATTGTTTCATATTAAAAGTAGAAAATAAGCAGGTTCTCTTCTAATTATAGGTTCTGATCGATTATAGGTTCTGAATTTCGATTACTTTTCGATTAATCGCCCAGCCCTATAATCACTATGCAGAATTAGGATCTACATACAAAAGATGACAGGCCATAATGGGACAGATTTGTTACACTTTTTTACAGTGGAAGGAAATAGAGAAGTGTCGTCCATCTGTTTTTTAATAGTCTATGCTCCAGACACACTGAAAACCAAGTCAGTTGGAGCTAAAAGCTTCAGGAAAATCCTTAGAATTAGACAAACAGAATCAAGCATTTAAAATGAAATTAAGGGAAGTACAGAGCTTTTTTTTCCATTAGGATGACTGGCTTAAAGCTATGATAAGGAGTCTGATTTAAATTCGCTGTATAAAAAAAGCATTTTGTCAAACTTTTAAAAGTACTTCCTCATTGAGGTGAGTGTCCAAGTGAATTGCACAAAAGCGGCATTTGTATGGAGACATTCAGTCATTCAGTTAATTAACTGAGCTGCAGAGTGAGACTTCACTTTGGACTCTGGGCTTTCCTTCAAGTTTCCGCACTGTTTTATGTGCCTATTTTATGTGCTGTGTTAAGATGAAGCTGGTGCCTGACACGTTTTCTCTTTCTGTCAGCTGGCAGATCTGAAGGCCTGAAGAAGGCAGGGCAGTGCCGTGCCTCTGCTCGCAGTAAAGCCTTGCCCATTCACAGCTGTAATGCGGAGGATCGCTTGGGCATGACGGTGTATTGCTCCTGGTGCTGTCCCAGCTTCTACAAGGACTATCCGGATCTCCGGCTTGCTGGTGACCGGCTGGAGCCCTGGAGTCCTCATAACCCAGACCCGCTTAACCCAGCGGATGATGGGCCGCTGCTTCAGTCTCAGGACCTGAGCTCTCTGGAGCCCTCTCTGAAGCCAAGCCAGCAGGCGGAGGCTGTGACCCAACAGGACGAGGAGTATCTGGTCATGGAGTCGGCTCACAGCCCCGGCTGGGAGAAAAGGCTGACCAACTCCATGCTGAACGGCTATCTGGAGGTCCAAATGCTGGAAGTGTTTTGTCAGCACATGCAAAACATGGCGTGCTGTGGCTCATCTCTGCTGGGCCCTGACGTCATGCCAACACTGGTGCCCACTAGCCTGACCGTAGCAGACAAAGAGCAGACAACCAGTCGGGCAGAGGAGCTGAATTCATCATCCAGTAATGTTGTTCGTTACTTAAGCACTTGTTCAGCTCCGGCCACTTCTCACTTCAGCTCACCTGTGCTGCGAATCTCAGAAGCGGAGTAGCACACAAAATGTTCTATGCTGCACGTCTGTATTTTGACCATCGCTAAATATTTCAAGTTATCTCTGTTGCTAAAGGAATGTTCTGCATTCAGTGCTGACAGCATTTGTAGCAGGTTGATTACCAGTGAAAAGTATTGACTCATGCCAGCAATCTTTTCTTTTCTTTTTGTTTTTGGAGGCTGCATTTATTTGATCATTTGATAATACAGTAAAAACAGCTAATATTGAGAAACATTACTACAATTTAAAAAATAAACACTTAGTTTTAGTATCACTTGTTCATTTAAAGATCATTCTAACTTCCTACTGGAGAATTTTAATTTCTAATTATAAATTATGTAACAAAAAAAGTATTAAAAGTATTAAATGTTTTGAAAGCAAATCAAATCTTTAAACTTGATCTCTATTTAGAAACACACAAGGAATGTGACATTTATCTGTAAAGCCTGTAGAGTGTAGAACCGAGACACCCACAGAAATTATGTTATTAATGTATTACCAGTAGACATCCATTTATCCATCCAGCCACCTATAAAAATAGTCTCAAAAGGAACATTTTGGCAATGTTACAGATCAAATAATTAATGCTTTTTTGAATAATAAATCATGAACCTCACATTTCTATTTTTAGACCTTACAGACCACTGGCATTTTCAGTTTCATTGTAAATATTACTGTAACTTTTCTTGTTAAAGAAAGGATTTTACGTGCATTTCTTTCGTTACGCAACAAATTCTAGAGCTTATATTTTGTTGAACATTTCCACAGTTAATTACACAATGCTATTTCTCTAAATCCATCCCTTCCAAATGGCATATATTGACAAATGTGTCCAAGTGCAAACTCAGAAACCAGTGCAGAGTTAAAACAGAGCTCTGTCCTCCTTTCTCCCCATTACTCTTCCATCTTTCATCTCTGCTGCTCTTCCACTGTAAGCTTCCATCAACATTAATAGCACAAGGTACATTCAGAAGAAGAGGAACCAAAGTCATGCAGTTGTGTGTGTAATGGCATTTAGAAATGCTACCACTTCCTTCTAAACAGCCAATCAAATGTTGTTTATCTCCTTCAGTGCTGCTACTGAATGCTACTTTCACTTTCCTTGGAATCGTAATGAAGTCTTTGAGATTAAACTGAAAACATATTAGCTTATGTTCTGCCTTCTATGGTGCCATGATTCAGATATAATCATTAAAATGTATGTTTGTGATTTCAAAGATATGTTTAGTGATTGATTGCTGTTAAATACTGCCACCTGCTGGTCATATTGTGAAGTGACAGAGAACAAAAGGCGCGCGCCCTCTGCTGGGAGCTTTGGAAACAGCGGCCAGTGTCACTATATGAAAGGTTATGTCATAATGTCCACGGCATTGTCCTTCAGTAAACTGTGAGATGTCGATGATTAGCTGTTCCATCGATGTTTACAGCTAAAACACACGCTTTACATTAAATATGATTCATTGAGTATTGCGTTTTACTGTAGTGGTGAAGAGAAAAAAAATACAACCCAAATGCCTTCACTGCCATGAATGTGCTGACATACTGTTTTGACGTCATTCTGACGTCACATCAAGGGAGGTGCCGACGTGACAGTTAATGGGCCATGAGTAATAAAATGTGTGTGCATGAGAGTGCGTGTGTGTGTACATGCTGATATCCTGGCACCGACACACAGGAGCTAAACTCCCAGCATCACCAACAGGATTAACTGTTAACTGTGATCTCTAAATGTGTTAGTATGTGTGTGTGCGTGTTAATCTGATCTGTGCCAACATGGCTACTTCACACTCTTGTAGCTGCTCTGTGTGCATCTAAACGGGCTCTTTAGCCTGGCACCATGTGGCAAATCATAATACCAGATGGACTGCTCTCTCTCCACTAGTCCTGGACACTGCCCAGGCCAGAAGAACATTTCATCTAGTTCCTTGCCATATATTTGATGTCCTGTGGGTAGTGGGACAGGAATGTAAATGTGTATGGGTTAATGATGCATAATGATGAATAAGTTTTAAATAAATGCAGATGTTTTGAGATGTTTGTGCCACGTTTTCATTCATACATTCATTTTCTTTTCGGCTTTGTCCCTTTATTAATCTGGGGTCGCCACAGCGGAATGAACCGCCAACTTATCCAGCATATGTTTTATGCAGTGGATGCCCTTCCAGCTGCAACCCATCACTGGGAAACATCCATACACACTCATTCACACACATACACTACGGACAATTTAGCTTACCCAATTCACCTATAGCGCATGTGTTTGGACTGGGGGGGAAACCGGAGCACCCGGAGGAAACCCACGCGAACACGGGGAGAACATGCAAACTCCACACAGAAATGCCAACTGACCCAGCAGAGGCTCGAACCAGCGACCTTCTTGCTGTGAGGCGATCGTGCTACTCACTGCGCCACCGTGATGCCCTGTGCCACGTTTTGAAATTCTTCTAAGAAAATAATATACAGGTGGTGTCACGAGATTAAATAATCAAATAAAACGTAAAGATACATTCGAAAACAAAGGGGCATAAGGCATTTTGAATATTTAACTATTATTCAAGTTAAAATAATTTATCTTCAGATACTGTTGATATTCTGATATTCTGTCTGGCAATGACCCTGCAGACATATCGGCAATGACAAATATAGATTTAACATTCTGAAAAAGTGCTGGGGTTATAGTGTGGTTAAAGCTAATAAAAGTTTTTTATTTAAAAATTGATTGGGGTTTTCAATATCTTACCCAATTTTGGGTTGAAACTATTTTTTTTAAATATAGTAATTATAATAAAGTATACACTCTTAAAAATAGAGGTTCTAAATGTGTTTTCACAGTGGCAGAAAAAATATTTGATTTTAAGAACAATTCAAAAGACTTTTTGTCTCCCAAAGAACAAATTTTCTTAGCGTAAAGAACATTTTAGCTAATAATATTTTTGTAATGTGAAGAATCTTTTGTGGAATGGAAAGGTTCTATTGATGTTAAAGGTTCTTCATAAAAACACTTTATTTCTAAAAGTGTACACAGGGAAATGACATTAACACACAATGTTTCAAAAGTGCAGCCACATATAAATAAGATGTGTAAAGGCTTATGAGTGACCTTGTCCATGTACAGTTATACAATCTTGAAAACCGTGTGTGATTGTGCTTGTCATTAACATTTAAGTGAATTCAAGATCCAACGTGTTTTAGCACTTTTCATTTGGATACACCACTTGATGACTCATTAAATGCACATTAAGAATTAAGATTATTAATTAAGATGGTGCAGGGATTTCCCCTCTCTGCTCCACTAGCAGAACTCCAGCACCCCAGTCTGTCGTCTCTCTCTCTGTCTGCGTCTTTCCGATCATTTGATCAGATCAGACTAGTGTTCTTCTCGGTCTGTTTTATCGGGTGACCCGGTTTCCCTGGCTCGGTCGGTTGCAGTTACCTCACACCGCTGCTCAGCTATTGGTTCAGCAGGCGCACAGACACTCCGACTTCTGCTATACGAGTGATATTGGGCTGCGGTGACGTAAGCGAACGGGCGCGCAGAAATTTTCCAGACGCGGACAGAGGAGCGAGCTCGTCCAGTCCCGAAGCGGTCCAACCCAGAAAGAAAGAGAGAGAGAGAGAGAGAGAGAGAGAGAGAGAGAGAGAGAGAGAGAGAGAGAGAGAGAGAGAGA
>CAIGQV010016645.1:14157632-14216203 GCA_903798115.1 Danio jaintianensis
AGAGAGAGAGAGAGAGAGAGAGAGAGAGAGAGAGAGAGAGAGAGAGACACGCATACCAAGTAGCTGCTCGGTTGCTTCTCGCGCTCAGTATCGGACCCAGTGGAGCTGTTCAGCGTTTATCGGTAGTGTCACCGAACAGTCCCCACGCTCACGGAGCCGCTGACCCATGTGATACTGCAGCGTTGCGAGCGCCGAAGGGAGGGGGGCGAGAGACACATTTTCCCCCTGCATCTCCACTCGGTAGACTGGAGAAGCAGGTGCACACTTGGGGGAGAGAGAGAGAGAGAGAGAGAGAGCGAGAGAGAGAGCTGGAGGGGGGGCGGTAGAGTCGCGCGCGTGGATCTCTCATCACCGTCGCAGTCCTTCGCGAGGATGTATCCAACAGCTCGGCTCCTGCCGCGCGCGCGCTGCCGTCAGTGTAACGGAATCACATGTGTGATCTAGGCTAACGGCGGTTCCGATCGGTTTCTCTGGGCTCGGATGGTCCGCGCGCTCCAAACACAATTCAACCAGGAAATCAACGCACACCAGCCATGGCGCTGGTCATGGAACCCATCAGCAAATGGTCCCCAAAGCAGGTGCTGGACTGGATGAAAGGTAAAAAAAACGTCCTCCCGCAGTGTGTCTGCATGACCTATAGCCGGTGGGAGCGGAACGGGTGAGCGGGATGAGCGCCGGGGCTGCATGCGGGCTGTGCGCGCCTTTGCCTGTGCCGTGCAGTGAGGTATTGATCGCGCTTGTGAGCCATTTTGCGCCTCTGCTCGGCGCACCATGGTGTGTGTGATCCGCACAGCGCTACACGCGTCGCGCAAGAGGGGGTGTGCGTGTGGTCTGGAGATGCGTGATGTGTATATGTGTCTGTGTGCGCGCGCTCGAGGGTTTTGCAAGTAGACGAGCAAAAACGCTTATACTGACACAAAAGGACAACATGACGCTTTCTTACATTGTCTAAACACGCTTACATGCATGCGTGCGCACACACAGACAGTGAGAGTGAGAAAGAAACAGAAGCCGTTTCCAGGCTTGAGTGAATAAATCTCGCTCTCGCGCATGCAGTTATAACCAGCACCATGGACAGAACCAGGCCGTCGCGCTGCAGATGCGCGTAATCTAGGGACCAAAAGAGGGATGAGGGTATCTGTGGGAACTTGCTGAGCCTTGACAGTCCTGCCGTGAAAAACATTTATTACTTTAGCTATAGTGTCTATTTTATGTGGTTCATATTTGGGTTTTTAAATACCATATGTAACCACTTGCATCTATTTCAGTTCACTAGCAATGCTTCCCATATTGACTAGTAGGCTTTTAACTTTATCACAGTACATATTGTACTAGTACTTAACCATGTGCTTTTAATCACTGTCCTGTCAAGTAACTATTGTATTGTTTTTAAAAAAAAAAAGGTGTTACAGTTGCACATTTACGTTTTAGTAACGATTCATTATGCAGGGGAAACAGGGGGGCCACTGTAACAGTCAATTTCTCCAATCAGAAACAAGCTAGACTGAAATCTTTTTAAAAATACAAGGAATATCTCCACATCATGCATTGGGTTAATAATATGTACTATTTCATTAAAGTTTGGTTACAGACTGTTCTTGACTGATAACGTGAATAATGCATTAATAAAATAAATATTTAAATAACTAAAACATGATGGCTCAGTGGTTAGCACTGTCGCCTCACAGCAAGAAGGTCACTGGTTCGAGCCCCGGCTGGGTCAGTTGGCGTTTCTGTGTGGAGTTTGCATGTTCTCCCCATGTTCACGTGGGTTTCCGATTTCCCCCCCAGTCCAAAGACATGTGCTATGTGAAGTTAATAAAACTAAATTGGCCGTAGTGTATGAGTGTGTATGGGTGTTTCCCAATACTGGGTTGCAGCTGGAAGGGCATCCGCTGTGTAAAACATATGCTGGATAAGTTGGTGGTTCATTCCACTGTGGCGACCCCTGATGAATACAGCGACTAAGCGGAAGGAAAAATGAATGAATGAATGAATAACTAAAACCTTAGTTAGCACTAGAATAGTTAGTCTATTTTCCTTTTTGAATCCATATGATGACTGACATGAATTTAAACCATAAAAAAGAAAAACTTAAGTATCTAGCAAGGGGTTATTGTAACACTCTGACTTCCTACATTTATTTCATTCATTCATTCATTTTCTTTTCGGCTTAGTCCCTTTATTAATCCGGGGTCGCCACAGCGTAATGAACCGCCAACTTATCCAGCATATGTTTTACGCAGCGGATGCCCTTCCAGCCGCAACCCATCACTGGGAAACATCCATACACACTCATTCACACACATACACTACGGACTATTTAGCTTACCCAATTCACATATAGTGCATGTCTTTGGACTTGTGGGGGAAACCGGAGCACCCGGAGGAAACCCACGCGAACACGGGGAGAACATGCAAACTCCACACAGAAATGCCAACTGACCCAGCCGAGGCTCGAACCAGCGACCTTCTTGCTGTGAGGCGATTGTGCTACCCACTGCGCCACAGCGTCGCCTACATTTATTTCAATATAATAATTTTATCCATAATAGTAATACTATACAGATTAAATTATTAATTATCAACCCTGCTTAAAAGCACAAAATGTAATGCTTAATAAAAACTGAAGAAACAAATTTCACTCAGAAATTGTTAATTTTTTTATTATCCTTATCAATTCTCTGAAAAATACTGTTTTTAAAGTCTAGCATCTCTCTTATTTGTTAACATTTATCTCACTAATTACTAATTGCAATGCTTAATTAAGTTTAAAGAATCACCAAAAACAACAGAATCACCAGGAATAGACTACTCAAACCGAAAAACAAAAAGCTAGTTTTGTCTTTAACGGACACTGTTATTTACTATTTGAACTAAATAATTAATAATAATATCTAATAATTGTGAAATTAGATCACAGTTGTATTCTAATTAAAAATGTAAATTTTTTTAATGTAAACACATTTCAGAAGAAAGCAGTAAAGAGTATCTGAATGCTGTTTGCTGACAGGCACATCATGTGAGTTTATGCATTTTTAGCTCAGGCATGTGGACTCTGCCTGCCTTTGTTTAGGAAAATGGAACACATTTTCAAAAATACTACCCAGTCAGATATGACAATAGGTATCTGATTAGAAATCCTTTTCCATTAATGCCATGCTCTTCTTCAGATGACGTGTAAAGACACACTGACGGATGATACACAGATGCTATAAGTAGAACACAATGGAGCAGCTGTGGTGGTGAGAGAGACAGAGGGAAAAAAATACCAGCAAGATCAGATGTAATCTGAAGTGAAGTTTAAGGGCATCAGTGCACGTGACATTCAGCTGCTCATAATCTCCACCCAATGAGCATTTCAAAGGTCAGATAGCCTTTGCCACCAAATCTAATAATGGACAAGTGTACACAGGAGAATCGATAATACTTGTGATCTTTATGTGCAAAACAGCAATACTATAATGATATTCTTTTGCAGATGCATGTACACTAAAGTCCATCAGCTCACAGGCCTCTCCTGTATACGTTCATGTACTTAAAGCTGAAAAATGGCCTTTTGATGATCATTGATGCATTGTTGTTGGTATTAATGCCATGTAAGCTCAGTAATCAATGAATCAGTGTTTCCTATAATATCCTGCTTTAAGCACAGTAAAAGAATTGATAGATTAATTCCAAAAACATTTTTTTAGGAACATGAAATTATAATTTACATTTTAGTTTGGTTCTCTTGGATTGTGTGTTTGACATTTGGTCCTGGTTTCTTGTCTTCATTTGTTTGGCCAGAGGAGAATTGGTACCCCGACTAAGCCTAAATACTCCCAAGTTTTTTTTCCCATTTCTGTCAGTTTTGATTTCTTGCAACTGTCGCCTTTGGCCTGCTTAGTTTGGGTCAGTAGAGCTGCCCTATAGTGAATCACATCCTTCAACAAAGACGTTTGTATTGAACTGAACTGGATCGTCATTGAACTAACTAAAAGCTTTCTGTGGAACTGAAAATAACTTGTTTCAAACTGATGAAACTTTAAACCGAATTTTAGATTGTTGCATGTTTTCTTAGTAAAGCTGCTTTGACAATTTGCATTGTATAGAGCACTATAAAAAGAAAAGTGACTTGACTTGGTTCTGCTTAGCGTTTACACTGTCAAACAGCTTTTATATATATTTTGCATCCAAAACAATGTTGTGTTGTGGGCTAAAAAGTTATCCATACTTTTTTCAGTTTTGAAGAGCTTATAAAATGTGTGAAGGATCACCAAGACTATTTTCCATTATGCACACAAATTAAACTAATGACAACATCACAAATACGATGAGAAAAAATAGATATGCTTGAGCATTCTTTTTTTATTTACAGTCACATTTTGTGACATCATGTCATATTTTGCAACCCAGGCTAATTAGAAATATGTGCCTCAGACTACATTTCTGTCAAATGTAAAATACGTTGCTACAGTTACATTTTGGTGCACGATTTAGATGACAAATCCTCTAGAGGGCGCTGTCTACATTTTTGTGAATCTGAAATATGTTACTTAGGGTGCATTTTGCTGTATGCTTCAGATACACGTCCTTCTTGTACAGATCCATGAGAAGGCGGGGCTTGTCGCATAGATCACCTAGCAAACCACTGACCTAAACCCTTCCCTAAACCAAACCAATAGTGGTTTCTAAGCAAAAAGAGGCGAAAAGTGCATTTAGTACATTTGCATGTAGTTTTACCTTGCTTTTACCACTTTTGTGGAACTTATTTGGTGTTCTGCAAAGAACTGCATGAAAATGATCCTTAATATATCCCTTTAAATATCATAAGTGTGAAAAGGAACAAAAGTTGTTGGCGTCATACTGCCCGTAGCAATTATTTTACCTAGAAACTACAATCAAACGTATGTTGAAGTACATTTTTGTGGTTTTACTTTCCTGAGTTAGTATTTTTGGTGCGTTTACATGTCTTTGGTTGGCGTTGTATTCAAGTTTGTCCAACCAGAGTTAGTTTAGAAGTGGACCAAGATCTATCTTTTCAGCAGTCTAAGTCTGCTTGTTGGGTGCATACCAAGTTTCAGATTTCAGCATTCACACTTATTCAGCAGTTCAATCCAAACATGCCAAGTATGAACACACCCTAAAAGAAGTGGCTGATAAGAGTCATTTATTTGTGAATCATACAATTCTGTCTGCTTGTCTGGTTTGTTTTCAATGCACTGAAGAGAACGTGAATCGCATTACCCTGATTGTTTGGTTGTTTACCCTGGTTTAGTTTTGATTCACTAAAGAGAATGGTGTAATCAGATTTGCTCCTGAATCTGATTACCCTGTTTGTGCTGTATGTTTCTGATTCACAGAAAAGAGCTAGCTGATAAGAGTCAATTGTTCACAAATTGGACTACACTAGTCACGATGTTTGTTTTTTTTCACACAGAAATTTGCGAACAGGATTTTCTCAACTGCTGAGAGTCTATATTTGGTCAGAATTCAATGTAGAACTGTGAACTCATTCACAACTCAAGTAAAATATGATTTCTTTTGCCATGGAGATTCTCCCTTGCTGCTGAAAGGGACTGATTAGTTCTGTATTTTGGAGAACTAGGTTTCACGGCCAGTTGTGCAGGATGGTTTCCATTTTCAGGAACACAGTCTCAGATGCAGCTGTAATCTAGCTGCTTGTGCATAATATTCACAATTACTGCTGACAAAGAGTTAGTTAGACCTCAGAGCACCTGAGCCAGGGTCAGTTTGTTGGTACTGATACTCGCTATTTTTTATTTTTTTTTTTCGCATCAAATTTTCTTCGAGATTCTGCAGAAGAAATCATCTGTCAGCATGAGTTTATTGTTCGCTGTTTATTTCCTAAATTGTATTTATTGCTTGCCGTCTTTGGCCAGCTGCCATATTTCTATTACATTATATGTGTGTGTTTCATTCTTTTTTCATCCCTTTGGCAGAATGACAATAAAAAAAACTAGCATTTTTGCAGAGAAGTGGCATGTGCTGATGATGTCTGCAGGGACAATCTGCCTCCTCTAACATTACAGACATCTTTGAAATATAAAACTCTGCTGAGTGTCCAGTTTTGACCTTTACAGCTTACATTTGAAAAATCATCATGCAGGTTGACATTCGATAGGGTCTTAAGCCCAAGATGACAGCTAGGACTGTGGCAATGCATTTGGTACAAGAGTTCACTAGTTATTTTTAAGGTTATGGTCACACTAAAGGGGCAATGTGTGAACAGATTGTACCAAAACTTTAAAAACAAGACATTCCCAGACCTTCTATGTTTGTCTGTGAAAGCTAAAAGTCATTTTCTTTAAGCAAAATACATTTGTCCTGAGAAAATGAAAAGGATGTGATGTTTGTGCACACTCACAAGAGCCTTTTTTGTTCTGTGGCAAAGAAAAGGGATTTGCTTAAACATTAATCTCAAATAGTCCGATCCATTTAGTCTATAGTCTGATACTTTATAATCAAACTATCACATATGACTAGGATTAGATGCTTTCTTTATTGCTTTTATTATTTATTATTTTCTCACCTCTGTTATTTAGTTGTGTTTTCTTTGTTATTTAAAGGAAAGAGTCCACTATATTTTTTACCTTTGCCTACGGTGAGTGAGAGAGCTCAAACGCACGTTAAGAAAACAAATGCAAATAGAAAAACACCTACAAATTGAGAAAGCAGCTTCATCAGTTTGACAACACATGCACACTTAAATTCTCACAACACATGTAAATACCCCTGACTCTAAACAGAAAGTAGACATTTCCATTGTGGTCTGCGCTATTTGCTGTGTGTTTCTGTATTTGCATGTGTTGTGAGAATTTCAGTGCGTGTGTGTAGTCAAATTGATATTTTCTCAGTTTGTTAGTATTTGTTAGCAGCATGTTTGAGCTCTCTTGGTCACCGTAGGTTCCGGGTCCTCAACTTAGCAGTGTGGACACCATCCACATGTTTGTTTCCGGAATATCATTGCAAAGTTCTCTCCAACCTCTTTTTACTTTTACAAAAAAGCAAAGAATAAGAAAGAAGTTCATCATCATTATATCAGAGCCTTGAATATATAGCCTCTTATTAGTTATAGGCTTCAAGATATTGGGAAAATCTGACATTGCAATATTTTGTTTTGCTGTAATATATATTGCGATATGAATATAATTTCACCAGATGATTTGAATAGCTATATTTGGAGAGATTTCATTCATTTAGATTGACTTGGATGCTCAAGTCTTTTTCTATGCAGTGCCTCTGCATAGAAATAAAAAAAATTACAAGCATATATAAATATGACTATGTGTGGATAATATGAATAATAAAAGTTAAATAAATGGTGCTTTATGGTTTTCTGGGGAGTTAAACAGTATTCAAGTACAGAAATTGAACAATCAAATGTAAAACAACATGGTAATTTTTGTATAAATAATAATAATAATAATAAATTATCTTTTAATCTTTAATAAATAATCTAATCCTGCCATGTGACTATTGCGGACACGCATATTGTGATATTGATGCTCAAACGCTATATTGTTTAACCATAATGTATACAATAAAATGTTATATACTGTATATATTATATACCTGTATGCAGTTGTTGCTCACTCATTACTTATCAAGGCATTAATGTCTACTGTTCTCTTTTAACAAAATGAGTGCACACTCCATAAGCCCTGGTGGCTCCCCTGATTTATTTAATAGAACCTTTCCAGAGACCTAATTTCATTTGCAAACCTATTCAGCTTGTTTGTGTCTCTCTATATTTTGGGATTTTTAAAGGTTGACTGATGTTTTAGATGCCTTTGGAAATAATCAAATGCTTCTGAATATGAAATGAATATGTAGATGAGTAATGGCCACATAACACACTGCAGCTAAATCCAGCTTGTCACCTTTTAGTGCTTAGTCTTTCTCTTTACACACACAGTTCAGTCATTTAAAGGAGCAACAACTGCATTCTACAGCTGAATTAAATATTCCACAAACTATTTTTAAATAATGTATTTATATGTGCATTTATTGTAAGCATGCTGCAAAATCACAGGAAAGAAGGTATGACTTGACTTGAAATGTGTTGCTAGATCTTTCTAGAAAATCATTAAATGAGCTCAAATCAAGCTCATAATATAATTAAATCCAAATGCTTTATTTTGTAAATAAATAAGCCATATACTGAAATAATGCAACCTCACTGTCTACTTAGTTTACTTCCTTATCTGTATCACTTAAACCCCATGTGGCTTAATAAGTGTTGCTTATAATAAGTGAACTTAGCAACATGTCAACAGCCCCCAAACATAAACAAAAAGGTGCCTCTGTTAATGGTGGTTTAGTTAAAATATGACTTCAGAGTCAGAAACACCAGATACAACCCACATTAAAAACAAATCCTATAGTATTTTATAGTATAGTGTTTTTGAACCATACAATAGTAAAGTACTTGAATGAATCTGTTGTGGTAAATCCATAGCTTCTGTGGTAATCCAACAAATATAGTAATATAAACAAATGACCCAACACTGTATTAAGTTTTCCACTTGTATATATTTTATACTACAATACACCAAGGTTTAATGTAGCAAGATCTAAAGTATACTATAGTATTTATTGCAGTTTATCAGTTTACGATCATTTATATTACAATACAAAAAGTATGGTCTATTCTATTTTTATATACAGTATAATACACTTTACTTTAAGTATGGATGAAAAACACTACAGTATTTACTATAAACTACTATATATATATTTTTTTTTCATATGGGCAATCAGTCATTTTCTGTACACTCATGAAAAAAATAATTGATATAATTGACTCTTGTATTTAAATGCACTCTTGGAGCTTTACATTTTTTACTCATTGCCCATTTTTTTTGTGTGAATAAAAGTGGTGTTTTACGTCATAGAATTTTGACAGCTCCAGGACTTTTATGAAAACAATCAGATTATACTTTTTCGATATTTGTATCTTTGCTCACTTACAGTTGGATCAAGCCCAGTACATGTTAGGCAAACGGGAAAGCTACAGCCCTTTTCTGTATAGTAAAGCAGCACATATTCAAATGATTTTGGTCTTTCTACATCGTGGACAGCAGGTTTTAATAAAAAGTTCATCCTGCCAATGGTGAATTGCTCATTTAAACTATGGCTATTCCGAATAACCTACAACTCTCACTGTATCTGCAGTATACAGAATGCACATTTTCTCTAAGCATGGAAATCCCGGATGAGCTGTAATACATTTGCCAAAATATGCGTTATACAACAGAGCTCTCTGCCCTGGCCCATAACGGAAAGTGCTTGACATTTCATTTTCAGTGTGAGAAATAAATCAGAAGTTATATCAGCCACCACAATCAGATGTCAAAAATTAACACATTAATGCAATAAAAAATAGAATTAATATTTAATGTGTTAACAGTGTCACGTGTAAATGTTTGCTTTTAAAAGTTTAAAGGGTTAGTTCATCCAAAAATTAAAATTCTGTTATTAATTACCCAGAAAAGGAACCAAAAATATTGTCAAAACATTCCATGTGACTTCAGTGGTTAAACTCTAATCATACGAAGCTCCAACAACACTTTTGAGAGCCAACAAATCTGTAAATATGACTTTGTTCATCTATATTTTCTCTTCCTCATCAGGGTACTACCATTAGAGTCATCAATGCAACACACAAGCATCATATTGCATGTAGTAAATGCATACCATGATATGACACGAAAGACAAAAGCAAACTAAGTTGTTTATACAGTTTTTGATGCACAAAAGTCTTCTTGGAGCTTTGTATGATTACAGTTGGAATGTCTTGACAGAACTTTTGTATTATTAATTATTAACTGAATTTTCATTTTTGGGTGAACTAACCCTTTCGTTTTTTCAAAAAACAATTGACATTTTAGTGGGAAGTATACTAGTATATTGTGTGAGCATTTATTTATCCAAGAGATCATTTGTTTTTATTTTAATAGCTAATTAATTTTGCAAATGTATTTTTCAAGCTAACCTTGAGTCATGTAGCAAACAGATGCCATATATACTGTACCAGTTTATTCCAAATACATTTTTATTTTTTTTACAATTTTCAAGCATTCTTTGAAATGTCACTGATGTCATATGAAGATAATGTTTCAGTAGGAGATATGAAATAGCACCGTGCTTGTCAAGCCATTTCACGAGGCTTTTATGAACACCAGTGTTTTTTAATACACCTGGATTTCTAAAAACTCCCTTTCTAAATAGATGGACCAGACAGGCTGTCTGAAGGGGGAGATGGAAATACGAGTGAGGTCAGGTCACAAAATAACCACCATTTAGACATGCTCTCTTGTGCTGATTCAGAAACTAAAAAAGAACTTATTTGATGAATGCCTTCAGTTTAATGAACCCAAAACAAATTGACTGCATCAGTGAGGAAAGTGCTCTGCTCTTTCTCACTTTACCTGAGCTGAGTGTTTTATCACTCATTACCTGCTCTTCCTGAAGCTCAAGGTCAGCTTCTCTCACTAATACAGGAGGCTCCAGGCACACATTTAAAATCATTTCAAATGGTGGATCACCTTCCATGAACCACAGCCGCACAAATACTCAGCCCTCATCACTTACACTCTCAAAAATAAAGCTTCCAAAAGGATGTTTTTGCAGTAATGCAATAGAAAAAAAACATTTTTGGTTGGCCAGAAAAAGCTTACTTAATAATGTGAAGAACATTTTAATAATCTAAAGAACATTTTATAACTATAAAGGATCTTCTGTGGAATAAAAAGATTCTGTTGATGTTAAATGTTCTACAGGGAACCATTAACGCCAAAGAATAACCTTTAGTTTCAAGAGTGTAGCATTTTTTGCACTTTTAAAAAAATGTTTGGCTGGTGTTTGTGTGACTGGAAACAGCAGGCATCTTTTTGCAAACAGTAGGGGAGTAGTTTTCACATTATTTTATTATGTAAAAGTCTTGAACTTATCATGCAGGGCTTTTTTTTTTTACAGTGAACATGCAGCATGTAAATGTCTGCGCCAGCATCAGCATGCAAGTTTGTAAGGCAGCATGACTGTAAAGGTACAAAATTGTGATTTAAAAAAAAAATTTTTTTTTTCGGAAATTGGACTAAAAATAAGATCCTTCTATACTTCAGCTTAGTCCCTGATTTATCAGACGTTGCCACAGCGGAATGAACCGGCAATTATTCTGGAATATGCTTTATGTGGCAGATACGCCTCCAGCCGCAACCCAGCACTGCAAAATATCTCATTGACACACTCATACACTACAGGCAATTTAGTTTTACCCAATTCACCTATAGCACATGTCTTTTGACTGTAGGGGAAGCTGGAGCACTCAGAGGAAACCCACACAAACAAGGGGAGAACATGCAAACTCCACACAGAAATGCCTTCTGGCCCAGCCGGGACTCAACTTAGCAGCCGGAACTAGGGACCTTCTTGCTGTTAGGCGACAGTGCTAACCACTGAGCCACTGTGGTGACTAAATTGCTTTAGTTAAAGGGTTATTCACCCAAAAACAAAAACTCTGACAATAATTACTCACCCTCATGTTGTTCCAATCCCCTGAGACCTTTGTTCATATTTGGAACACAAATTAAGATATTTAGATGAAATTCAAGAGCTCCCTCATCTGCCATAGACAGCAAGGGTCCAGAGACATCCAGAAAAGGAACCAAAAATATTGTATTGTCAAAACATTTCAATTTTAGTGGTTCAACTGTAATTATACGAAGCTCCAGGAACACATTTCTGTGCCAAAAAAACTGTAAATATGACTCCGGTCATATATATGTCAGAGTGCATGAGGATGAGTGTTTATTACAAGAAGTACAACATCTTGCCATTAAAATCAATATCATTTGACATTGACAAAGACATTTTTGTTTTTATATTTTTTTTGGCACACAGAATTGTTTTTGGAGCTTTTATAATAACTGTTGAAGGCACATGGAATGTTTTGACAATGTTTTTGGTTCCTTTCTGGACTTTGTTCATCTATATCTTCTCTCCATAGAAGGCAAGGGTCCCAAGATGTTCAGTCATATTTACACTTTTTTTTTTAGCACAGAAATGTGTTCTTGGAGCTTCGTATAATTACAGTCGAACCACTGAAGTCGGAATGTTTTGACAATGTTTTTGGTTCCTTTTCTGGACCCTTGCTGTCTATGGAGGATAAGGGAGCTCTTAAATTTCGTTTAAAATATCTTAATTTGTATTCCGAAAATGAACAAAAGTCTCAGGAGATTGGAACGATATAAGGGTGAGTAATAAATAGCAGAACTTTCTTTTTTTTTTGGCACAAACAGCATCTAAAAGCTGAAAATAAAAATCCTGTCTCAGGAAAACTACAGATCACATCCTACCTACTGAGATGCCTTCATTCACAAGCCCTTATAATACGATGCTTTTTTATAGATACAATAACAAGTGGACTATGTTTAATTCAAGTTTTAAGCTTGTCCACTTTTGACTACTCTAGAAAAGACCAGCTACTCTTGGTCTACTACCAAGAAGGGACATATTGTTGAAGCATGCCTTTCAAACAGGATTTAAACTTTGAAGTCTGAAATTGTAAGCTGATTTCCCATTATTAGATAGAAAGATGAAAAAACCCTGTTATCACCAAACATCTCAGAGGTTTGTTGTAGAAAAGTGGTTCTCAAACCTGGTCCTGGCGTATGTTTCCCTTACCACTTCAGAGGTTTGTTCCATTCGACCATAATTCCCCTGCAACAAGGACATCACAGGATATTCTGCCATGATTCCAATTCGAATGTAGTGTGTGTTCAATTCAAATTTTACAAAAACGTCTAAATCATTCATTTATTTTCCTTCGGCTTAGTTCGGTATTTATCAGGGGTCACCACAGCGGAATGAACCACCAACTATACCAGCATATGTTTTACCGCCCACATCTAAATCATGTGTGTTAAACAAGAGAGACATGCAAAATTTGCAGAGTAGCAATACGCCAGGTTTGAGAACTGATGTTGTAGGTCATTATAGATGTCTACACAAAATCAATTTCAGCAGTAAATTCATGCACAAAAGCTACCAGTGTAGACACTACCTGATTGGACAGAATGTTTTCAGTTGAATGGACTGCTGTTTATCTAGTTTCTGAACAAATCCACGCATTTGAAGGAACTGCTTGGTTAAATGGCTCACTCATAATATGGATATTTGGAAACTGCGAGATCTTTTTTGGGGACTGTTTAATGAATAGAAAGTCTAAACGCAAACCATTATATATAAGCATGCAAGTCTTTTGTAACATTATTGTCTTTACTGTCACTGTACATTTTGTCATTTGATCACCAATAGAATGGGATTGTAGAACATTTCGGTAATGTGAAAACAAACAGACAATATCCATGTCATATTCGATCATGAGAGCTTATTGGGATTATCAAATGACCTCCAAACTGTTTAAATAAAAAAAAATTAGGATGGAGAGATTTCTTTTGTCCAAAGTGGGGTGTATCAGAAGCAGACACAGCAGCAGCAGGAGCGTTTGGATGTTTGCAGGCCTGTGTGTTTGAGAGTGTGTTTGATCATCTTCTGAGGGGTTTCCTCATGATGACTCACCTCTCTCAGTGGGAGGGACCTGATACATTTTTCTCTTTGTCAGCTGTTCTTGGATCAGTGTAGAGTAATGTGTTAGCGCAGATGTGAGTTGGTGGGCTGTAAAGCAGAACTGTGGACCTGAAGAGATTACATCTGGTTTATATGTGTGCGTGTGTGTGTTTCCTAAAGGAGGCCATACTCATAGAGAATTGCATGTAATTATGCATGATAATTACCATTTTTTCTGATGAAGCACTCTCTCATGTCCCAGCTTAATATGCACAGCTAGCTGCGCTGCAAAAGATGAAAATGGAAAATGGCAGTTTATAAACTGATGAGCTATTTCTATCTGATCTGATATGATATGAACATTTTCTTCTGGTTGGTGAATTCTGATGCAATCAGCTTTTTAAATCGTATTAAAGATGCTATATGTTTTCGTATATGAATCCCTTTTTAATTGGCAATGTGTGAACAGCTTCCTTTGTTGTCTATAAAAGCGTGCAGACAGATTTTTAGGTTAAGGCTGTTTTTGCTGCATGGGAAATTCAAAAGGATGTATCTTACAGTACAGGCATACTCCCCTCCTGAGAGCCTACATTCTGTTCCATAACACATGAATAATGTACAGTTATGTCAATGTCAAGCAAAAACAGTATCTAGATGTTCATTAAAAGTATAAAAAACTCCAAATATATTTCCAACTTTTCTACTTTTAATCAAAGGAAAAAAAAAACTTTACCTTCAGTTTATCAGGGTAATGAATTATTCAGTCTCTTGAACATAACATATATTAAGTTGGCTGCAGTTCACCTAATGGCCACCGGTGTCCCTAAGAACAATGGTTTCCCATTTCTACATAATAAAGCCACTTTAAAGGGCACCTATGATGAAAATCCTCTTTTGCAAGCTGTTTGGACAGAACTGTGTATGTATAGTGTGTCCACAGTCATATTGGAGTGATAGAAAGACAATAAGTCTCTTTTTTTTATTTTCTGACGTTAAATATAGGATCCAAATCCCTCCCATTTTGAGGCTGACCACAACTTGACGTAGGAGTGCGGTTTCCCTGCCCACCGAATTGATTGACAGCCGCGTATTAACATGTCTCAGTAGTAACGCGTGTAATCATATCCACAAGACAAGACGTGCGCAAAGCAACTGGGATTAAACGATATCTTTCTGTGTTCAGCAGCACCTCAAGAATGAGTTTTACAAGTTTAAAACGTTTCCAAAACAGTGCATGTTTGTAATAAAGACAGTGAAATTGCTTCGTAAAAACACAGCTGCATAGTGTCAGTACAATTATAAGAGAAGACGCTTCATTCCCGGTTCATGGACTTAAATCAGGTTAATTTTGTACATTAACATAACGGATGTCCATAGAGCAGTGGATATTAACGTGTATCCGGTCACATTTGCCGTGCAAAAACAGTGCAAAGCTAAACGCGCGTGTGTGTGTGAGTGAGCGTGTGCACGCGTGCAAAGTTTATAACGACATTGTGTGTGACTCGTTGTTGTAGAAAGGCTTGAATTAACTCCACAACAAATACATCAAATAACCGTTGGTAAAGTTCTTACTGTAGTAAGGGAGATCTGCTTCATTCTTGTCTGATACTGTGCTACTTATGTGTGATACGCAGCAGGAGAAGCTACACCTATCATAGCAATAGAGAGCGATTACTTTGGCTCTGACACGCACGTGGGAATGATGGGCGGGGAGAAGCAGCTTATTTGCATTAAAGGTACAGGCACCAAAACAGCTAAAAAGTCAAAAGAACTCAAATTTCTAATATACACAAAGGTATAATAAATAATCTGATGGGTATTTTGAGCTGAAACTTTACAGACACATTCTGGAGACACAGAAGACTTATCTTAAATCTTGGAAAAGGGGTAAAAGAGGTGCCCTTTAAATAATATTTATCCCCTTAACAGTCACGATCCAATAGTGTTTCTTTTTTTGGCATTCATTTTTTTATTTTTCATTCATTCATTCATTTTCTTTTGGGCTTAGTCCCTTTATTAATCTGGGGTCGCCACAGCGGAATGAACCGGCAACTTATCCAGCATATGTTTTACCCAGCGGATGCCCTTCCAGCTGCAACTCATCACTGGGAAACATCCATACACACTCATTCACACACATACACTACGGACAATTTAGCTCACCCAATTCACCTAGCACGTCTTTGGACTTGTGGGGGAAACCGGAGCACCCGAAGGAAACCCACGCGAACACGGGGAGAACATGCAAACTCCACACAGAAATGCCAACTGACCCAGTCGAGACTCGAATCAGCGACTTTCTTGCTGTGAGGCGACAGCGCTACCCACTGCGCCACCCATTTTTTTATTTTATTACATGACATATTTTAGCAATCATCCTACATTGAATATTGTTTGAAGGCTCAAAAAAATAAAGTTTTATGTTTGAACAACTAAATGAATGCTTAAGTTTATTTAACTGATTGCATTTTAATTACATTACGATGTCGATGCTGTAAAAGAAACCTTATAAAATGTAAAATAGTCACATTATCCTTTTACCGGAAGTTTACCGTTGGCTGAAAAACACTAGCTGTGCATATAGCCCATTGGTCGGTCTTTGTGCTAGCATGAATATGTTTGTTTTAAAACCTTCCATCAATTAGAAAATGTGTCAAGTTTCATATTACAACTAATCCTGAGAAATCACATATAGTTAGAAAGTGTGACTGTAACGGTTCCATGTTTAGTGCAATTTTTGAATTGGTATTTTGACAGGGGGTCATGGATTTGTGAGAGGAGAATACTTAAAAACAACTTATTGATTTGGGTATAACCTGCAGGCAAATTTTTCTGTAGAAAACTAAACAAAATCTTATTGGAGCCACATTTTCTTTTTGAAACAAAACTTGTTATTAGACATATTTTATAGCTATGTTAGACTGCAAAATATCTGACAAAATATGTAGTCTAAATAAATAGAAATTATTTACTAAAGTAAATTTTTTTTATGTTTAGTATATATCTTTAATGTTTTTACCCTTAACATTTTAGGTCCATTTTTCAAACCATTCATGAATTATATATATATATATATACTACAAACCAGTATATTTATGATTGTGCTAATAAATAACTTTATGATATGACTTACTTTACCTAGAAATCCCTAACATCGAAAGGCTCAACTTAAAAAAAAAAAACAGCAGCTCCAGCTCTTCTGGTAAAAATAAGCTCGACAAAGCTATCTATAAAACAGTCTATTTCCATCCATCCAATAGCATCAGTTTGGGGCTCGACTGTCTGCTCATCCAGCCAATAGCGAATAGGGGGGAGTTTTGAAGAAAGCGTTTGCAAAGATTAATTTTAGCAATCCCAACTGGTGAATAAGCTACACACTTCTCCTTTTAGCACTTAAGAAATCTTGTGCGCGTGAAATGTGTGTACATGTTTGCAGTGTACTTAAATGTGTGCGTCTTTCCAGTATTGATATGTGTGTGTGTGTGTGTGTAGGACTGTAGGAAATGGAGGCCTTTATCATTCTCAGCGCAGGCTTACCTCCCCGTCTCTAAGCAACCGTTGCCAAGCAGCCCGTATAGCTGGAGCAGAACGAGAGAATGAACGAGAGAGAGAGAGACTGTTTAGCTGAAGGACATCCTACACACACACACATAATGGTAAAACAACACACAGGATGTCTTGAGTGTGTGTATCTGAGACCACAGAGCGGGTTATGAAGGACACTGAGCTTGTGTGTATCTGCAAGTTCAGAATGTTCCATCTGAAGAGCCTCTCAGCCTCATCCTCTAAGTGTGTGTGTGTTGCCGCCTTGTGAAATGCAGGTGTGTGTGTCTTTCAGAGAGACGTGTCTGCAATCTATAAGTGGCTTATCTTCTTTTTTTGGGGCACAAAGTGTTAGAAGAATCAGCCACTTGACATCATTTGCAGGTTTACGGTGTGCTTATGCATTACGCTTGGTGTGTGAGCGCTGTGTATTAATCATCTTAATGACATTGTGGAGAGGAGTGCCATTACACCGGCTCGCGTTTTAAGTTTATTACATGGCATAAATGAATTACGATCACATGGTTGTGATTTTTCTCTCCGTCTCTCTCTCAGGGCTGGATGACTGTTTGCTGCAGTATATGAGGACGTTTGAGCGGGAACAGATAACCGGAGAGCAGCTGCTGCACATCACCCATCAGGAGCTGGAAGAGCTTGGCGTGACCCGCATCGGACACCAGGAGCTCATTCTGGAGGCGGTGGACTTACTCTGTGCACTGGTGTGTGTGTGTGTGTGTGTGAAAGAGAGACTGGCTGTGATAATGATGTGTTTGTTTTCTATTAATGACACAACAGACATTTTAATCAAACTCCGCTTAACACTGAATGATTAGCACCCAGCAGGAGTCTTCCAACCAGTACACACAAAAAAAAGGAGGTATAGAGAATGTGTTTGTGTAGGGGAGGGACGATGTGTTTTGGATTCTGATTGGCTGCTGCTGGAGGAGTTTATGCATCATAGAAGAGGAGGAGCTAAATGTCGGTCTGCTATAGTTAATATCGTCAGCAGTTCATCTCAGATGGAGAATTCAGGTTTATTAGTAATGCTTGACATGAGCTGCAATTATTGTCTGATGCTGAGTTGATTTTTGAGTCATGTGACGCTTAGCTTGATGATTGTACTGTATTTTGTGAGCACATAAATGATAAGCTTTGGCTTTGCTTTGCATGTGATTTAATCACACAGTGAGTGTTGGTATTTAACAAAAACATTGCACAGCGTTGACCCTGGTTAAAGCCATATTGACGTTTCTTGTGCACATCAATAAATGCGAATGGGTTTCAAAACAATTTGAGCAGTAACTTTGCAGACAGCAGTACTTTTTGACATCGGTGTTTTTAAATATGAGTTATATATTATTCTATTTCTTATTTTGATATCTTTTAATATTATATTTTCAGTTTCATTTTAGTCTTGAGTTTTAGTAATTTGCTTTTGAGTATTTTGTCGTTTCTAAAATACAACTTAATCTTATTTTATCTCTTTCACCTGCCAATTTAATTGTTTTAGATAGTTATTATTATTATTTCAATTAGTGAACATGTTTAGTTTTAGTTAAAAAAACATTGAAACATGTTTCTACAAGCGATCAGGGATCCATTTTAATCATTTTTGGGTTAAATATAGACTTATAAAATAAAAAATAAAAAAGTAAATAGGGCGACATGGTGGCTCAGTGGTTAGCACTGTCGCCTCACAGCAAGAAGGTCGCTGGTTCGAGCCCCGGCTGGGCCAGCTGGCCTTTCTGTGTGGAGTTTGCATGTTCTCGTGGGTTTCCTCCGGGTGCTCCGGTTTCCCCCACAGTCCAAAGAGATGCGTTATAGGTGAATTGAATCAACTAAATTGACCTTGGTGTATGAGTGTGAATGTGAGAGTGTATGGGTGTTTCCCAGTAATGGGTTGCGGCTGTAAGGGCATCCGCTGTGTAAAAACAAATGCTGAATAGTTGGCAGTTCATTCTGCTGTGGCGACCCCTGATAAATAAGGGACTAAGCCGAAGGAAAATGAGTGAATGAATGAATTAATGTAAATGTTATAAAATAAATTATACATTGATTTAAATTAGAAAGTTTTTAATCACTAGTCAGTAAATCACTGTGCTAAAACAAGGGAAATGTCACAATCGTCATCTGGATTTACAATAAAAAAGGGCAAAACTTTAGATTTTTTATCATGGCTAATATAAATATGCCTGACACAGACCATGCAGTGCACATCCAAAGCTTATACAATAAGAGTCACTTACAATAACTCAAATTCATCTTTAAACTTCACATTTCTGCTTAATTTTTCAGCAGGCTACATGATACAAAATAAATAATACATTGCAGAATGTCTCTGGAGTATGCTACTGAATTTAGTAAATAATTAACATAATGGCTGACCTCTAAAACACCATTCCGGTCTTTTTCTCCTAAAGATTTTGCATTAAACTTTTTCTAATTTTTAATTTAAAAAAAGTGTCACCAGATCACTGCTTAATCCTCTTTTACATTTGATCCCATTTGCATTAATTTTCTGATACTCACAGCTACCTGGACACTTATTTGGATTCTAAAGGCGTCTCACAGAGCTTTTAGGAAGTGGCCTTGAAATGATGGACAACATTTCAAAGATCTTCCCGGCGAGCCTATTTATAAAAGCATCTATTCATAATAATGTCTGGAACATTCAGTGGGTGCCTGCATATTAATATGCATTGTGGCTCTAATTTATGCAGTGATTGTGGAGCTTGATTTAGATAAGAGAACAACAGTCACGACTGTAGGAAATGACACGTCAGAGCTGCAGGTACCAATAAACACCATATAAAGAAAAAAAACAGAGAGAAAACCTCTCCTGTCTGAGATGTTGGTCCAGCTGATTAATACTACAAACAAATGTGAAGGAAATCTGCCGTTTGTGACTAAAAGCATTGAAATACAAGCCACCGTAGATCAGAACGGTCCGGTGATTGAACCATTCATCTGATCGATTCACAGAAATGATGGGTTTCGCAGCTCTCCAGCCTCCAAGCAGCAGTTCTAAGAAAATGAGATTTATTCTGAGGAATGCCTTTTCTAGATATGAATGGAGACGTGATTGTGTGCTTTATTTCATTTCACAGTGTAGGCAGTGTTTTATTTCAGAGTTTCTCGGTTAGTGTGAAGTGGCGACCCTCTGTACATGCTGAGAAAATACAGCTTGATAGTTTTTTTTTGCTACATTCGGTGCCTATAATGTGATGCTTTTATGTTTCTGAATGATAAAATCAGCCTGCTGTGCTTTGGTTTACTGACCTGGAACTTCTTAGACAAAACCGCTGGATAATGTGTTGAAAACAATATTTTAAATTAAATAAATAAATCTGATGTTTTGTCAAATGTTTAAAAGTTTGGGATCGGTTTCAGAATATTTCAAATGTTTTATTTTTTTTTTAATGTTTCATATCCATGCAAGACCAAAAATTCTGCAATATTGTAAAATATATTATTGTAATTTTACAAGATTGTTTTATTTCTTTTTTATTTTAACACATTTGGAAATGTCATTTATTCATGTGATAGCAAAAACAATATTTTCAGCAGTCAAATGTTCCTTCATAGCTCAGGAACTCATTCATTTTCTTTTCGGCTTATTCCCTTTATTAATCTTAAAAATATTTTAATTTCACTGGATCTTGAAGTAAATCCTGACAGTTGTCTGTAACCAAAAAAAGGTTTGCACTGCTGCAAAAAATTTATTATTATTATTATATATATATATATTTTTTTTACTTCAAGAAAATCGTTCAATCAAAATGTCTGTCTTGTTGCAGAACTACGGTCTGGAGACTGAGAATTTGCGGACTTTGTCGCACAAACTCAATGCGTCCGCTAAGAATCTGCAGAACTTCATCACGGGCCGCCGTCGCGGGGGACATTATGACGGACGGGTATCACGACGACTTCCAAACGACTTCCTGACATCAGTCGTGGACCTCATCGGAGCAGCTAAAAACCTACTAGCATGGCTGGACAGGTAGTCAAACACACCAGGACAGGGTGTGAACTTACCTGGGCTGAACGAAACACACACAAAACCATTTAATAATGCAGAAGTAACTGTAACTGAAATCAGACCTTATAGGACCTGATTGAGTTAATTAGCCTTGATGAGTTGTTCAACAAGCAAACCAACTCATTATTTATCAGGAAAGCAGAAGACTGGCGCAAATGACTTGTGGTGTCCAATCCAGGTTTTGTTCCCATCCTCTGTATATAAGGAGAAAAAAAATGCTCTCATCTCTGTGTATGTGTTTTGCTTTGTTTACAGGTCTCCATTTGTCAGTGTTTCTGAGTACTCAGTGCTGAAGAACAATATTGTTCAGCTCTGTCTAGAGCTAACCACCATAGTACAGCAGGTGTGTGTAAGTGTGTGTATGTGTATAAACGAGTGCGTGTGTTTTGGTATTTAACACACAACATCCTTTATTATTCTAATGAACAATTTTTTTTTCCTCTTAGGATTGCACAGTGTATGAAACGGAGAATAAGATTCTACATGTGGTGAGTGTTTTTGTCCACACACACATTTACTGCTTCACACACACACACACACAAGCCTGTTCACCTATACTTTCGATTACCATAGAGATTTCTTTTGAATATAAATGTCCACAAATATGTATATTAATACACCTAAAATGGAGGCCATATGGACAGCAGAAAGGGTTTAAAAGGATAAATCATATATTTTTTAAATCATTAACATTAATTATTTCAAATGATTTTAAATGTGTATTATTTGATCTGTGAAGATATCTACAATATGCTTCTAACCAATATATTATGCTAAGGGTCAGTTTGAAACTGTTTTGATGAACATGCCTGCAATGTTTTGGCTGTCTGAGGTGTTTTGGAATATGAATATATATATTTTTTAATTATTGTAATGTTTGCCAGTCGATATGACCCACAATCTAGTGGTCAATTGCAGACAGACAGATAGATAGCCATGGTCTACTGCTTTCAAATGATTTTAACATAATAATCCTCTGAAAACACACACTAGATGTTTCGCCCAGACTGAAAGGCCGTACATTTTCTGACTGTAAAATGATTTCACAGTGGCAATTACACAAACACAAGATCTCACAGAAACCATGTGAACAACCTTGACTTCAGAAGACAAACAGATATCCAATAAAGAAAAAGAAAAACAGCTAGCTTGGTTAGCTTTCTCTCATTGGCTATTTAGAGTATGCAACTGGAGCCAGCCTGATCAAAATTAACAAATATTGAACATGTTTGATATTTGTGATTTGAGGTTAAGCTTTTCCCATCTCGATAAGGAGCAGTAAATAATGACACCACATAATTGAGGAGTTTCTGGACAAAATTTAGCTGCTACAAGTGTTGAAATAGGGAATATCTCCAGTTTATTGGGTTCTGCAAAATCGTGTTGTGTGGCCGGCCTACACTGCAAAAAAAACAAAACTATTTTCTTACTTGGAGATTTTTGTCTTGATTCTCCAAGTATCTAAAAATTCTTAAATCGATATTGTTTGTTTTTCAGAAATAATAAAGTCAAAATTAAGTGAGTCTTTCCTTAAAACATGCTAAATAATCTGGCAGTGTGGTAAGAAAAATAATATAGTATTTGGTTTGAAATAAGAATATTGTACTTTGCTCACTGGAGAATATAATTTAGCTAATTCAATTGTCTTCATTTTAACTCATTATTTCTGAAAACAAAATAATATTTTTTACTTCCTTTTTGATTTAAGAATTGTTATTTGCAGCGTAAGACATTAATTTGGACCTTATTTGGCCACTTTATAAAAGTGAGGAAAATCATCCACCCTCACAATAACAAATATCCTGGTTATAAGAAATTTGATCTCAGCTAATAATAATAATAATAATAATAATAATAATAATAATAATAATAATAATGATTACTTTTTTATATAGTGCTTTTAAAACAGTTACTCAAAGTTTTACACACGACAACCAATTAAACCATTCTAAGATATAAAAATCTAAACAATCAAGAAAAGTTCAAATACGTTTTTAAGTTGTGTGATTTTCAAAATGTCTCTCACAAGCTGTTAAAACACACACTCGTGCACTTTTCTCACGCACACACTCCCCTTAAAAACATATTTCAAGTAAAACGTGATTGTGGAGTCACATGTATCTACCCTGCTCCAAAGCAAAAATGTGTGTATGCGCATACAGTACAGTATGTGTGTGTTTAGCCTAAGGTTGGATATCCTGAATAATGCAGATTGTGAGTTTTTCGCCCTTCAGGATCACTGCCCGTAGAACAGAAAGAGAGTGAGGGATGGATGGATTGAGACAAATAGAAAGAAATAGGATTTTAAAAAATAAAGCAGAAGTAAATCTACTGTACGTTTGGCGTATGGTGAATTAAAGTAGATTCATAATGCAGCATGGGTATATTTTTCTTTGATGCTGAATGGTTTGGACTGCTGCAGGGTTGCCGGTGTTCACGGCTTCATCCCAGTTCAACAGCTATAATTAGACTGAGAGATTTACTATGGTATGGCAAACACAGACTGACAACACTGTCTGCTTCTGTCTTTGCAGTGTAAGACTCTATCAGGGATCTGTGAGCACATTATATCACTGTCGTCCGATTCGCTGGTGTCACAGTCTGCACACCTCGAGGTTGTGCATCTGACCAACGTTATGCCCAGCGAGGGCTTGGTGAGTAAAGCACTGCAATATCACCTACATTATTGACAGAATGTTGAAACAGAAGTGAATGTTTAGAAAGTTCTTTTCATATGCACACTGAAAAAAATGATTTATTGGATTTACTCAAATTTTTTAAAGGTAAGTGGTTGCAAACAATTTATATGGGCTGATTTTAAACAAACAAAATAAGTTGAACATTACTAAATTTAATTTGTTTGTTTAAATTCAGCCCATATAAATTGGTTGCAACCATTTACCTTAAAAAAAATTTAGTAAATCCAATGAATCATTTTTTTCAGTGCGAAGACGACTATCTGAAAACGTGGATTTCCCTGTTTAAGTTGTAAATAATACAAATAATAAAAAGTAGCCTAAATAACGCAAAATAATCAATTTCTGAACAATAAGCCCAAATACAGTAGGTAACAAACATGACAACTGGGAACTCCAGCAACACTTGTAATAAAAGGAGAAAATTTGAATGAAATAACATAAATGCCAATGCGTTTTGGCTTAAAAGCCTTCCTCAGGGCACAAAAACTCATCCTTTAATAAATAAACCATTAACAAACATATCATGTTTAACAGAGAATTAATTGATATACATATATTTAAAAGGTTTTAAGTATGACATAAGAATGTGCTTTTAAATGTTTATAAATTAACTTTTTAATTGAACAGAGAGATTGTGTAAATGACTGGAATTAAATGTTTTTAGTAGCCTAAATAATGCAAAAGAATTCATTTCTGAACAATAAGCACAAATAGGTTACACACATGATAACTTTAATAAATAAACCATTAATAAACATTATACTATGTTTAACAGACAATTAATTGATATATATTCAAACAGTTTCAAGTATGACATAATAATAATAAATTATTCAACTCATTGAACAGATTATAAATGACTGTAAATACAATGTTTTACAAACATTATTAAACATTCAATTCTTATGTTATCATAGACTTAATGTATAAATAGCTTTTATCTACAAATGATTCGTTAAACAGCGACAGCTTTTTTTTAAATGAATGTAAAAAAATGCTTGAATGAATCATATATCATCAAATGCACTTTTTTACATTTCTAAGCTACATTAACATTTAAATTTTTTTACACACTAATACGCTATTCATGCTGACAGTATGTAACGGTGACATATTTGCTCTACTTATTTATGTATGCTCTAAGTAAATGTTGACAATTTCCTGATAATATGTCAACTGTAGAAGTGTGTGAAGGGATATGTATTTTTACAAAACAAATTATCTAAAAATATGCATTGGATGTTATATATATATATATATATATACACAAACGTAACCATATTAAATCACTAATTTAATTGCTTTTATAAGCATTCAAATGCACTTTAACAAATATGCTGTAAATCAGTAAACATCTGGTAAATACATCCTTTACTGAATCTTTTTGAAAAGTGCATGATCATATATGAATTTAGTTACTTTTTTCAATAATAACTTGCAAACATTTCAATTTTGTTAATGATAATGTAACATTTAGTTCATTAATAAACATTTACAAGCACATCATCTCATATTTACAACTATTTGAATATATACTGATTAATGATCTGTCAATCATTACATATACATTTTTATTAAAATCATAACATGTGTTAAATTAGGATTTGTTATTTGTAATTTATTGTTCAGTAAATTTGTTAATAAGAATTTACAAGCACATTATAATCTCATACTAGATTAACTAATACGCTGTTAAACAATATATAATGTTATTTATGGAAGTTAAATTACCCCCAAAAAGCATCTATATTTATTATTATTGAAATGATTTATTTCTGATGCTTATTTAGACAATGTTTTAACCAAAATAATTAGTTGAGAATGGCAATTAACTTTATCCTTATTGACTATAAGCTGTTCCATACAACATGCTTTGAAAATGATTTAAATACAGCATCCAAGTAATGTGCAAAATCGTTAATTTCCCTTCTCTACAAACTACTTTTCCACTCACTGATCGATTCCATTATAGATACACGTTTCAGCCATATTTCATTTTTACATGCCCTTATGATGTAACAACTTGGCAACTCGTGTATCATCTACAATTCTGGGTTTCCTATAACTGTACATATGACTTTTCTCAGCCATTCATGTGCTCAGAACTCATAATTAGGATATGTCCAACCACTTGAAGGTCAAAGTCAACCACTAGGGCTTTTGAGGTGACACTATTTGTTTGTGTGACCAATAGCAAAATCATTTTTGACCATTATTAATTCCATTTGGGGACAGAAATGACACACTTCAGCACAGTTTAATATGATTGATACGACAACTCAAAATGATCTCTTTTCCTTTTTAGGGCATGTACATCAAATCCACATATGATGGTCTTCATGTGATCACTGGAACCACAGAGAATGTGAGTTCGGATTTGCCTTTGTCTTATAGTATAGAGGGTTTTTACAAAGATGAGTGGGATATATTAATGTATTGTCTACAGTAATACTGTACATGTTGTTTTAAGAACGCTTGAGATGATGTTGTATAATTGTTGCACAGATGCACACTTTGCAAAAATGAAATACAATCACATCCTCAAAAAAGTCCACATATTCACTGTGGACTTGGGTAAAATCTATTAATCCTATTACACTGTAAAACATATTAGGTTCCACACCATCGATTTGTGTTGGGACAACATGAAGGAAATTAAGTTAACTTATTAGTTTTTACAAATTTAAGTGAATTGAACATAAAATAATTAAGTTGTCCCCCCCCCAAAAAAAACAAGAATTGTGTTGTTTCAGCTCATTTTAAATAAGTAGTTTGAACAAGCAGCAATATATATATATATATTTTTGAATGTAGAATGAAGTTTAAATGGCAATAGAAATGGTCCCAAACAGAGCAACATATAATGCTCATTCTTTATGAATGAATGAATCCCCTTTTTTTTTTAGCAAATAATTCAATCACTTGACTTGTTTCTCAATGAATTAGACATATTTAAAAAAAAAAAAAAAAAAAATCCTTGCTTTTTGTTGAATTTTGTAATAGCAGTTTGGAGAATCAAAGTATGGATAGGATATAATTTTAATATTTGTTAGCAATCTGTATATTTCCATATTCAAATTTTAAAAACATTAATTTCATACTATTATTTACACATTTAAACATGCAGTGTAAATGCACATGCAGTGTCAGTTGCACTTTATATGCAGATTCTGTGGAGGTTTTGATTTGGCTCAACTGCCCTATGGTGTCGTATTATTCTAATGAATTTTTTTGATCAAATGTAAAAACGTATTAGAATCGTACTGATATAGGTGTTCTGAGAAATGAGACCTGCTGCAGCAACGCATCAACATCATCAATTACATCAACTACATAAATACATTGACGTTTGTAAAATGCATCACATTTTTATGCTCATTTTGAATAACTGCAGCTACTTTAGAAAGAGGCCGTATAAAATTGTGCTTTGTTTGTACTTTTTTACTAATGCTATGCACAAGCGCCATCCTGGGACTCTTCGACCCAGTTACTTTGCTTTAAAACATGGTGCGGGACAAAGATGGTCACTAGAACGCAATATCAAACTGATGAAGACAGAAGCACTTAATAATGCCGTAAAATAGTTTTTGACACAATAGGGAGTGATTTTATTGTTCTGGTGAATCCATTTTTTGATGTGCGCAAGCATAACCGCCAAAAGAGAAATGACCACAGACATGCATCACAGTGATGGTGCTTGATCAGAGCTGAGATGTACTACAAAACCAACAGGGGAGAACTCAACAGATTAGATGTAGAACCAATAGATGAATTGACACACAAAAAAAATGGTTAGCTGCAGCCCTAAACCTGAAATTATGAAAACATTTTTAAAAATCATGAAGAATAAATCAGCCAATCATTGAATGTTTTTAACCTTTATGTTTTTGGGATAAGGCAGTCTAATTCAGTGGAGCAGAAGTTGGCGAAATATTGAAATATAATAGTTGCAACAGCAATCTAACCACCATTGCTTGTTTCTAATTATGTTTTTATATTATGCTTGTGTTTGACATTTACAGTTGATGTATTGCTCATAAGCCATGTTATAAATAACTGTATATCCAGACTGCTTTGTGTCTCCAATCATAATTTTACAATGTAAATCACCCTCTGAGCTTCTCGACAGCCAGATTAAAGGACTGTAAGTGTTTATGTCAATTGTAGGATGATCAGTGGTGATGCTGTGTGATGGGGCTCTGCTTTTCTTCAGATTGTCAGAGCTCATTTCAGGGAGTGCTGCTCTATAAAGCACACGCTGTGCTGCGGCTCTTCTGTGGGGACAGCAGAACCAGGTCATCCACACACAGCAGCAGCAGCTACTTGATTTCACATGGCTTGCAATGGTGGATTGTTCTAGGGCTGTTGTTAAATCATTTATATAGATGTTCAATTAGGTTGGACTCAAGCAACGTGCCATTTTTAGATGCTGGAAGAACAGAAGCCATTGATTTCTGACTCCTAAAGGGATAGTTCTCGAAAATTCTGTCGTCGTTAACTCACGCTCAACTTTATCCAAACACATTTGAGTTTCTCTTTTTTTGTTAAAGATAGAATAAGATATTTTGAAGAATTTTGGAAACTTTTATAGCCATTGACTTATGAAGTATTTTTTTCCTACTATGGATGTCTATAAATATAAAAAAGAAGCAGTTATAAATTAGTTATAAGCAGGGTGTGAATTATACGTTGACAATCGGAGGGGGTCAACTATTTCGATAATGTTAGTTTGTGTAATACATGCTTCAATGAATCAAATTTATGTATTTATTTAAATTACATCTAATTTATTAATAAAAAAAGCGCATTTAAGTTTTCAGTTGTTGTGTCCTCTGATTAGCTAATTTAGCAAAATTTTTAGATACATTTTCTCACAGTGCAATGCATTCTGGGAATCTGAGACATGGGAGCCTGCTCCTTTAATTTCTATAGGTTTATTGTATTATTATGCACTGATTTCCAATACACAATAAGCGTTCAAACAACAAAGAAAGAAGGAAATCTTATTTGGAAATGTTTTCTTGCGGCAGCTTGTTGATACCCTTATTTACTTCACTTACGGATAAGCTGGTTCATTTATTTGATCTGCTCCCTCTACTCGTCCTGGCCAATTCCACTTTAGTGCACTCAAAAATTATTTTTGCTGCTTGTTCAGATTACTTTTTTTTAAATGGACTGAATCAACACAATTATTAAGGTTTTGTTTTTTGGACAACTTAATTGTTTTACGTTCAATTCACTTAAATTTGTAAAAACGACTAAGTTAACATAATTTCTTCATGTTGTCCCAACACAAATTATGGAATCTCAGACTGAATATTTTCAGCTTCTCAGATAGAAAGAGCATTTTATTATTTGAAGATATTTACACAATCTATTGTTTGTAAGGTGTTTTTCAAAAAGTATTACTATAGTAATACTTTTAATAATAATAATAATAATAATAATAATAATAATAAAAATCGTCGTTTTTTCTGTGGTGATCATACATTCCACTCTCTATAGAGCAAATTTTCTTTTATGAGTGAACTGTCCCTTTTTACAGTTTTAAATTATTTCCCACATACAGTTTCTGTAGAGCAATGAATCTGAGCAAATGCAGAATATTCAGAACAGTGTGGCTTAGCTGATAAAGATTTGGAATAATTGTACGTCCAAACCCCAAAAAGTGTTGAAAATGTCAACCATTGTACCCTTGAGAAAGGTATTTATTCTGAAGTTTATATTTTTCCGATTGCACAAAGCTGTAAGTCACTATTGAAGAATTATCTAAATAACTGAATTTTAAAGCAAATGTAAAATAAATGTTTTAGCTATCCATGCCTGCGTGTATACATTTTTTTGTCTTGTTTCTAGTACAAATATTTAAATAGTCTTAAATCAAGAAGCATTTTCTATACAAGCAAAACATATGATCTTGTAAGATATAGTCAAAATTAAGTGAGTTTTTCCTTAAAACAAGCAAAATAATCTGTCAATGAAGTAAGCAAAATAATCCTATGTCAAAAGGAAAAACAAGATTATTTTGCTTACCCAATTGGCAGATATTTTTTAATTTTGCATATTATTTCTTAAAACAAAACTATACGTTTTGCTTGTCTTGATCTAAAAATTAGTATATATTTGGACTATAAACAAGACGAAAAATCTAAGTAAGAAAAGCAATATTTTGCAGTGTAGAGAGTATAAATGTGCAGAGCTGTGTTTTGCTAAAGCATTGTAAGCCTAAGCAGATTGTAGAACCCACCAGTGCTCTATATGATCTACTTAGGCTTAGGATGCTTTTGGGAAACATATAACCCAGATGTGTGAGATTTAGATGAGAAAAGACCTTCAAATGTTCTTAACAGGGAAGGTCAACATTCATGTTTGACACTGGAATACAATACAGAAATGGCTGGCTAATTGCTGGTGTCAGGTTTATCACTATAATAAGTAGAGGTTATAAATTTGTCTATCTCTATCCTCTAGTCTCCTGCAGATCAGTGTAAGAAGATCCATGCCGGGGATGAGGTCATTCAGGTCAATCACCAAACAGTGGTGAGTATCATTGCTTGAGGCAGGTGAACATCTGTGGGAATTAATGTGCATGAATGATTGTGCGGGTATGACTGATTGATAACTGATGGCCAGGGGAGGATTTCAAGAAGCCTGTTAGTAAATGTATACAAATGATCTATTTTTGAAGTCAAGAAATGATATATTTTGTAAAAGAAAGAAATATATTATAGGGTATAGACATATTTAGCATACATCACATTTTTCTTTGCAATGTGATGTGGTTTTGCTAATCATTTTAAAGGAATATGCATGTTTTCAAAATTCAAAACTGTAAGACACCAATTCTCACAAAAAGTTATACATATAAATGTTTGTATTATGTTATAATTAAAAGAAATGTATTTTATATATTATTGTCTACATCAAATGAAATCAAGAGAAGTGATATTATATATGTTCTTCCCGTGTTCAAGTGGGTTTCCTCCGGGTGCTCTGGTTTCCCCCACAAGTCCAAAAACATGTGGTATAGGTGAATTGGGTAAGCTAAATTGTCCGTAGTGTATGTGTGTGAATGGGTGTGTGTGGATGTTTCCCAGTGGTGGGTTGCAGCTGGAAGGGCATTCGCTGCGTAAAACATATGCTGGATAAGTTGGCGGTTAATTCCGCTGTGGCGACCCCAAATTAATAAAGGGACTAAGCTGAAAAGAAAATGAATGAATGATATTATATACAAAGAATACTACGGTTTTAAACATTACATTAGTGGTTGTCAGTGTATGGGATCACAAGTTGTGTTCAAGGGAACTCACGCTAAACTCTGACATTTGCTTAAAGATGTCACTTTTTCAGAGCCTCTAAATTTGAACCTCTAAATATATACAGAAGACCAAAAGAGACCAAAAAATAAACATGGATAAATAATACTGTGTAAAAGTTGTAGGCCACCACCAGCTAACTATAAACACACATGCAAACACAGATTCATATATCAAAAGAAAATACACTGTAATAAATATTTGTAAATAAACGGTTTTCCGTATTTGGCGATTCATGTTTTTGTCACTTATTTATGCATTCAAATTGAATTGTGATTTATAATCGGTGTTTGTGTTGTAAATAATGGTACAAAAGCCTGGTATCAGTTCTTTTTCTGTTATTTTACAGACTCAATTCTCTCTATATTATTTCTTAAACAATATCTTGTCCCAAACTATTAAAATGCCAACCAGGCCTGTCACGGTAAGGAATTTTTGTTGTGCGATATATTGTCACAGAAATTGTTGCGACAAGCGATATTATTGTCATTTTATGCCACTGATTATATAATGATTATATAACAGCGTAATAATGCAAATAGCCATAAACACTTTAAGATACTTAGCATTCTTAAGGTTATTTAGATTCTATAATTTGATGTTAAACAGGTAAATGTCCTATTATATATACTATGCCGGTGTTCTGACGATCTGACCTACCTATCAGAATGTGCTACCTCATGTACCTGCACACGCCCGAAACCCTTCTGATGTCCCGCCCATAATTTCGAGCTACCGTAATTATCAGAATAAGCGAATACTTTAAATAAGACTACAAAAACGGGTAGCACATTCTGTCAGCTTCAAAATGTCTATCCGAATAAACTACCACCTTACATTACCATGAAAAAACAGGGGTAGCGCATCCTGTCAGCTTCAATGTCCATCAGAGTGAACTACCACCTTAAATTACCATGTAAAAACATGGGTAGAGCATCCTGTTAGCTTCAAATGTCCATCAGAATGAACTACCACCTTAATTTATCATGAAAAAACAAGGGTAGCGCATCCTGTCATCTTCAAATGTCCATCAGAATGAACTACCATCTTAATTTATCATGAAAAACAGGGGTAGCGCATCCTGTTAGCTTCAAATGTCCATCAGAATGAACTACCACCTTAATTTATCATGAAAAAACAAGGGTAGCGCATCCTGTCATCTTCAAATGTCCATCAGAATGAACTACCATCTTATTTTATCATGAAAAAACAAGAGTAGCGCATCCTGTCAGCTTCAAATGTCTAATGATAAATTAAGGTGGTAGTTCATTCTGATATACATTTGAAGCTGACAGGATGCGCTACCCTTGTGTCAATATGTTTTTTTAAGGTAGTAGTTCATTCTGATGGACATTTGAAACTTACAGGATGCACTACCCATGTTTTTCATGATAAATTAAGGTGGTAGTTCATTCTGGTAGACATTTGAAGCTGACAGGATGCGCTACCCATGTCTTTTCATGATAAATTAATGTGGTAGTTCATGCTGATGGACATTTGAAGCTGACAGTGGTAGTTTATTCGGATAGACATTTTAAAGCTGACAGAATGTGCTACCCTTTTTTATACTCTTATTTAAAGTATTTGTTTATTCTGATAATTACGGTAGCTAGAAATTATGGGCGGGACATCCGATGCACTGCATTTCAATTTGAAAGGGTTTCTCACGTGCGCAGTACATGAGGTAGCACATTCTGAGAGGTAGGTCAGATCGTCAGAACACCGGCAGCTAGCTCTCTGCAACTCTCACATGGTCGCCCACAGCTAGGTTGCTGCCGGAAATGGTGTTAGTGAGACCAGCAGGGGGCACTCAACCTGGGGTCTGTGTGGGTCCTAACGCCCCAGTATATTGATGGGGACTCTATACTGCTCAGTGAGCATCGTCTTTCGGATGAGACGTTAAACCGAGGTCCTTAAAAATCCCAGGATGTCATTCAAAAAAAAGAGTAGGGGTTTAACCCGGCATTCTGGCCAAATTTGCCCACTGGTCTCTGTCCATCATGGCCTCCTAACCATCCCCATATCATAATTGGCTTCATCACTCTGTCTCCTCTCCACCAATCAGCTGGTGTGTGGTGTGTAGTCTGGCGCAATTTGGCTGCCGTTGAGTCATCCAGGTGGATGCTGCACACTGGTGGTAGATGAGGAGATCCCCCCTAAAAATGTGTAAAGCGTTTTGAGTGTCCAGAAAAGCACTATATAAATGAAAGGAATTATTATTATTATTATTATTATAACTATTAAATGTCCTATTAGGTAAATGCTCAATTATAAACTTTGACACCAGTGAGGTGTAACGTAAATGTCATTGTAAAATGGCTTTGATGTTATTTGTGAATTTGTAAATACATATTGCAATGGCAAAAATTGAGGTTATCTCCAAATATTGCACGATAAGTCGATATATTGATTATTGTGACAGGTCTAATGCCAACAAAAGTCACTTTGTTAATGTGCAGTGTTGAATTTTCATCATCAAAAGTCGACAGAGCAGAGATAAAAGTCCCATAATTATACTCACAACTGTAAATATACAGAAAACACTGTGTGAACCACAAAATACGGAACATGTCAATTAACAGATTTTTTTTTACAGTGTATATCATATAATACTATTATTATTTTTAATTTTAATATTATGACATTATTTGCATGCTGCAATTAATTTAAGAAATTAATTAATAACAAATTATTGAAATTAATTAATATTAATTTAAAGGAAATACAAAAAGTTAAATTAAAAGTAAAAAATATATACTAAAACATATAATATACATTAACATTAAAACAATAATCATTAATATTAAAACAGGGCCATACCCTCATCATAGATCATTTAAAATGATATATTTTTAAACATTATTTATTTATTTGTATCTTTTAGGTGGGCTGGCAGTTGAAGAATCTGGTCAACTGTCTCCGTGAAGACCCGAGTGGTGTGATCCTCACGCTTAAGAAGAGACCCCAGAACACACTGGGCTCCACTCCTGCACTGCTCAAGAATGCCCGCTGGAAACCACTCGCTCTTCAGGTGTGTGTATGTGTGTGTGATGATAGTTCAATGTGTTTGTTCAAGTGGATCTATTTAACATGTAGTGTGTGCGATTGTGTACTGGTACGCATTACTAAATAGCCCCACAAGTACAATAATACAATACCAGTAATTTTTCAATCTTGTGGGGACATTGTTTTGGTCCCCATGAGGAAAACAGCTCATAAATCATACAGCATGAAACTATAACAATGCAGAATGTTTTCTGTGAGGGTTGGGTTTAGGGGTAGGAGGGGTACAGTACAAAAACAATTCTGTCTATGGGAAGTCCCCACAAAGATAGTAATACAAGCGTGTAGTGAGGGTATGTGTGTGTGTATGAGAGTGTCTCCAAGCAGTGAATGGGTTCCGTACGGCTTGTTGCCATGGCAGCCGGAGTTCTGAGGTTGCTCTGGATACGAGTATCAGACAGATGCAGTTAAAGCTGCACATGTGTCCACAGTCACGACACACTGGACGCTCACTCGTCAATGAAGGACAGAGCCACGCCACAAGATTTTAAACACTTTCTCGATGATTAAACAACTATGGGAATTCAAAGCAATATCTATAATTACTCCATAGAGACAGCTCTATAAATGACTGACATGCTGGATGAAATTACTAAAGCACAGATTTTTACATGCAATAAAACGACGAGCAGTGTGTTTATGTACATGCTTCTCCTGCCTGCTGCTTGTTGCTATGCTTTTCCTCATTGCTAACTGACGAATGCAGCGCTCATGGTTGCTATGGGCAACACTATCGTAGTTTCTGAAGCTCACAACGCTCTGTTAGTCAAAGGTCTTTAAACGTGAGCGAGTTTAACTGATCACTCCAGTGAAACAAACTGCACATGGCTAGCATACTGTACATGTTTAATATGATAAAAGCCTAAAAACTGGCACTACGCATCATGAGGACATGGAATTCTCTGTCTGAAAATTCTGTCTGGTAATTCATTCCCTTCATGCTAATGTAACAATGACAATGTTTCATTTAGTAGTAGTGTGGAATATTAATCAAAAATTCAATATAGATACCAATAATTAAACAGTATTTTGGTGAGTATGTTTTGGGATTGGTTTGGCCGGTCTGTCATGGGTAAATAAATTATATTAAACCTGAAAGTACATGGAGGCGAGTGTCCAAAATCCTGTACTGTCTAAATAGATACTAAACATCTAAACATTTGAATTTAAACTTATTTCACAACCATTTATTGTTATATATACAGCTAACATTTGAAGTGGATCAAAACCTTTCAGCAAAGTTAGCCTAAAACTATTCGTCACCCATTCTTGTCTTTGGAATGTTTTTATAAACTTTTCTGATGCACTTCAAATGTTGACTACTGTAGTATGAATATAAGAGGTATGACTGGAATTCAGATGTACTACATCCTCAATGTTGTCATCATCACGTGACCTAGTGTCAGTTGCATCAAGCATACATTTTGGGTCTTAATGAGTGATTCACTGAATCATTCTTTCAAATGATTCATTCCAAGCAGCTGATTTATTTATAAACAAAAAGGGTGACTTTTATGAATGGATCACTGAATCACTGGCTCGCTCAACTCCTCCAAAAACAGTGGATGCGATTAAAACAACATTTTAGAGGTAAAAATACTGTTAATTCTCACCAGTTGAACATTTTGAGATTTTCTTCTCCAGGGTAGGGTTGTTCATAAGCTCTTGTTTAAACTGGAATGAAAAGTCCACACTAGAGGCATAGTAACTACTAGTTTGTAACTAAATTTGTACTTATTTCGGTTGCACCACATGCACAAAGCAGAATGTAGTTAGTAGGTTGTAAGCTCCCCGTAAGGTTATGTGTAGTTGCACTGAATGACATAATACCCAATCAGATGCCTTCAAGTAGCTTAAAATGTGTGTGAACAGAACAGAAGTTATCAGTATCAAAACATTTAACTTGAAATTAATTTAATAGCCTACACATGGAAGAGAAAATGAACAGGTAGAAAATTGAGTCATGGAGAAATTATTATTGTAATTGATGGATACAAACATAATGAAACAAACCTTGAAAGAAAATTAAACTTGTTTTACCCAAACCATAAAGAAAATGAGATTTGGAAGGACATGAAAAACAAAATTAATTGCAAAATGCTGTGAGCAGAGGGAGATAAAGGAATAGAATTTGTGGTTCATCATTATCAATCACAATCTCATCAATGTAATCTAATCTCACTGTCATGTCTTTTCTTCCATTATTCACGGGTAGTGGCTGCAATAAATATATTGTTGCAATGTAGAGTTATGTTTAAACCAAGTTCATAGGTGGAACGCAAAACTATTTAGTAGTGCATAAGCTGTAATTTAGTATCCCTTTATGTTGCAACTAGGCTACACTTTAACTTACACACTGCTGGTGCAACTGACCCCTGATCTGTTTGAAGAATTTTTATTGGCCAAAAAAACAAACGTAACTCACTTGTGTTAACTTCTTATTTGTTGAACTTTTGTTTACAATAAATATCACATTTGCGATCACTATATTTGTGATCATATGCTTTGATATTCTGAAAAACACTTTCTTGTGCCATATTACTCAACTTATATTATAAATATAAAAAAATAAAGAATGACATTTTTAGCTTTCATAACCTGAGATAAAAGGGCATTCAAATTTCATTATAATAGGCTTCAATAGCAGCAAATGCTTTCAGACTTTATAATATCAGCTAGCACATTTGTTAAACAACAACTTCAGTATTATCATAAATGAAAAATATTACTTTTTTATATTACATTATATTATATTATTACTTATATTAGCTTTTTAGTGAGGTAATTTTGTGTGCTTCTGCTTGACAGCCGTTGTCCACTAGCCCATGCAGTGGTTCTCCCACCCCACCCAGCACACTGGGGTCAGTGGGACTTTCACCTGGAGTGGACACACCAGGGGGACATGACGTTTTTATTCTGTCCCCTGTCTACGGACACAGGTATTTACATGTGGAATATATAAGATGTACTCAACACTGATAGTCTGTTTTGGTATGTTGGTGTAACTGATTTCTGCTTCTGTTCTCACTCTGTTAGAGAGGAGGATCTAGATCGGGGTGGCTTCGGTGTGTTTGGTTCAGATTCTCCAGGGTATTATGTAGAACAGGAGGTACTGGGGGGCCAGTATTTTCCCCTCCTAGAAGAAGAATCTGGGAGAAATACTGGACTGCGACGCAGAGACCGGACCCCAACTCACAGTAAGAGCATGCAACTACAAATGGACATTACAAATATAGGGTAAATGAAGTATTCAAATAAATATTATATGCATATGAGCAATTCCATGCAAATGTCAACCTTGCCATAAAAAAAAAGTTTTCACCAAGATAACGAAACCCTTTCTAAGTTTTTTTTGTGTGGGCTTGTATTTTACAATACTGTAAAAATACTCAAAAATGTCTCTGTCAATGTTTTCAAACAATTACAATTGATTTACTATACTCACACAAGTGCCAATTTCACATCTGTCACATCCATAACGAAGCGTTTTCCTCATAAATACAAAAATGTCAAATAAAATAAAATCAATCATTTTTGTTCTATAGTGAGCCAACTCTTATTTTGATTATTGTTTCTTTTGGGTTGTACATTTTAATTCACAGAATTTCTACAAAGTATGTTGTATACTGTAAACTCGCATGCTCACATACATGTTTATTTTCCTCATTTAAAATATTAAAAATGCTTACGGATTGATATTTTTCTGATCCCTTAACTGTAGTTATTTGTTTTGGAAAATATAAACAGATGTTTCAATATAATTTGTATTAGTTTTAACTGCAAATGTCACATCCATAACGCTGGAATTGCTCATATACTATAAACAATTAAATTTCAATTATGCTTGTAAAATATATTTTTAATCTAAGCGATTGGATTTAAGTAATTGCCTGTTAATTTCCAAAAAAAAAAAAAAAAAAAATCATGATTTTGTATCAGTTGTATCATTACATTCAATCAATATTTTTAAATTAAGCATATATCCCCTATATATGGCTAATTCTCTTTAAGGTGTTTTCTGTATATTAGTAGTGTGTGCAATATTTGCAAAATTGCTATTCATCATCTTAGGGGATTTTTCAACTACAACAATTAATTAAACGATGCCTATGTAGGCAAAAGGCTAACAACACTGTGTCTTAAATATAACTCACTCAATTTTAACTAGTTGTTTCTTGAACTATAAAATCATTATCAAGTTTGCGTTCACACTCTTGCTACTTGATATTACATTCTTCAATTATTGGATCACTTCCGACTGCATCCTAATAGGCTTCATCACACAGTAAATGCTTTTAGATTCTCATTATATGTTTATGTTTGTTAAAAGTCAGTAAAATACCTGATGTGATCGAGAAGATTTGTATTCCTCGCTTTTTTAATCCAAGTTTTAATCCTGTGAAATTAATTCTTTTAAAAATATTTCCAAAATAATGTTTAACAGAGAGAAGATTTTTTTCAGCACATTTTTAAACATACTGGTTTTAATAGCTAATTTAGTTTCTCTTTTCCATGGTGACAGTACATAATAGTTTACTACTAATTTTGCAAGATACTAGTATTCAGCATAAAGTGTCATTTAAAGGCATAACTAAGTTAATTAGGTTAAAGTTGGATAATTAGCCAACTCATTGGATAACAGAGGTTTGTTTTGTAGCCAATTGAGAAAAAAAAATATTAATTAAGGGCCAAATAATATTAACCTTAAAATTGTTCGGAAAAAAAACATTTAAAACTGCTTTTCTTCCAACCAAGCAAAAAGAACACAATTCACAAAGTAGCACAATTTAAAATAACTGTCAGGCGTCCTTTCTGTGTTGTCGTCATGTGATCCCTTTGCTCTGTTTTCCCGCCGTTTCCTGTTCATTAGTTTCACCTGTGTGTCATTATCCCCTGTGTATATATACCCCTTTGTTTGGTTCCTTCATCGTCCGGTATTGAATGTTCCTGTGTCTCCATGTTCCAGTGTCTCCATCTTCCAGTGAGTGTGTTGTAAATAAATCTATGTGTTTTGATAATTCCTGTTATCCTGTGCCTTTGTGAGTGAGCGCACCGTGACAGAATACCGGACCTAAACAGAAAGTGCGGCGTGTTTTCCCCCGTTTTATTTTTATAGTCTTTTTTGCCCCAGTGTTTTCTTTTCCTTCCCCCGTGTTCCCATGGACCCCTTCTACCATCCCGAATTTCTTCTCCTCCTGCTGGAGCAGGGGGAAAGCAGCCTCGAGGACCATACAAAACTTTACTTGTCAGTAGCGAATTTCACCAGCTATCCGGACAACGTGCTCTGCGGGTTTTTAAACACCAGCCTCAACATCGCTTGCAGAGCACAGTTGTCCGAAGATGGTCCTCGAGGCAACTTCGCCGCCTATGTGGAGTGGACACTGGCGAGGAATGCATCTACATTCACCGTCTGTGAGGAGGAAGACGCGCCAGTGCCACTTCAGACCCAGTGACCAGCCCAACACCACCCATCTGCAGGGAGCGCTTGCCAGAGCCCACCGCAGCCGGAGAGCCACCCGCGGTGTATGAGCCATCGCCATCTCGAGCGACAGAGCGGAATTACACCGACCAGGAGGAGCTCAGCGAACCATCTGACCAGGTGTGTGAGCCGGCAACGTCGCCCATTGTGGGAGTCCTGGTGGATCTTGACGAACCGAGCGAGAGTCCCGCCCACTTCCACACTGCTGAGGGAGAGCTGTCCCTGGACACTGAGGTGCTGCTCATAGACTTCTGGAGCGAAGTCAAGCCCCTTCCGCTGTTCCCAGACAGCAATGATGTAACTCCATGTCCACTGTTTCCAGACAGTCTCCGAGCCCCCTTGATCCCCGATAACGTTGACTCCAGGGTCATGAGCAGCACCCCACCCAACCTCTTCTCCTCCTTTGCATACAAAAGCGTCAACAGCCAATCAGCCAGCTCCACTGTTGTGGCAGTCAGCCAGCCCCCCAGCTCACCCTCAAACTCCAGTAGAGGAGCTCGCTTTGAGGTGCTGCCTGCCTGCATCGCCCTCTGGAAGGTGTCGCCCAGCGTCAGCTCCTCCAGCCTCCGAGCTGTGAACTCCGCCTCGGCCCTCCGACTCTACGGCTCCACGTTGGCTCTCTCCTCCCTCGTCTCCTCCTTGGACCGTCAGCCCTCCAGCTCCACCAGGCTCCCTAGTCCCTCCGGCTCCGCCTTGGTCAGTCGTCGCCCTGCAATCACCTCCGGACTCTGCTCCTCTGGCTGCGCCATGTCGCTCCGTCCTGCCGGCTTTGTTAAGCTCCTCCCTCCCTCCAGCTACGCCTTGGTCCTCTGTCGCTCTGGCTCCACCGCGGGCTTCCGTCCCAGCGTCGTCGTCTCGCTCGGGTGAGCCGTCCGCTCCACCTCAGCCCTCCGGAACCTCAACGTCATCCTCGCCCATCGGCTCTTCGTCTCCTCCTTGGGCTACACCTCCATCAGCGGCGTCTCCGGCGGGCGGCCCCATCTCCTCCATGGTTCCTCCCTCCATCGACTCCGCCCTGGGCCGTCCTCCTGACTGTGTCCTGGGTCTTCCTGCTCCCTTCCTGGTTCCTCCCTCCTAAGACTCCTCCCTGGCCACCTCCCCTCCCACCCTCCCTTATGTTATGTTGAAGGCGCGAGGACGCCCCTTTAAAGGGGGGGGTAATGTCAGGTGTCCTTTCTGTGTTGTCGTCATGTGATCCCTTTGCTCTGTTTTCCCGCCGTTTCCTGTTCATTAGTTTCACCTGTGTGTCATTATCCCCTGTATATATATATATATACCCCTTTGTTTGGTTCCTTCATCGTCCGGTATTGAATGTTCCTGTGTCTCCATGTTCCATTGTATCCATCTTCCAGTGAGTGTTGTAAATAAATCTACGTGTTTTGATAATTCCTGTTATCCTGTGCCTTTGTGAGTGAGCGCACCGTGACAATTAACAATGTTTTTCTACATAAATCTACAACATTCTGTACAGTCAACCACATCTGTTTAAATAATATATGAAATACTGCACGGTTTCCAACCATACATTTTTAAATTCTAGTGTGCTTATGCCATGTTACACAATGGACATCTTACATCATCCCCGGATGGCCATTTTTTTAAAGCTGAACATAGCAGTGCATTACAGGAGATTAATCCACTTGGGAGTTCCGGCTTTAAACTGCAAATCTCAGCCATTTAATATGTTGCAGTTGAGCTACCGTGTGCATTAATGCACAGCAAGAGAAGAGATGTCGGATGGTCTGAAACACACACACACTCACTGGTTGTATGTCTCTGCCTGTAGGTGACCTCCGACAGGTTTCCATGGGAACTGAATGGCTGGCAGAGCCTCAAGAATCTGGAGTTTATAAAAGAGGAAGCAGAGGTGATGATTTTACATTTGACTACAATACTATTATTTTTACTCCAACTTAAGATTCATTTAAATTGGCCCTATAATGATATTTACAATGTTCAGTTCTGTTTTTTTGAGCCGTTCTACCATAATGTGTAAAAACATCTCCATTTTCTCAGAATGTACATTTAAAAAATCACCTAATTTATCACAGTCTAAAATGATTTATTCATACTAAACCCTCTTTTCTGAGAAGGCTAGTCTGCTTTGATTGGCCAGATGGTCCAGTCTGTAACCGCTTACTAAAGCAAAATGCCCATAACAATACGTGTTCGGTGTGTTTCCTAAATGTGTGCAAGTGAAGAGTTTGTATCTTTGTGCAATCATTAACGCAAGTCATTTCATATTTGTGCAATAGTTTCAAAGATGCAAGAGTTTGTAATGTATGCTTGATCAGTTCATAGATTTATGCAAGGGTTGTAATTGCTGACAAATCATTTCAGTTTCAGTTGTGTTTTTTTTGAGAGAGAGAATTGTATTTATCATGTATTTGAATATATAAACTTGCAGACAAATTACATTCGCAATCTGCAGCACACTGCATAAAAGAGAATATTTAAAACAACATAATTGGAACACTTGAAATAATCATCGGCCTTCATTATGCTTCTTCTTTATGGGTATTGTAGTCATTTCTGACATTCTTGGCCAACTGAGATGTTGTCTCTCAGAGAAAGGAAATTGAAAGCGTCTCACTCAAAAATGGCATTAACATTTCTTTCTATTTAAAAAAAAAATGGACAGATGTTGGACTCGATTTTCAGTTTAAACCTCAGTGTCAGTAATGTGAGGCTAACATAAATGTTCATCTCTGATCCTTAAAATATCAGTAGGAAAGAGGTACTAAGAAACATGAAATTTCACTGTATAGAACACTCTTGTTCTTGCTAAGTAAAACCCACAGAAGTTTATCAGCATTGAAAGCATCTCAAGAACTTAAATGTCAAATTATATAACTGACATTTTAGTGCATTTCCAGACATTTCACTGCATCAAAGTACAAAAAGCAAACTTGTAAGGTGGTGACTTTGTTCTAGTGAACTTTGCAACAGCAGGAAATACTGTTACACACTTTGAAGAAACCACCTTAGTTTCAGAAAGCTGGAGCATCTGCTAACAACTATTTACAGCAGAAAGCTCATTCGCATCAAGAATGCTAACTATAATGACAGATCAATTCTACAAATTGTTCTCAATATAAAACATTAATTTAGACCACAGCTAAAAGCCTTGATTTTGTGAACTTTTGGCAAAATAGTTTAAATTAGATTTGTTTTTTTTTGTCTTTTAGAATTTTTCATTCATTCATTTTCATTCGGCTTAGTCCCTTTATTCATCAGCATATGTTTTACACAGCGGATGCCCTTCCAGCTACAACCGAGTACTGGGAAACATCCATACACACTCATTCACACACATACACTATGGCCAATTTAGTTTATTCAATTCACATGTACCGCATGTCTTTGGACTGTGACTGACCTATCTTGATTATCATCTTTCCTTAAAAAATAGCAATTAAAACATTTGTATTTATTTAACAATTTAACTAGATTATTATCTCACAGCAAAGTTTATTAGAGGATTCTGTCTGTTTGAAATCTTAATTTATATTTTAGGCTACTTGCAGCCTATAGACTACTATTGTAGATTTTACCTTTACTTAATGCTATAACTAATAGAAAATGGTAAGAATTACCATATTACTGAAACTGATGAAATCTCATTTCAGCTGATGCTGTTCACTGATTGAATTTATTTGAATTGTGATTGAATGTTATCTCAATGTGTGAAACAGCAGATCATTATCGATGACAGCAGCCACCTTTTAGGATGTGAGTGGAGAAAAGTTACCAGCAAACATACGAAATGACTCATTTATTATGTCCCTGTTTCTTTTTTTGTGGAAATACAACTCTAAGAATAGAACAGAGAATGCGTAGGTGACATAGGCACAGATAAAAATAGAAATCAAACCTCCTTTAGGGGAAATAAACCTCTGAAACCTCACAAACACAGGAAGGTGTCAATGCTGTGGCAGCCAGTAAAAAATGAGCATTTTCTGTAACAAGTTCTCTTTGCCTCAGTTTGTGACTTTGTGTTTATTTTCTGTCTTTCCCCATCAGATTCTGATTCCTCCCTCTTGCGGTTTCTAAGTGATGACAGGATTTTGTTGATCCAGGAAGAGGCAGAGTTTTCCCAACGTGACACAAGCAGGCGATCCCGGAAAAAGAGCCGGAATCCCAGCAGTCCCAGTTTTCCCATCAGCCCCTCAATGCTCGCTCCACCCGTGCGTCTGGACACAGGCCCCCCCGAGGGGCTGCCCTTCCCCGTGCCTGACTCAAACACAATGCCACACTACCATGTGAGTGTTCAGAGATGTGTCTGCTCTCACACTATTGCATAACTGGATTGTCTGATTGCGGGTCAACATCATTCCTCAAAAAGTAGTGTTTAAAATTAGAAGTTGTGTATAAACGTTCTGACGTTCTTTAATAAAAATGTTTCAATTATCTCTTATCTTGTGGCATACATTCAGTCTATATTGTCATGTGATTTTGCATTGTCATTTGCACACGCAAGCATCTCTGCTACAGCAGTTTGTTTCATAACAGAACAGGAAATTCAATTCGTTCTTCCTCTTTGTTTTTTTTTTCTCTCTCTGTCATTCTGTTCATTGACTCAGAGAGCTGCAGACACGCTTCGAGCTGATGCTGATCGGTGAGTAAAATTAAATCTGCCTTAAATTATAACACAGAACAAACAATACAAAAACTATAACACGAGTGTGGTAACTCTTTAAAAGATACACATCACATATAAGAGGTGAAACTGTACAGCTTTTGTTCTAATGACAGCTTTTGTTTTAATTAAAGCATTTTGGTTTAATGACTTTACCACTGCGAGTTTTACTGTGAAACAAAATTTGAATTTATAAATAATATTTCCTTTTTTATGTTTTTGCCTGTTATTTAATTATTTGGCTTAAGGAATTCATTGTAAATGCCTTTTTCACACTATTTTCTTTTCACAAAATTATAAACAAGTGCTCGCACATAACGGTGTCGGAATTGCTGTTGGGTCAAATGTGGTTTTGCTTCACTATATGACTTTGCATACTCAGCATTATATTGAGGCAGACTCACAAAATGATCTGCCCTGCAGTTTGGCAACAAATCATTTAGACTGAACTCAATAACCTTTAGCCACTCATCCCCATCACAAGGCTCATTTAGTAAGATTTTCAGAGTGGCAGGTGCTAAACACAGCCAGATGTGAAGGTGCTATTTAGAGCAACATGAGTTGGTGGATTTACCCATATTTATTCTTATCATTAGTGCTTCTCGTGTGACGATTAACTTTTATCAGTTTTACTTTGCCCATATTTGCCATTATTACCTGATACTGGACTGGCCAATATTTTAAAAGCAAAGCTGATTTGTTCATCATATTAAAGAGTTTTAGAATGGGAGATTTGGTAGTTTGATTTTGTCATGATAAATTTGTACTGGTCTTTAGAGTGGTCATCCCAGGATCAAAATGAACATTTATAAGAGATTAATGTTCATTGGTTTACACACTAATAGGATGGGACCGTCTTAATTAACTCTTCATGATTTAAAAATAAGAAACAGAAATTACTTGGCTTTTTTAGATTGAGTGCAGTTTCAGTCTAAAATCCGAACGATCTGTTTCATTAGTATGGATACAGAGATCAATACAAAAGAGAGTTAAGGTTCAGTTCTTAATCTATAGTTGTAATCTATAGTAGTGTGTAATTGTGTGAAGAGGGTGTGTAAGTTTTGTGTGTAAAAGGGTGTGCTTGTGAGAATAACAGCTGTGGTAGAGCTGCTTCACTTAGAATTAGGTATGAAGTTAACCTCAAACCCCAGCATCCTGTCCACCACCTGTCTTTGTTTGTATGTAGCCTGCTGATTTTGTATGTTTGTATGCCCACTGACAAAGAAATGATCAGTCTATAATTGTAATGGTAGGGTTTTAACTGTGAGATACAGAATAATGAGTGAAATAAGAATTTGACCCCTTCGCAAAACATGACTTCAAATCCTTAGTTTGCGATCACCGAGGTCAGGCATTTCTTGTAGTTGGCCACTACGTTTGCACATCTCAGGTTTGCATTTCAGGAGAGATTTTGTCCCACTCCTCTTGGCAGATCCTCTCCAAGTCATTAAGGTTTTGAGGCTGACGTTTTGCAACTCGAAAAATGTTTAGCTCCCTATGAAGATTTTCTATAGGATTAAGGTCTGGAGACTGGCTTGGCCAAAGTGCTTCTTCTTGAGCCACTCCTTTGTTGCCTTGGTCGTGTGTTTTGGGTTATTGTCCACATGTTTTGGGTCATTGGCCATGTGTTTTGGGTCACCCATCCACAACCCATTTTTAATGGTTCTCATCCTGGATCTGATGGTACATGGCCCCGTCCATCATCCCTTTGAAGCGGTGCAGTTCTCCTGCCCCCTTAGCAGAAAAACACCCCCAAAGGTGAATGTTTCCACCTCCATGGTTGACAGCTGGGATGATGTTCTTGGGGTAACAGGCAGCATTCCTCCTTCTCCAGGAGTTGGGATAATGCCAAAGAGCTTTATTTTGGTCTCATTGGACCACAACTCATTCAGATGTTCAGTGGAAAACTTCAGATGGGCCTGTTCATGTGCTTTCTTGAGCAGAAGGACATTGCAGGCACTTCAGGATTTCAGTCCTTGATGGTGTAGTGTGTTACCAATCGTTATCTTAGGGTGCTTTCCCACCTGCCTTATTTAGTTCGGTTGAATCGCACTAGAGTTTGTTTTCCCTCTTGGTGCGGTTCGTTTGGGCAGGTGTAAATGTAGCAATCGTACTCAAGTGCGCACCAAAAGCGGATCAAAAAAGCTTTCAAACGAACCCAGGAGCGGTTCCTTTGTGGTGAGAACATGATCCCAACTAAAACAGACCCAACCACAAAAAGTACTGTGCCTTTTTGGACTAATCCAGCTGCCATAGTCCGATGTCCAACAATTTTAAACAGAGAGAGAGGGGAAAAAAACATTACCTGATGGATTGTTGGTAATATTTCTGGAAGACGCCCATGTCGCAGTTTAGCAAAATTAATTCACGCCTCCTCCTGAAGTGCCTTGCGATGTGCCTTTGCTGTTTGCAATGCATTAAAACTTTGTTTTCCAGCCGCAGCGCGCGGGGTTCATTTTCAAAATGTATAGTTTGTCTAAAGTGATGTATACAAACTATATAGTATACTATGACCAGGGATACAATCAGCCAGCGCAGTCGTCCCTCCATAGTAAAAAGCAACATTTTGTGTCTGCCGGTTTGTTTACTTGCGGGAGTTCCATTGGCATTTTTCCGCATGTTAATTCTGACCAATTGAAAAGCAGTTTAGGAAATACGTATAATAACATCTGGAGTGATGTGGATTTTGTCAGATGACTGCATTTTGGTTCTTTTCAACTGGTTCGGACCAAAGCAATCAGTGTGGTGTGAAAAGGACCCAAAAACGGCAGAAAAATGCTACAATGTATCATTTGTTGCCCTTGGTCTGGACCAAATGAACCGAACCACAGATGTGAAAGCACCCTTAGTGATTATGGTCCCAGCTGCCTTGAGATCATTGACAAGTTCCTTCTGTGTAGTTCTGGGCTGATTTCTCACCATTCTCATGATCACTGAGACTCCACGAGGTGAGACCTTGCATGGAGCCCTTGACTGAGGGAGATTTACAGTTGTTTTGTATTTCTTTCTTTTTCTTTTAACCAACTGTTGTCAGCTTCTCACCAAGCTGCTTGACGATAGTCTTGTAGCCCATTCCAGCCTTGTGCAAGTCTACAATCTTGTTTCTGACATCCTTGGACACCTCTTTGGTCTTGGCCAGGGTGGTGAGTTTGAAATCTGATTGATTGATTTATTTTGTGAACAGGTGTCTTTTATACAGGTAGGAAAACTGAGATTAGCAGGAAGGAATCAAATACTTATTTCCCTCATTAAAATGGAAATCACTTTTTGAAATGCATTTTTTGTAGCTATTCTGTCTCTCAAAGTTAAAATAAACATCATTACAATTATAGACTAATAATTTCTTTCTTAGTGGGCAAACATACAAAATCAGCAGGGGATCAAATACTTTTTTTACCTCACTGTATATGTCATTTTACATTATTTTATTATTGCTGTACTGTAAATGTAAACTCATAATAACCCAATTAAATTGTCTTAAAACAGACTATGAGACAAGAGAGAAATAGTTTTTCCTATTTGGTCTCATTCTTTCTCTTTTTCTCTCTAAAGATATGCCAGTTCAGGACTTGACAGACAAGCAGGGGCATCAATGAGGAAGGTAAATCATAAGTCATTAGCACTTCTGATGCTGTAACTGTAAAACAGAATTGATGAGTTGAAAAAATTGAGACAGTAAAGAAAAGTGAAGATAAATTCACTCAAATTATGAATTTTCTCGTTGGAGAAAAATATGTATTGGAGATTCTTTATTTGCAATTTGGCAATAAAACGTATTGTGTTACTGTATTGTTACATTAGTCAGGTTTTAACATACAACCTAAAGTATATTTTTCAGTTTAATGCAACTGTGTTTTGGTTATGTTTTTAAAGATTTTTTATGTTCATGTTGTTATCTATTAAATTAATTCCTTAATATAGAATATTCTTTTTTATATTGTTATTTTTAATTTGAGATTAATTTAAATCAGGAGGACACTCTTAAATGGAAATATGACTAAATGTTCTTTTATCTAAAATAACTTATTTGGTGCTTGTGCTTTTCTGCAGCAGAATTCCATAATTTTTATTGAAACCCTTACAGGTTTTATTTATGAAAATGACAAAGCCTTCTAAAACAAATAATGATGTTATTTATTTCCTAACTGTCCATCCTCTCCTCTCTCTAGTCTGTACATTATGCCTCTCTGAGGACCAAGCCCAAGAAGAAAAGCAAAGGTACGATGATCAGATAAACAGGTTCTTTACTTGTATTAAAATGTGCAGTGTTTGTCAAGAAGAATACTAAGACTTTATCTGTCTCACATGTGCTTGTCATTGAATATGCTGTGTGTGTGTAGGTTCCCTCAGTAGTGCCAGCAGGAGGCGTATTGCCTGCAAAGATCTGGGTCATGGTGACTGTGAAGGCTGGCTATGGAAAAAGAAAGACGCTACGGGCTACTTTACACAGAAATGGAAGAAGTACTGGTTCGTCCTTAAAGACTCCAACCTGTACTGGTACACCAACCAGAATGTAAGCAAACAAACACAGTTCCTTTCCTTTGTGTTGTTCTATGAGTGTGCATGTCCATTATCGTCCATTTGACATGAAACATTTTCTGGGATCACAGCTGAATTTACATAATAATCAGTGTGTAAGAAAATATAACAAAAGTCATATTTAAAAAGATAGTTCTAGCAAAAATTTTAATTTTCTCACCATTTTAAACTTTCAGAAATATATTTCTTCTGTTGAACACAAAATAAAACAAAAATATGGATTTTTTTTCCCAACATACTTCATTATATCTTCCTTTGTGTTTAACAGAATAAAGAAACTCTGATTTGGAAAGTAGAGGATGAGTAAATGATTCAATGATGACTTTTAAATCCCTTCAACCACACCAGTCAGAATGAATTGGCCAAGTCTGATTTTCATTCATGTTTTAAATAATGGTTTAAACAGTGCGGTGCAGCATAACCTTTTTTTTGCTCATATTTTAGGTTGTTTTCCTCTTTTGGCCGAAAAACTGAAAAAAATTTTGGCTCAATTTTTGGTGGCCAAAAATTCAGTGTATCCCTAGTTTTAACCCATTCAAATCAATAAATAAGTGTTGACAATGAATTAAAAACTAAAACTGGAAATGTCTGCACATGTACATTGATGTAGAAATGGTGTATGATGCTTGGAACACACTTTGTCATAAATGACTGTTGTCCTTCCACTCATTATCTGGGACATGGTGCAAGTCAATATTATTGCATCACTTCTTGCTTTGAACTCTATTCCAATTTAACTGCTTGATAAATATAAACAAAACAGGAACAAGCTTAATATGCTCTTTAGCTCCTTATTCATACCCAAAACAGAGAGATATTAAGTCTGTTTTTAAAACCAAAAAAGTAACTCTGTATACTCCTGAAGTGAGCACACGTCAAAAGATCAAATTCGATTTGAAGCTTATGACATATAAATGTGCACACCAACTCAATCACTTTCATGTAACAGCAACCTCACATTCCTTTTAAACCAATACCTGGCACAGGAAAAGGAAAAAAGAAAACGAAGACAGACTTGGAAACTGCTATGGTGGAAAGAAAATCTGCATCAAGGAAGATCTAAAATCAGAATTAACATTCTTTTTTCCCATTAAGGAATCAAAAGAATGCAAAGGGTGTGAAAAATTATTTTGGTTAAGTAATTAAGTTTGTTTTTGTTTTGTTAAAATAATAAAGTACTTTGTTACTTTAATAAAATATTTAGCCTATGTAGTTTGTTTACATTTACCAATTACCTCAATGCTAACAGCAGCCACTGTCTAACAATAACCATTTGTTATTATGCGTTTTGTACTGTAATGTCTCACTGGTGAATGAGACAATCTGAAAGCATTGCGTTTGATGCTCCAACATGATGTCTTATGTCAGGACACATTGCAGACTCTGTTCTTGGATGGAGTAGACATAGCTTTGGATGGAGGGTAGTATTTTATGCTTTCAGTGCTATCAAGGTATAAAAAGGTTTAATCTCTACTATTATTGGAAATCGCAAAATTATCAGCAGTTCAGTACTTCCTGTCTTCATTGATGACCAGGTCAAAAGCTAACAAACCTGGCGTGATGTTTAGTTTTTTAGTGTTCCACCTTAAAAATGTATATCTCATGTTCATTTTATTGTTTTAAAGATGGTGAAAAAACACATCTGTGCATTTATAATATCCTGTTACTGCCAAAGTTATGATTAATCTTGCTGTTTTTCCTTTGTTCAGGATGAGAAAGCAGAAGGCTTCATCAGTTTGCCAGAGTTTCGGATAGACAGAGCGATCGAATGCAGGAGGAAACAGTGAGTGTTGAAAGACAACAATAATCACGTCTCTGTTGTGTTGGGCTTGCTGGTTTTTTGGGTGGGTCTGTGCGTAAAACCTATCGGCTAGTGGAATCTGGGTCACTGCAGAACTGCTGATCTCTCTTTTATAAACACACAAACACTCACGCTGTGATTAAGTGTAACCTATTTGTGTCTGAAGGTCTCTGTTTCTCTCCCTTTCTTTGTTTCAGTGCCTTCAAGGCATGTCATCCCAAAATTAAGAGTTTCTTTTTTGCTACAGATCACTTAGAGGAGATGAACAGGTAAGTGGACAGTAAGTCAGAGCCCCTACAGACATCAGCCCAACACCCTGATTATTTCCTCATTTCTACATTCATTTCTTGTTTCAGATGGATGAATCGTTTAGGTTTGGCTGCTATTGGCTACACGCCTGATGATCCAGTACCACGTCCTGATGAAGGTGAGATCACATCCTGCCTAGTGCTCCGATTTCATGGAGTAGAGTTTTGCGTAATGACTGTTCTCGTCATAGCTTTTGAAAAGCTTAGTCTGATTATCATAAACTGATGTTATGTACACGTGATCCTGATTTCATTTCTTTGTTTAGATTACTGGAGCGAGAGTGACCAAGATGAGGTTGATGGTTCTATGACACTCAAACAGGAAGCCACATACCACCACAACCCCACTGTGAGTATAAACACACATTCATATATTTAGCCAAAATTGCCCTTTAACCGACTTTAGCACAGATGCACACATACCTATTGAAAGAAATTAGTAATTGGCTTCTTTTATTAACGATGCATTAAATTGCTCAAAAGTGAAAGTAAATGCATCTAGAATGTAACCACATATACATCCTGTTTTAAATGTATTCTGTTCTATTGTTTGGTTACCTTATAACTGTCCTCGACATTTGGAAAAAAAGCAACAAGTCACTGTATTCAAAATTACATTAAAAAATGTTTTTATTAAAATAGAAAAATAGTTATTTTAAATTGTAATAATTGCTGTTCTACTCTATTTTGTATCAAATAAATGTAGTTTTAGTGCACAAGCAATACAAATCTTTACTGGCCAAAAACCTTTAAAATGTAGTCGTGTACATTATATTTAAGCTCATGATGGCATGAAGATGATCAATTACATTAAACATTAAGTCATCATTGTTTTTGTTTGTTAAAAAAATATAGTTTAAAAGGAGAGACATACATAGCACTATATCTTCCACATCATATTGAAGGAAAACGAGCAGCATATTCCCTGCATCTCTCTGACTATCATCAAATATCACTGACCATCAACAATGATAATAAGCACTGATTCTATTTGTCTTCAGGCACCTTCGTCCAGTCCATTTCCTGAGCGTCATTTTTCCAGTGGCTCCACATTCTCACATTCCTCTGCCGAGGAGTCGCATTCTTCTTGCCGATCTTCCCATCGAGAGCGCCGCTCATGGCAAGACCTGATTGAGACACCTTTGACCAGCACAGGCTTACACTACTTGCAGACGGCAGAAGAGGAGGAACCAGGCCTGCTGTCACCTGACCAGCTGCGGCAAGCCACGCTCCCCGCTCAGCGCCGGCGTCCTCTAGAGCGGGACGGGCCTTTTCCATTGACAGACAGCGAGGAGTCTAGACCTCGTCATCACACTCACAAGCAGCGTAGCCAGAGCCTGCCTCGCCATCGTGACACGCACGGAGGACACTCACACCGCAGCACTCGTACACACATGCACACGCATGGTACTCTGAGGCCACGAACTCACCTTCATGAGGAAGATGAGGAAGAAGAGGAGGAGAAACACATGCGGAAAGCCAGCAGCAGGAGGCCTGAGAGTGATGAGAAAGCGTCCGATGGCACGGATGGCCTCCAGGAGCTGTACAAATCGCTGGAGCAGGCCAGTTTGTCTGCTTTCGGCCAGCAGAGGCCTTCCACCAAACAAGAGTTTAGACGATCCTTCATCAAACGCAGTAATGACCCCGCCACGAATGAACGACTGCACCGCATACGGGTTCTCCGCTCCACCCTCAAGGTATGCAGACACAATGAGGAATATATACACCTCTCACTAGAATGTGGAAGTAAACTGTAACAGTTTAGATGTCTACAAAAAAGCCTAGTGCAGTAGTGGTATTTTTTGCTTTTTTCATGATTTACTCCTTTCTTCTGTTGGATTCAATAGATGATATTTTAGAGAATGTGTAACTAAAAATTGTTGGTGCCCAATTGACTTCCATAGTATGGAGAAATATACCATAGAAGTCAGTGGGGACCAGAAACTACATTTCTTTTAGTTCTGCAGAAGAAAGAATTTCATACAGGTCTGGAATGAATGATGACAGAACTTAAATGTTTGTGTGAATTATTCCTTTAAAGGCACAGTATATAATTTTCACCACTAGGTGGTGCATATTCACAACAAACAAAGACGTATTATGATGACATTGTAACTTCGGGTGGAATCATGGGTGTTGTCGTCTTCATTACATGGACTCCCACAGAAATCATACTCATGGATGAGCTAAAGTATTCAAACTTATTATCATGGAAGTATGAAGCAGAGTAAGAGTAACATTTGGAATAATGCAAGTACAGAAGTCGGCAAGATATATAACCCTGTGTTGAAATATAAATTTATATAATCTAGTTCTAAATTAACAATAATATAAGTGAAAAGTTATATTCTTTGGTTTTTAATTATATATTTTCATTCAAAACTCTAGCAGGGTGTGAGAGACATAAAACCTTTTGCTTCCTGAGCACTGGCAGATCCGAAAGTGATGCAAATGCTAAAGGCAGGGTCCCAATCACTGTGCCAATAATGCAAGTACACAAGTCAGCAAAATATATAACCATGTTCTAATGGGTTTCGGATATTTTAATGAAAAATCTTACATATTGTGCCTTTAACTGATTTGCTAAAAGACAATAGTGTCATATTGGTTCCATTCACTACTGGGTCCTGTTGCATAAGCTGCTTTTTTCTTATCTTTAAAGTCAGTTACATAAATATTGACTGCTCTAATTTGAAGCCAAAAAGCAAGAATGACTGTGTTAACATGAACATCAGTAATCAAATTATTTACCTTAATCTAAATAAGGCAATAATATGATTAAGATCTTTATATGAGTTGAGTTTAGAATGTTTCTTTCATGTTCCCGTTTTACATCTTATAATATATAGATCGATTAACATCATTACATAACCTTGGCTATCCAGTGATTCCTCTGGATTTTCGTGTAATTTCGGTTCACTTCATGTAACTTCAATTGCAGTTAAGCAGTTTAAATTTCATTTAGAAAAATGTCATTTCAACTCAACACCACATGCCTAAAAAGTGCATTTTTTAGGCAACCATGCAAGGACTGGAAGCGACTTGTTTTAATGGAAAGAAAACTTAAGCATTTCCTAAACAGAATTTGTAAAATTGTATTTGGTTATGCCGGGTGTAATGATCTCCAAGGAGTTCATGGTGCTTGCACCTAAGATATGCGGGTGTCTGTGGTCCTGTACTGACTTGGGAGGTGCAGAGAATACTGTTAAACAGCCGTGTCTGTATGGACTATCCTGTTGCAATATGCGGCGAAAAGTCCTACATGACGATAAAAGTTTGATTAGGGTGTTTACATGTCTGTACTGCACTTCAAGTATGTAAAATATAAGTACTCCACATCTTAATTCGATTTGTGTTTACTACGGTTATGACTTCAGTCAGATTAGTGTCATCAAAAATATTTGTTTACATGGTAGACTCTTGATCAGAGTATTGTCTTTAATCATATTAAAATTAGAGTATTGGTATCCATGTAAATGTACCAACTGATTACCTATTTGACTGTCTAACTGCTAGTTGTTCAAACATAGTGGCAAGGTACATGAAACTGCTCCCAGGTTGGCAAAAGCTTCTTCTTGATCTTAACGTTCTTTTAGGGAGTAAAATAAAACTTTTAAAATGTAGCAACAATTGAGCAACAAATGTAAAAGCGTAGAACTTTACTAAAGCTAAACATCTCTCTATCCTTCCCTTACCTCCAGGCAAAAGAGGGCGACTTGGCGATAATCAGTCAGGTGCTGGACGACCCATGTTTGACCTCAAGGAAGTTTCGGGAATGGAAGCAACGCAACCATGAGCTCTTTTTGGATATCTGTGAGTTCAGCTCTGCCCCACTGGAACCGCCCAGCGAGTCCAATGACCTTTCACCTCTGTCACCAACAACGCTGATGATGCACACTCACTCCTTCATAGAAACGCATGTGTGAAACACAGTCACACGCTCACATGACTAACAAACAGTCACACTCTAAAATAAAGACACAAAGGTATACAAATAATGTGAGTCGTGCGTTTCAAACCCACATTCACACGCACACACACTTTAAAAAACACTGTGAATTCAGACTGTCTTCACTTTTCCTTGATGGATGACCTGATACTGCCCTCCTCCTGACCGTGAGTGACACCGGATTAAACCAATACACTGTAAGATCAATGTCAAAGAACTGACCCAGCCTCCAGAACTACTGCAGACAGACAAAAATGAAGTCAGACTGCTTGCCATGGAAGCGAAAGAGTTATGGCTCATTGCAAACTTTGTACAATATATTTCATCACAGCCACTATTTGAGACGGATGGAAGAAAGGCCCTGTGAGGTGCCCAGTGCATGCCTGAAGAATCTTCATCTTTTCAGATTAATTGACCTTCAGTTGAACAAAACAGAACCGTATATAAAAATGAATCTCTTATTTTTGTCTCTGATTGGAGTGGGAAAAAAATCTTTTTTTACATCTTATGAAGATTTTGTTCGCTTATTTATTTTCGTTTTTTTGATTTCCTTCCCTTGGAATGCTGCAGGAAGAGCACTCATGTAGCCATGGGCAACAGGCTTCACTCTGTTACCAAGCAACACCGCCCTACTGTGTTACTCTATACAACTCTCAAAGCAAGCAAGAGTGTTGGGAAGTGTGCGTGTGTGTATGTGTGCGTGTGTGTGTATTAGAGTAATGAGAGAAAGACTGAAAGTGAGTCGACGGATGCAGAAGATTCTCTTTTCGAGATTTGAATTCACATATGGGAAAAGATGAACTCCTTGCAGGTAGTAACGCATTTAATTTGGCTTCTTTAGAATATTTATATTATAGCTAAACTCATGCATGGTTTAAAAAAGTATTACTATATGCTATCAGGCCAGAGAACAGTCTGTATATAAGAAAATATTATTTGCATAGCTGCATCCTCTGTTTAAAACTGTGAATTGTACTCGTGAATGCAATCTTTTGACTCTGCCAACGCAGAACCTTTCTACTCTCTATTTTTTTCTACAAAAAAAAAAGATGACAAAAGATGAAAAGCTTTGCTTCTCTGATGTTATGACTGTTTTTGCTTGTTTCCGGGTCTTTGCTGGTCATTACCTCTGAGCTATGGGCTACATTCAGGTTGTTTCTGTTTGCTAATGTCCGTGTTCCTTAGACAGACTCCACTAGCCAAAAGCTAACGTTTTAACATCAGTCCCTTTCACAATTCTAGACAGTGTCAGTGGCTCAGGATTCTAGAATTAGATCAAGTCAAATGGGAGACAATTGGAGGTTAAAATATAGAAACAAACTGGTTCATTCCTGGCTGTGGAGTGGAAAATGTCCCCCTCTTCTAATAAATGTTGTGTGTGAGTGTGTGTGTGTGTTCTCATCCCTCCACACTGAAACACATTGCTTTTAAACACAGCCCTGCATATGAGCTCAGTATTACAGTTATGTTTGATTGTCACTTTTTAGAATCTTGTGGGATGTATTTTAATTGAATAGAATGTATTCATTCATTATTAACCGTAAAATTCATTGGAACAAACACACACACTACCCACACACAGACAATACTTTCATGTTTGTGAACGATGCTTTCTGACCAAAGCAACTCTCAGAATCACGTCTGCTCATTACAGTTACTCTTTTATTGATTCTTTTTATGTGAATGTTGGTTACACTTTACTGTGTTTCATCCCATGATGTGTGTGTGTACGAATGAGTGTGTGTTATCCAGGCCATCGGGGTTTCACTGTGGTTTTAAGGGCATGTCCCCCCTCTCCCCCCACACGGCTATGCTGTATAAGGTGTAAGTTGCACTGCAACATTGAGACGGAACATATTGCTCTTTTTTCAAGGTTTTCTTTCAAAAAGTCCCCTTCTGTATATTAAAACACCAGGAAGAGCCTGATATTTATTCACAGTATTATTCAAAGCTAACCCTCTTTGCTTTCAGAAATATAAATACATATATAAATATATATAATACAGATTGTAAAATGTTAAACTAATAAACTGAGTTCTCTGCACTCTGCATTTGTGTGTTGTGTGATGTTTTCAATGACCAGTTGTCATTTCTGATATACGTCCACTTATACGCAAAGCCAATTTTGTTTGGTTTATCAATAGATAGATTAGTCTTGCCCTAAGCAAGAATGTTACCACTAAACAAATGGCATATAGATTTCAGTAGTGATTTTTTATGTATACACTTTTTTCATTTTGAAACAAAACTCAATTTTTAACTGACATTGTATTAGATTTTACTTTCCATCTCTAAAATCAAAACGTATGACCTGATTGCTCATGTAAAGTTACAAGGGCATACAACCATATACAACCATATTTAAAGTCTGCATGAACGCGGAAGTTGCTGAGACTTTTATTTCAGCATGTTGATGTACTTCCAATGAAAACGGAATGTTGAGTCGGAAGCAGGGCTTTCTTTTGCGCATCATTCCCCCTGAAGATTTTTTTTAGTGGATTAACTTGCACAGATTAATTATTCACCCTAAGAAAAATAACGTGAGCTAGCAAAATAAACATTGTAAATTTTTGATTTCACATGGACTTTAAATACAAGAGCAAACCTCTTAAATCATTGAGTGTGCATTAGTGTGCACATAGTTTTTGTGTTGTAAAAATGGTTAATAGCTAATGGGTCAAAACTGTTGTACCTATATGTGTACAGCTATTATCAAAATATTAAAATAGAAAATGCTTATTTTTAGTAATTTTGGGAGTCATTTTAGAAAAAGTGAACAAACTTCAAGAAAAAAATGACAGAGTCATTGTGTTTTATATTTGGAAAGCTGCTTCACAGAGTGTGTTCTTGAAATTTTGTTATGTCCATGTATTACCGCAGTCAAGTGAGCCACCCATTTCAGAACATCCGGTCAAGCAAGCCGCCACTGGTATTCTGTTGCACTTCTATTTGAGGAATTACGGTACAGAAGCAAGAAGCAGCCACATACCTTACAAAGTTCAGCGGTTATTTGTTAAATGTCTGGTAACAAGAAAAATCCATCAATTAAAATTTAAATGTATTTTTTTTTTAGATAAATATGAAAACATTATATATATATATATATAACATTGAAATATATTTTGTTGCAGAGTTTTGGAGTTGTGCAAAAGTCTGCCAAAAATAACTTATAACAATGATCGAATTCATGCTTTATTCACTGATATTAATAATTTCTCAAATGAGTTGACATGACGTTTATGCCAATTTACAAGGTAAAAAATGAAGACTGCAAAAACACATCTCTAATCATTTCCTGTTTTTTCTATTGCTATTGCTGAAAATTCTGCCATAGTTGACATGAAATATTCAATTAATTCTAATTTAGGATGAAACTGACTTAATTTCTATGCCAACGTTCATTGGCATTTACAGCTGAATTTGGCAGAAAAATAAAGGCAAAGTCTGCAAGAATACATTACTGATCTTTCATGCTTTTTCTACATGCACTATTAAAATTACTTTAGAGTTGACATGACATTTTCAATAAATTCTAATTCAGGATGGCACTGACTCTTTCCATGCCAACTTTCACTTGGCTATACAGCTGAATTTGGCAGAAAAATGAGGATAAAGTCTTCA